>JAOTAY010000002.1:4524239-4544538 GCA_025629805.1 Erythroxylum baracoense | reverse complement strand
AGGAAGCTAGTACATTTTGTTCACATTATTTTGAGCCACATGTTCACATAAGAGAAAGAAAAGTTCCTCGTAATGACAATGGGGGAGGAACTAGTGATGCCGATGGTAACTTATCCATTTTCGCATATCTTGGACAGTCATATGGACATTCAATAAGAAGAATGTTAACAAAGGAAGAAATTGAGGTTGCTCATGGTGATATTTTATTAAATTGTGAAGAGGTTCAACCTTTCTTGCAGTAAGTATTAAGTGATTATTTCGGTTTCGAAATTTAGTGGTATTCATAACTAGAATATATAATAATGTTTTTAGATTATACGAGGAATTGTTACGCGAGCTCATGCCCAATAAATCACAGGATGATATCAATAAAGAAGTTGGAAGACACTTTCCTCGATGGTTTGAGCAATATGTAAATTTTTACTTACAAATATTGAAATGATTTAATTATAGGATTTAAGTGTTCAAATGAGACAGTATTCTATTTAATATGATATTTTCTTTTCTGTAGGCCTTAGAAAATTCAATAGAGAACAAGTTCATATGTGATATTGTGAAGGAAACTTTGTGAACTGATAAATCATATTCGGTGTATTTCGTTAATGGATACAAATATCATACAGAATATTATGGTCATAGCATAACAATAATAAATAGTGGAGTTTACACATTGGGAGAATTGATTGATTACTATAGCAAAATTATTGAGATACTTAAAATTGAGTACCCTGCATTGCCAATAAAGCGAACTTTGATATTTAAGTATGAGTGGTTGGATCCAACTCCAAATGTTGGTATAAAAGTACATAGCTGATACAATGTAGTTGAAATCAATAAGCAAAGAAGATTTCGCAATTTTGAACCTTTCGTGTTGGCAATGCAAGCGATCTAGGTGTATTATGTCCCTTTTCCCAGCCTACGATAAGATAAGTCAGATTTGTTGACTGCTTGCAAAATTAAACCTAAAGGTGTTTTTGAGTCACGTGGAAAAGGAGAACAGAGAATTGAAAGTAAAACATTTCAGAAAGAGACTTATGAAATAAATGCATCTATCACATATGAGAATAATGAATCTTTGAATGATCCATATAATAAACATGCTGAAATTTTATCTGGAGAGGATGAGGAGGGCCAGAGATCTGAAGAAGAGCCCGAATTTGATTCAAATTCTTCAGAACAAGAAGATGATTTTGATTTACAATTAAATGATGATAGCAATCAATTTATGTTTGTAATTGAATAATATATGAACAAATCAATTATTTTCTTTTCAATATATTCTATAAATTATTGAAATAGAATTATAATATTTCTACAAACTTCAATCAAATATTGATTTTAGATTGAAATATGGCATCAAAGAGAAGACAGGATATTCCACGACCAAGATTTAGACCACGATTTGAAAGTACTTACTGTACAGGTGAAGGATCTGGTGGTGTAGCAGCTGGAGATGAAATACCCCCTCCTCCTCTACCTACTACACTGACAGATGAGGCTACACCATCCACCACTCCTACATCATTTACTTCCCCTATAATGACAGAGATATCAGGGGTAAACAATGCGGATAAAGGAGATGATCGCTAACTTGGAGCTGAGGGACCTGATGGACGAAAATACATAACAATTGTCAATAATATGTAAGTGAAAATACATGAACCATTATATGTTTATAATTAAGTTTAAATTTTAAAAATGGTATAAATTTATTTGTTTTTATATTAGGTTATTTTCATTTGGATCCTGTTCAAGAAACATGACATCGAAATTTAAAGAAAAGATTGATCCTGAGGGCTATGTATGGAAGAATATCTCTCAAGCAACAAAGGAATTTTACTATCAGAGTTTGAGGTACGACAAAAATTATTATTTTCTTTTTTAATTAACATTTAATCCATTAATTTGATAAATATTATTACATCAAAAGTATTTATCGAATATTTTTCCTTTTGTTACATAAAGAATTTTTTTAGATTCTCAATTTAACGGAATCATCTATAGAGTATGGGAGAGACGAGTGCGTACACATTATCGTGACTTTGTTGCTACAATACACAGGGTGGGTGTATGACCATCTTACATTTCTAAAGAAATATGGAGTCGATGGCTGCAGTATTGGACATCACCTGAGGCTATGTCCATTTCACAGCGTAATTCAGCCAATAGACATGGAGGATCGGAGGGAGAGAGTCTTCCCGTACATACGAGAAGATCTATTACCCACCAAGAACATGCAGAGAGTCTTATAAATATCTACAATTTACAGTTATATTCTCATTTCTTCCCTTTACTGTATTTTAATTGAATTTAATATGTTAAAATTTGAAATGAAAATATGTGTTTCTTGTTGAGAATGATAATGTTATTTTATCATAAATGTCTGGTGCTATATATGGATGTGTTTTTTAGTTTTTTCTTTGTTCAACAGGGGGTATATGTTATAAAAATAGACAAAACTCTGCTAAAATTTTTATAAATTCTAGTTCACTTATAATTAACATTTTATTCTTATACAGGAAAAGTCTATGGGCATGACGCTTACACCTCGTCATCTATTTCTACATACTCACACTAAGAAGCATGACGGTGTGACATTCGTCAACAGTCGTTGTGGAGAACTCAATGTGTGTGAAATTTATAGTTTAATATTAATAATTCTTAATAATTATCACTTACTGAAATAAACATTGCTTTATGATAGGACCAAATACAAGAAAGTATTGAACGACAGTATCAGCAATCTGAAGTTAAGACTGAAACTTATTTTTATGCAGTGGGTGGTAGGGACCGTCGTGGGAGGATATTCAGCTTAGGTTCATTTGCGAACACATGTTATTCGCAATCCTCCACGCCCAATATAACAACATCTAGTAGACGATCCACCACTAATGAAGTACAAGAGCTTCGGGCACAGTGTAGACATTGGCAACTCAGTTGCAACAATCGATGCAGTACATCGCTCAGGTCTGTCAAGAGATGGATGAGTTGAAAGGTAAAGGTAGCAACTCATCGTACCAACCAGAGAATCCACCGTCTCTAAATCAATAGTGTACTTTTGGTCATTTAATTTGTATTAAAAATACTTATTATGTACAATGTAATGTTATATTATTAATTAAGATATTTTAACTTTTAATCATCAATAAAAATTTCTATTTAAGCAAATTTAATGTATACTATAAATTTATAACTGTTAAAATTATGCATTAACCATAATTTAAATATACTGACTTAATATATTATATTTTTAAAAAAAAATTTGTTGTTCATTTACTGATGGAAAAAAACATTCGTCGGTAAAGTCATCTCAGTTTACCGACAGTCTATTCTCAAATCCGTCGGTAATCACAAAGGGAATAAGCAATTCTCTAGCAATTGTTACCGACGGAAAAACATATCCGTTGGTAACCTTGAAGCAAATTTATCGACAGTATATTTCTTACCGTCGGTAAATATTCCGATAGAATATAATCGTTCGTCGCTAAATTTTTCCAATGGTCAACCAAAGTATAAACCGTCGGTATATTTACCAACGGAAAGCATTTTACCATCAGTAAATTTACCGATAGAAATTCTTTTCCAATCAGTAATTATTAGTTACTGCCGTTTCTATGACATCTTCGTCCGTCGGCAAAGTCCGTCGGTAATATATATTACCGATGGAATATTAACGTGTGCCGTTGGTAATTTCTGTCATAAAATAACATTTTTCTTGAAGTAAATTTGTCTTACCACTTAGCATTTTTCTTAGACTAAATATATATATTTTAATTCATCACTTTTCTAATAGTAACAAATAATTCCAAATTTACTACTTGTAACCAATCAAACCAAAATTTAAGACATAAACAATACACAATTCTCATCATGATCATTTTAAACTTTTGATATTTAGAAATATGTCAATTGAGTGCATATACTATCTTTGTAATGTGTACAAAATCATAATTCATGTGTGTATGCTAATAATATACATGTGAATGAAATGCATTTCGTGAATTCTCAAATGATAAAACTCATGTGACTCAATAGCCTAAGACTCTAACCCTCAGTAATGTTTTGGAAACCAGCTATTACAAAGCTGTTCTAAAATATCCTAAGAAGTTAAGAAAAACTACATCTGAAAAATACCATTGAAAACGTTTACCTCAAAAGTTGATCTAGAATCTAACCGGTTGCTTTGTTTTAAGACTATTCTTGTTTCTCAACTTCTTAATTCTTATTGTCTCATCAATATGTTTTTAAGTCACTTCCAATGTAATTCCTAACAACTTAAAAAAAATTTAAAAATCTTTTTGGGTTTTAGTGAGGCTCTTAAAAACCGATGCATCGTATTGTCTGATTACCGTTTCCATTGGAGTTGTAGCCTATGAAACATGAGCGTCTACACATATATGATGTTTATTCAACAAAATCTTGTTGTGGGACACTGTTGTTACTCATTCGGATGTCGTCTAATAATTCAAGTCTTTAGTCAATCTGAAGAACGCGTTCCACTAAGCTACCTAGTAAGTTCTCATTTTGATACGTTTCGTTAAGAAGAGGGCCGGATTGGTCCCCATCCGTAGTGACAGGCTTGTATTATATGAAGACTTTGACGCCCACTGTTGATGGACGTTAGTAAGAATTCAGCTGTCCCACCCAACCCTGTCCCTGTCCCTTCCTTGAAAAATTGAAACAAGATCTATTCTTCCTTTACAATGGTAGGCTTCGGTTATAGTTATCAGGATTCTGTACTATACCATACATTGAACTGAAGTATGAAAACGCTGCCTCATTCTCTTTTTGTATTTTTGTATCAACTTCTGGAACCAGAAATTCCCAAGGAAAAAACAAAACCACGACAATCGCTCTTGTTGTGCACGTTTAGATAAGTTGATTTGATTCTTTCTCTCTTCATTTGTTTTACAATTCCTTATTGAGTGTATCAAATATCATCCATCAGCTGGAAACCTCATCCAAGAGCTTATACCTTCTAACCTTGTTTCTAAAAACTTGCCTTGTGATCCCAATACTATTATTAGCAATATCCTCAGACCTTGTCCTTCTAAGCTTTTCCTCTAATCGGCCTTGAGTTATGATCCTCCTCCTCGTCGATGGTGACCTCTCCGTCTCCGGCGACTTCGGTTTCTTGATGGGGCTGTTGACTTGAAACTGTAAATTACCCCTTTGTGTCTTTATCCCTCCTCCTCGATAATTTTCACTACTGGTATTCCTCTTCGACCGTTTGTTGTTTCTGCTATTGTCTTCGCTGTTGTTCTTGTTTGACGACGAAGAGTTCGATGAATTCTGTGACTTCTCCTTGGAATCGTGGCTCAAACACCAATTGCAGACTTGATAAGACTCGACTTTTGGATACAGATTGCTACAGTATCTGTGCTATATTTAGAGTGCCAAAGATGAAAAAGAAAAGAACTTTTAGGATTCAGACTGAGAGAAAACTAATAAAAGATCAAAAGTTTCTGATGATCACGATCAACCAGATGAATCTCAGAAAAAGAAAAAAGAAAGATACCGACATACCTGTGTTGAGATCTGAATTGGCAAACATTGCAGAGGAAAAGCTCAAAAGGAAGACCGCAATCTCCACACATGCAACACTCTGTGCTTTGTTGCGAAGATGCAATAGCTGTTTTATTTCTTGTTGCCATGTCTCTCTTGTTTCATACAAAGAGTGAAGAGAGAAGAGAGAGAGTTCCCACGTAGGTTACTCTTGAGCGTGTCTTTGATTGCTTAAGTTCATCACTCTCTCTCTCTATTTATATGTATACACTCTTGACATTTACCGAGATTGTTAAGGACAAAAGACTGGTTAATGTGATCTAACCGCCTTAAAATAATTCTTTAATTTTAAAAATATTTAAAATATTTGATCGGTTCTTCTTTTTTTTTAGCCCACGAGGTGTCTTAGAAGGGTTCCAACTATGAGAAGGCACCTTTAAGCTATCCACACCTAGACTAATCTCCATTCGCACCGAGTCAGCCTGTAAGAGGTAAAGTGTTGGCCAAACAGGTTTCTCGATTCTCAGGACTCAAATTCGAAACCTCGGTTAAGGGGTGAGATTGTTGAACCACTCACACCAATCATGTTTGGTTTTATAGTTTTCTAACTAGTGCACAAGGTTGATCGTTTCAAGGAAGTCTATCGAAATTCGAGGGTCATAATATACGCAACCTTCTGTTTATAATTCTACAAAAAGGCTATTTTCATAACTTATCATCATCATCATCATCACCCAGTTTGAAATCTCGCAATAAAACAGGGCCTGAGGAGGTTTGATAGTACATAGTCTTACTTCTACATAATAGAGAGGCTATTTCTGGTAGACCCACATGTAAATGTGATAATAAAAAAGTGATGTAAGCTAAAAAGGGTAAAAAGTGAAAACTGGATATGTAAAAAAATGAGTAAAAGAAATGAAAACAAATACGTTATGACATGAAAATAAATCCGGATATAAATAAATAAATAAATAAAGAAAAATAGGAAAGGAAATAAAAACAAAGAATATACTTGATATAGCGCCCAGCTCAGGTAAATACCTGATAGGCTGCAACAGATCAGCTCTGCTCGTCTCTATATGGGCTAGGACTTCTGGCGCTGTAATCTTATGTGTATGATAATCCTACAGTGTCCGACATTCTTGTTCGATCTTTCTTGTACACCTGTATTGAAAAGAAAAATAATATGACAGAACTTATTATCTTAAATTTAAATCAGAAGACATATGAAATAAATAATATATATGAATTTTAATTTTTTAAAAAAATATTTTTAAAATCAAAATTTTAAACAATTAAATTAAATTAAATTGAGCCTTTCTTTTACCAATGACTAATATTTTACTATGTACACAATTCATATGAAGTAATTGTACTTCTTTTTCTAATATTTGTCTTTACGGATCAATCTAAAATTAAGCTTCTCCTAAGATAAATAAAATTTCCTTAATTGCGGTATTTGATCCTTACCTTGTTTTCCGTACACATTTTTTTTGTTTTATTATTAAACTCTCGAGCCGCAATTTGATGTCTGTTTTCAAACAAATGGTTTGTCATTTTGGTTGAAGTTATGAGGAAAAACACGTATGAACTAGATTAATTATGTAATTATTATTTACTAATTATTAATAATTATAATTATTAAATAAAGAAAATTTAATTTTTATAAAATTGTTTATAATATTAATAATTAAAATTTTATAAAATTGTTTATAATATTAATAATTACTAATAACTATTAATTACTAAAAAGGAAAAACCTTGTAGTAATTAATAAAAGTTGCTTCCTAACTATTAGGTCATATGCTCAAATCACGAAACAGTCTTTTTGTAAAAATTACAAAAGGAAAATTGCGTACATCGGTAACTCTCATCCGATCTTCACCAAATAGAAAGTCTTATCTACAAATTAAGTTGACTTATTAGTTACCGATGATAAAACATTAAAAAAATTCTTTAAGAAATTAGGGTAAAAGAAAGATTTACATTGCTTAAGAGAAAGGATTTATATGTCACTCAACTCACGTGAAGAGCTCATAACGTACACATTATGACTACTACTTCTAAATCATCATGCAATGCATAATTGGTTTGAATTAGCTTGTGAATTGAAACGACACTAGAATGATAAAAAATGACGAAACAAATGCCTAACCCTTATCATATGTCACCTTGTTCTTCTTGATCCTATGAAATATAAACACTAACTCAAAAGCAAGCAACAAAGACAAGTTTAATGATGTTTATAGGTTCGGTGTCTGATTAAAGGGGAAAAGAAATTCTCTGTTCTTTTCTTTTCTTTCTTTTTTTTTTCCCCCGTTGGTGAGCAATTCAAATGAACCACTAAACATTTGCATCAAATCTTCAAAGATCCTCGTAACCTTAACGTGTGGTAATGAAGGGGTCAGCAAGGAAGACGCAGCAAACACCTGTGAATCCTTATCTTCCAAAAAAAAAAAACTTTGGATTATACATTCCACTAACTAGACATTTAGACGTGTTGTAAACGCGTACTCAAGCTTTTCTTTTTCTTGCACACAAGTGTTTGTGTACAACTAAGCTCAGGGAAGGAGGGAGGAAGACACGGAGACCCACACGTACGGTGTAAGACATCCAAAACTGGCTTTTCTTTATAAAGAAATGTGTCGACTCCTTGCTCGTGTTGAGGAACAATCAGGAATAGGATTGTCTAATTTGTAAAAGATGTGGTGGTTTTTTATCACATCAGCTGGCCGAGGTCGGTAATATACATTTCCAGGATACGCATAAGACAAACACTCAAACCTTAGTGTTCACGCATTAAACATGACTTAGGAGAAGTGTCCTCTTCACCTTCACATGAAACTAACATGTTTCACATGCCTGACATAAGAATGAAGGCATGCAACACTGATGCAGGTGCCAAGGAAAAGTAAAAGGGTATTGTTCTTCATCTTGGTATTTGGTGTATGATATGATGGATAGACAGATCAGGTTTTAGATCATTAAGATGGAAGACGAAAGAGTGTAAGAACATACATACAAAGATTGTAAGACAAAAGAGAAAAGAAAGGAAAAGCAGAAATTACTCAGAATAGTAAACAACAACAGATCGACATAATTAGACTCCAGATTGGCAATTACCAAATTTTATTCTTCCTGCTTCTGCTGAATCTAGTTCAAGCCCATTTTTTCGTCTGAGCAGAAAAGACACCAAGGTAATTGTAATGAATCAAAGCAAGTCTTGTGAATGATGATTCTATATCTATGGCGATCTAGAAACCTCCGATGACTAAAAAGTGTAAACACGAACACCTGGAGAAACAAGAACAAAAGAAGATTCGAAACTCGACAATACAGAACAAATTCAGGATTCAATTAGATGAGCATAAGATTGAATCATGGATACTAAAAACTCGTTAATGCCCTTCCAGTTCATGATATTTATATATTTTAATAAAGCATGCAATCCAAGGCCTCATAAATATTTAAATTTTTAATAAATATTTATTTATATTTTTGGTACCTTTAAAGTATATAAATATCAAATAAACTTATTTTAAATAATTATAAAATAGATTAGCAAAAAAATATTAATTTATAAAAAATATTACCTATTTACATATAAGAGATTAAAGGCAAAATTATTAACTTAATTAATTCATAAAATTGATTTATCTTTAAAATAATAAAAATATAATTACATTAATATTAATAATTTGACTAATTTTTAATTTTATTTCAAAACAATAGAAACTAAAAAAGAAACAACAAAAATATAACCCTTTCAGTAAATACTAATACATTGGAACATTTAGGCCTGAAAGGACTTTGATCACATCATTGTCCAACTTAATTTATTGACTGCCCAATACAACGCGTTGGACCTAACTCCAGGCCCCAGTGTTCAACATTTTTTACCAAACTCAAAAACAGGAAAATGGTTATGATGCCGAAATCTCATGCTTGATGGTATCGCAATGGAGGGACCATCTAGTTTGATATGTGTGTGTACATGTTGGAATGTGAAAAAGGTTGGTTGTACCCTTGTCCAAGAAAAGAATGGTTCTTAGAATCTTATTCCATGAAGAAAACAAAGAAAGTGATTCTGTTTTTACGTTCCCAGAACGATAAAGCTTTGAATCGACTTTGATAGATATTGAGATGACCACCAAACCCTGTTCGTTCATCTGTACAAGAACAGATTCCCTTCACTCATTTCCAAACCAACACGTAAAAGAAAAGACACCTTGGAAGCAACTATTCATACTTTATTCCCACTCGTTTTGATTGGTATTATAAAGAACTAAACTGATGCTTTCCACACGAGACACTACTTTCTGATTATTCCCAGCTCTCTTGCAAGACAGGCGATGCGGGGTTTGGAAACAACTTGGAAACAGGATACTTTGATATTGAGAACTAGTCAAAGAGGGGAAAGAAAAGGAAACCCGTGCCTTGCCACTTGCTTTCTTTCTTTCTCAACCCCAAAAGCAACGCATCCATTAGGTCCCCCGTACAAAGACTCGTCCAACTTTCTTTCTTCTTTGCTCATGGCAACCATTTAATGAGGAAAAGAGACGGATCTCTAATACGATATGTCGCTGTCTTCTATCCTTGCCACTTTTATGAACATTGACATGAAGACAAAGACATCGAAAAATAGTTCAAACAATTACACAAACAGTAACAAGCATTGTAATATATATAAATAAAGAGCAGGCAACGCTAAAAGCTATCAAACAAACACACAGGTCTTCTCACAATCATGACTAACAATTTAAAGTCAAATTACAACCCACAACAGCAGAGATTATGCCACTACAAGTACGTGAATGGGAAGGCGACTTTTTGAGGGGACCTGGGTAGGAGCAACTTGCAAGAAGAGAGGAGAGGGCCTCTGACAGTGTCGTGCAATGCAGTCATACATCACGAAGGAAGAAAAGGGAAAAACATGACAAGAAAACAAAAAGGATGAGAAAGCGAGAGTTGGGCCCCGAACCACCTAATGAGCGTGCACTTATCCTCCTCTTTCTTGGAGGGTCCCCCGTGAATAACTAGTCTTTCTTCTCATTCACACACACACCGAATCCACGCCCGAATAGGAGCTTTCTGAGTGCTTTTCTTTCCCTCAACACTAAGACGTAGCTTCATCATTTCAACTTTACTTCATTGTAAATAATGTCTCCTGCTTCAATCGCCTTCTTCTTCCACAGACTCCGTAGACAATTCCATAGAGAACCAGATGGATCATAGAATAAAGACTACCGCTCTTATAACCTCTCAATTCCATCCAAGACAGAAACTTACTGGAAACTAGTTATCATATTGTGCAGCACCACTAGAAAACTCATGTTTGTCCTTATTTTATTTTCACAGACTTATAAACAACACTCTGGCCATTTCGACTACCAGTAATCATAGTACTAGGATAAGATTGAGACCGTTCATGGAGAATCAAGCCCCATTGCGTTGGCTTTGTACTTCAAGGACTTTAAATAATGAATGGCTTCATCAAGAACCACTATTGGATCCTTGCCCTTTCCACCTGGAATTATGTTCTGTAGCATGCTCACGGTCTCTCGAATCCTTTCTTTCCTCATCTTCTTGTTGCTAAACTTGGAAGCCATTTCACTTGTCGAGGCAGTATTGCCGTTAACACATCTAGATTCTGCATCGTTCTCGTACTCACAGCTTCTAATAGCTCTCGCAGAACTAGCTGTGTCCATGAGTGATGACATATAACCACTGCATCCCTTGTACAGTTTTCTCTTTTTAGTTGAACCATCAGAACTAGCAACCTCCTCCGTGCTTTCCTCAGCCCAATGGTGCTTATCATGACTTGTCATTGTACTAGGTGAATGACCAGTACTAGTAACCTCATCGTCCCCATTGTCATCAGTATCATCATCGGAGTATAGTAAAGCATTCAGCTCTTCAGTGTCCTCGTGCATCTCAGTTTCCACATCATTTTCCTTATTTCCACCAAATTCATAGGTTGAAGTAGGTTTCAGACTTTCTTTCACCTCCAGGTCATCCATACCAAATTTACAAGGGCCATTTGGATTTGGATTCCAGGACGTAAAGCAATGGACAGGGTTCCTAAAGGCAGAACTGAAGATCAAACTAGTTTGATCACCAGACTGGTCAAAAACAAGGAATCTCTTCCGAACACATCCAGAGTCCGTTTTTGGTGTGGCAGTCTCTGTATGATTCTCATTAGCGGGAGGAGGAACTTTCGGTTTCAAATAGTTCTCCGAAACAGGAGAGAATGCCTGTATGGATCGAGGCAAACAATAAAACCAGCCATGGGGTTCATTTGTTCTACCAACCTGAGGATGACGAAGCTCAGGTAATGGATGTGTAGGCAAAATTCGGTTGGTAGAGACCATGGTATTGCCAGGGTTAAAAACTGAAGGAACATTGTTTTGCTGCCCCAATTGCACCGGAGCAGCTAAGGTATACATACTCAGCGACTGCCAATCAAATTGATGCTGAGGGGACCAAGATCCGCAGTCCATTCTCATCAGATCAAAGCAATCACCTATCAACCAAAAGTTAAAAAAGGATTCATTATGATCATCAATTACGAGATAACATAAAGTTTAACTGTTGAACATTGCGCAAAGTACAACATACCAGAAGGCTTATTGCAGTAGTAGAAGTTGCAAATCACTTGCAGTGTCTTACAGGAATAGAGGTAAAAAGAAAAATCCAGCAGAACTCGGAACTTGATAGCAGAAGCACAAAACTAAAACTACGTAACAGGTTTAAGCAAATGACGGAAGTATTCAGCCTGAAAATAATTCACAGCAGGATAAAATGTAAGTAAAAGGAAAAACAAAGGAGCACAAATTTGAATATGAGTAACAATCCTAAGGAAGGAATGGCTTGGGAATGAAACATTTCCTCCACCAACCTGGCAATCTTGAAGAGGTTGAAAGCATGCTATTACTCTAACTATAATGGTCGCATTTCCAGCAATCCCATTCTCGTGTTTCAATGCTCGAAAATTTGTTTGGCCCGCTGCTTGGCACACCATTCTACTTCGCAACCCTTCAAATTATTGAAAACACCAAGAACACGATCTTCCAGTGAAGGCAATTTCTGTTCGAGAACTCAAAGCTAGACTTACCAACAACAATAAGGAAACAGAAACGGTGAGAAGAAAACGAACAGCTAGATGATTGATCTGACAATCTTCAGCTAATCTGGAGGACATAGCAGGGAATAACAACGAAAAAAGTGGATCCCATGGAAAATGACCGGTTAAAAGAAGGGGGAGATACTTGGAAGTTGTAATCAGTAAAACAAATTACAGGATCACTCTGCAATAGAGGTTCAAAGACGCGACTTTTCGATACACGTCAACAGATAGACAAAACAACCACCGCATGCTTTTCCTCTTCGCAAATGAATCGCCCCGTTGTTACCGTTCCCAGCTAAGAATTTGGGAATTCTGCAAAAAAGTCATAATGTCAAAAACACATCAGACACACAACATCATAAGGAGTAATACACAAAACCAATCAGATTTAAAGATCCACGGATATGAGATACAAGCTCGGAGTACTTGAGTCTATAATTTCGTGCATTTCTTTTGGCAGGTAAATTACTAAACAAAATGGAATCCACAGACACTAAATTATAATTTTACTATGATTCTTGAGCTAGTAAGGTAATTAGAGACTCAAAGTTATCAAGCAAATCAACATCCTTTCTCGTAGAAATCAGGCGATACAGTGATCTATGGCGCAATTCTAACAACGCTCAGAATCAAGAAGAATTAAGCTTTTTATGCAAATATAAAGACCCAAAATTTAAACAGCAAAATTTGTAGAATAAACTTCTTTAAACATATACGGAAGAGAAATTTGTAGCATCAGCGCTTACAAGAAGCGATCCAAAGAGAAAGACATAAACTTTCAGAAAAATGGAGCCAATCGAGGTAAGTAAGCAGAAATCCCAACCAAAAAAAGAAAAAAAATCGGAACTTTAACCATAGCAGCGAGACAGAACCACAAAGATCTCAGACCACTAGCAATAATACTTTCGAGCACCAAAGATCAGTACAGATACAAGTTCCCAAACTCAAAATTAACAAATAGGAAAGAGAAAACAAAACAGAAAGAAGAACCTTACAGCAGAAGACTTGATTAAGAAGAAAGAAGACGCCTCTGAAGTAGCTGAATTCACAAGATCACACTAAAAAAACCAAAGCTTTCGTAACAGACAGAGAGAGAGAGAGAGAGCGTTAGAACTTAGAAGAGACGGTCAAAAATGAACCACTGAAGGTGGAAGGAGGGAGAGTAAGGCTATATAGAAGAGAAATTGACAGAAATAACCCTGGGAAGGTGTTACGTAACAAGAACATTAGTGTACAATCATGTTCTTCTCTCTCACTCCACTGTAACGCAACAACTCTCTCTCACTAGTGATTACCCCCTGACCTGAGGTTAGTAATTGAACCAGACACTCACACTCTGGTTAAGTGTCTGGTTTTGGACATGACTTGTTCCACGTACGACACTGTTTCCGCGCCTCATTCATCATTCTCTCCCATTATTAACCCTCCCTTTTCCTTTTCCTAATTGTCCCTCGCCGTCACTCCAACACTCCCTCCCTGTTTTTCCAGTGTTTGCTTCGTATCGATAAACGTTTTGATTTTTACATTAAAAACGTATTATATTAAATAGCTTGATTGTCATTGAAATATCTTATTAAATTATATAAACAACAATTAATTAAGATATAAGTGATATGATCAATGTGTCTAATGCAAAAGGCTCTCACATAGTGGGAAGTTTAGGGAGAATTATGATATATGTAGTATTTCCTTTACATGTTTACAAAAAGAATGTTTCTGTAACATAAACATATAATCTTATAACCATAAATAAACAACTTTACCGATTATTTAAAGTTGTTCCAAGGCTCACCTTCTATATAAGCAATATAGTATCAATATAAATAATATGAAAGTCCTTTGAATAGTCTAATTAAAGGATGATAATTGGCTGATTTGAAAAAAGAATGAGATTGTTCAATTAAATTAGACTTTAAGACTTCACTAAATATTAAAAAATCAATTTTTACAATTTTGATGTCAAAATTAATTTAAATTTTTGTGGGTTAATCTAAATTAAACCACGGTATTAAATACGATTACATTTTTTGTATGCAACAAATTATTTTCTACTTGAAAATTAAATTATTTAATATAGTAATTTTATATTTTATTTACAATTTTTTAGGGCTAATTTTGTAATTATCTTATTGGGTTGTCAACATAATAATTCGAAGTTGCCACCATACCATTATGATAAGCTATGTTCAATAAATAACAACATTTTGCAAACTCTTAAATTATAAACGACGGCGTTTACAAAAATTCTCCAACGACGCAATTACATGATTCAATTCACAAATAGAAGAAACTAACTGTGAGCTGCTTATAAATATAAATTTAGTTAAATGATAAGGAAAAAAAGATGGGAAGGTATCCTATGTTTTACATGAACATCAATAATTTGAACATTTGAACATTGACCGTTCAAACCCATGATTATACGAAGATAAACAGAGTGGGGACCTATAAACTTCTGCATTTGGATACATTACACTCGTTCATTTAAAACTCGCACTCCTTCCTAACCTGACAGTGCCATCAGTCTGTGATTATTTTCCAACTTTTAGGATCAATGGAAAAAGAGTTGAAAAGGGAAGATAGGTGTAGTTACTGCTGGACCATCACCGATAATACTTTTCATTGATGTGTCTAATCCACTAAAGCAGCCATTAATGTCTTGCATCAACTCTTCAGCATGTATAATATATGATTAATGAATTCAGTCTCATCTGCAAAGTATATTATGTGTTCCAAGCCCAAATTGAGTAGAAATTAAAAAAAAGGGAAAAAATATGGAGATAGAAAGCATCATGTTTGGAGATAGGATAGATAGACTATAGACTAAATAATATAAAGCGTTGAAGCTCCATGATTTTAGTCACCTGAAGGAGATCTTATGCACAGGTAAGAAGATCGATTGCCCCTTTCACAACCCAATTATATATAATACCAAATGCATAATAATATGAATATTTTCATGCCCTCTTGTTTGGAGTGGAGGGAACAGTAAACATGCTTAATCAAGTCCCTCTACTCCTCCCCAACCTCAACCCCATTGGGTCTTCACTTTTGGTAGCACCCAACACGAACAATTAAATTAATAATAATACACCATACACGCACACTACAAATTAAGTGAATTGTAAAGGAAAGGATTCCTCCCCACGTTTCAATGTTTCATTTGTTATCTGATCTCCACTTTTTCTGTATCATCAGCTCGGCTCCGGTATTTTATCCCAAGAAAAGCCACTTCCTTTTGGGTGTTATATGGAAAAAACCTAAAAGCTCCCATACACCTTGGTTTACACTGATCCTTAGCTTTTTGTAGCTTTTGTCAGTAAAATAAAATAAAAAGATAATAAATTTAAACAACTTGTTTAATTTATTAATACTTTTCTAATTTAGTATTTAGATCCTGTTTATCAACTAGTTGACTGCATTAGCTGTTAGCTAATAGCTGATTAAATCAACTGAATTGACCAGCGAATTGTATTAGATGCTTGTTAGAAATGTTTGGTAAATTTAGTTGTTTAGTATTAACTGTTTATTTGTAAAATAACTTATGAGGATATGACTGTAAAAAATTTATGAAGGTATGAATATTATATATCTTAGTATTTCATTGAATATTCTTATAAGAATTTAAATTTTAGATATTTAATTATACAAAAATTAAGTTTATAATTCTAAAAACATATAATAATAATGATGATTATGATGATGATACATTCAAATATTTTAACCACAGTCTTTTGAAATATGATAACGAGAAATATTCTATCAAAATTTAATTATTTGAATATGGTAAATCAAGTTTAGATAAGTGACTAACAATCTTCAAAATAGTTAGATAGGAATTGGAGTTTAAAATTTGAGCTGGTGGAAGAAAACACTCCTATATATTATATATTTAGCTAATTGGCAATAAATTAGCTACTCATCAAATAGGTGATTAAAGGTTGTTGGAGGAGTCAATCAGCTGAAATCAATAGATCAACTAAAAAATTGGTTGATGAGTCATTAACTAAATGAGGCCTTAACCTTTTACAATTTTTAATTAAATAACTTTTTTAAAAAAATATGTACAATTTAAATCAAAAAATTATATCCGTCGCTCGTCTAATATTTGGTTAATATGTTATACTAATAAAAATAATTAAACTATAATTTTAAAATAAATTGAATATTTGAAAATGTTTTAATGTTAAATTACTTTAATGTTGAAATTGGATATTGAGTTGGAAGTCCACATTCCAAGGAAGGGAGACCCCCAACTCTTCTACGTTATTGGTCAAAGAGAAAGACATATACGTAAAGTTGAACTAAATAAATCAAAAGCATCCCGGGAATCCCTTCAAATTCGTGTTTGTTTCATAAAATTAGTATAAAAGACGAATTAAAGAAGTGTTATTGCTTCGTGAATTTGAACATTAAAGCAAGCACAATCGATTAGGAGTTTCCACTTTGATACTAATTTAATGGGAAAACAAAAAGGGGGAAGGTCTCTTGTGCACTACCCAATTGAGAACATGCCATGTTTCCTGCCACTAAGACTAGTTTATTAGGTAAAAATACACTTAGACTGAGAAAAGGAAAACCCAAAGGGGACGAACCAAGCCAACACGAGAGTCTTGATAAAGTAAAAACGACAACAACAGAAATTCTAATCAGTAAAAAGACTATTTATAGTCTTTGATGACAATTTCATCAATACATAATAATAACTTAATATGATATATTATAAAAATTTAAAATATATATATTTTAAAGTACTCAAAGTTTAAGTACAGTAAAAATGCATACATCACAAATAGTTTTTTTTTTAATCTTTCGAGTTAGGAAAAATAAGTGAAAGCAGGAAAATGATGATCACTTTATTAGAAGCGGCCATTCACAAAAATAACGAAAGATTGGTGGGAAGATGAGTAGCGTGGGAGCACGAGACCATGGAGCCATTTGGTTGTGGATTCTCCAACAAGAACATCCACGCTTGGAAAGTTAATATTCTACGTATACATTACATATCCTCTCCACCACTTCATTCTCCTACTAAAAGATTGGTTTTTCTTTTATATATATATATATATATATATATATATATATATATGTTTATATATTCTTTTTGCAATATATTAAATATGCCATTCATTCCACCACCCACTTTCTTAGACTTTTACACCACTTTCCTTTTAAAATTATTTGATTTCCCTCTTTCACCATAAAGAAATGTCCCAATAGAAAGCGTCAACCCTCATTGTAAGGGTAGTTTACTTCTTAAGTTTTTATTCGTTTAGTGGCTCGAAATCAGGAGAACTTGAGTAGGGAGATTAGCTTCTGGAATTTCATCATCCAACACGTGCAACTTGCTAGACTTATGATTGAAAACTCGAAAATGGTGTGATCTTTTTTTTTTTTGGATTAACCTACGTATACATATATACCCATGTAAGAAAGAAAACGTTATACATATGGTAAGGTAAAGGAACGTGAATTTGGATGGTTGCACGTTCAAGTCACTTACATTTCAAGAAAACAAAAACCTTCGCATCGTAATCTCGAAGATGTGATGTTGAAGGTAACTTTCCCAATCCCACCTCTCCTTTTTCTTCTTTTGAGGCACCAAAATGGATGCTTTTTTGAAAGAAGAATTATATGGTTTTTGACACATTACTTACTAGAATGGTGAGATTGGCTTTTTTAATCATGTCAAACCCGAGATAGTTGGATCGAAACACCGAGCATCTACGAAGCATTAGTTAATAAGTCAACGTCCATTGCACGTAGTTTGATATAACCACCGAGTTCCACCGAAACGATTAGTAGTATTCCGAACACCATCCTCTTGAATCCATGCCTGACAAGGAAACCACTAAAACGTTAAATGCATCACGCCAAGCCAATGCCATTTAAAGTGATTGTGTGCCTGTCATTTAGGGGGACAAGAAATTGATAAATTTAGGTTTTAATAATTTATATATTCAAGATGACAGTCATTGTACGTTTTTTTGTTAAATATAATTAATAAATAAAAATATTTCATATCAATCTATAATTTTGATGATAACATCATATTTAATCACTGATATCAATATTATTTGTGATATTAACAATTTGATATATAAAAGTCCAAGTTGGATGAATGATTAAAGCAATAAAATGAAATAATTGAATATACTGAGCAATATACACAATACATGCAACTTAACAGAATTTCAAAGGAATATAAGTTAACAACTATTTGTAAAACAATTTAGGTTTTGAAATTTTTTGAAAATAATCTTTCTATTAATTAAGAGTAACGCAATGTATTGCTAAATTTTCTTAAATTTTAGTTGTCAATCAAATTTCTGATCGTTGTTGCTGTTGCAGATGTTAAAATTGTCTTGTGAATAATTTCAACATGCCTCTTAAGGGTGGTCGAGTTGATAGAGTGGGGAGATATGAGATCAAAAGGTTCTGTTTTCGAATCTTCCTATCTATACTCTCTCGATCAAGTCTATTGTACAAGACTTGTCTAGTGTGGAGTATTCGGTTGGCATGATTTGCAAACTATTGCGTCAATTCAAAAGTTTACCCAGTACATATCTAAAGGATAACTAGTTCATTCGTTCAAAAAAATTCAACACAATCAATCTGAATTGGATACTTCACAGGTGGAATGAAGTTTGAACTTCAAATAAAGAAAAGATGAAATTCATTATTTTTCTTCAAAATTGCACTGATGATGTTGGCCAGCGAAGTCAATTGCTATAAACCAAAGAATAATAGCCTTCGCACGAGGATGCGGAATTTTTTTAATTAGAGTAATTATAGCATTATTAGGGTTTAATTTAAGTGGGGAAACACATTAATTTAACCATCTAATTGAATTATACGTGACAATGAGTTCAATCGTGCGTCCATTTCCGAGCAATTATATATATATATGGACATCTTATTAAAAAAGAAAAAAGTAGAAGAAACGTTACGGTGTCTGCATTACACATAATTACTCTTGCTCGAATCTCCAAAGCTCCCTTTCCCTTTTACAAATGGATAATGGAGTGCTCTCCATTAGCAACCTTGATTATAGCTGGCTTTTCCTGTTAATCTTTACTCATTTGTCAAAATCATCCAACTGGGAACAGTAACTGTAATTATCAAAATTGACTAGACCAAAGCCAAACTAGAATGTTACACACAAACACGCACACACGACGACCAGTCCCAGTACCCCTTCCCACGTAAGAGTCATCAGTTCGTGTCTAAGTTGTCATTATCAATGCCCGTACACAATTTGGGCGGTCATTTTTTGTGTTATGCTACAGTAAAGGTGCTTCCAAAGTTCCAATTATAACATATATAGTATGAAGATCTTACAAAATAAAAAAATAAATGTGCATACATATTTGAGAAATAAAGTAAAATAAATAAATGAATATAAAAGATAAGAAAACAACTAAATATAAAAATATAACACAATATAAATAAATACTAAATAGAAATAATAATTGTAATATTAAAAAAATAATGAGCAAGAGTAATAAATGTAATACAAAATAATGTAAATGTCTAAGGTTAGCAATAAATATTAGTTGAAATCAAAGTTATGAATACCGTACCGGACTCCGTACCGGATTGAGTTCTGGAACGGAACTGTACCGGTACCAGTCAGTACCGGATACCGTTTCGGATAATTTTTTAAAT
>JAOTAY010000002.1:4476120-4521587 GCA_025629805.1 Erythroxylum baracoense | reverse complement strand
ACCAGCTGATAACCAAACAACATAAATAGCTTCTTTGTGAAGTCAACCAGCTGATTTGAGTCAACCAGCTATTTTTTGGCTGATCAGTTGTTATCCAAACGAGGCCAAAATATGTAATGCACCATTACAGATTATAGATTTTTAAGGGATATATTTCAAAAATCTTTTAAATTTTCAATATTTTTTCTTTTCAAGTTTTTTACACAACCTAATTAATAAATTATATTTTTCAAAGTTTATATTTTTATTTATCTGTCTATAGTTTAATTAAAAATTTTATTTTAAATTATTGTTGTTAAAAAATAAATTATTATTTTATCCTTAAAAATATTAAATTTATTTAATCTCACTAATAAATTATATTTGTCAAAATTTACATTCTTTATTTCTCTCCTTATACTTTAACTGAAAATTTTAAATTATTATTGCTAAAAATTAACTATTATTTTATTATGATTTTTTTAACAAATTGAATTATTAATCAGTATATATAAGTAATTTTGTTTAAGATAATTTAAGAATGTGTTAAAATAATATTTAAATTTTAAAGAAGTATATTTAAAGTATATTAAGAAAAGTTAGAATAAAGTTAATGTCCTTTTTATTGTTTTTCTTTAAACATACTACAACTTTTACTGAGTCTTTAAATAAATGATAATATAGAAACATAGTTTATTATTATTATTTTAAAATTTATGTTAGATTCAATTTTAGTTTGAATTGTTATATTTATTATTAGTTTATTAAATATTAATAGGTATTATTAGTTTATTTTTATTTCAATAAAGTATTTTATTTTATATTATATTTTTACTTATTTTTATAATTTTTACTTTTTATGTATTATATACCGATTTTATAATAATTTAATATCGATTGAACCTTTAATCCTTAAACTTTTTCTTTAGTTAATTCGAGGTCCAGTATAATTTTTAAAACATTACTTATGACTTAGTCAATTATATATATAAATAATAAAGTTTAATAATTAAAATATGTTTTTAAAATTTAGATATTTATATAATATTAATTTATTGAGACTTTTCTAATTTATCCCTGACCAACAAAACGATGTTAACGACCCTGAGAAGGAATAGCCACCGTTGGAAGCAATTGTGGAAGCAACTACGCTTTCAGGAGAAAGTAGTGGCCCGTTCATCTTCTCGTTGGTCCATTGGAGGACATTTTCTTTCCTACAGCCAGTCGCCATGCAACCCGAAGCTGTGACGGTGTAAACATGGCAATGGCAGCAGTATGTTTTCACTTTCTCAAGTGACGGTTTTATATAATTTAATATACTTCACATATTTTGGAATACCAATATAATTTACAGAATATATAGGTTTTTACATGTGATAAATAGAGTAAACAAAAAATATTACCGTTCTTCAAATATTAACTGTTCTTCAATAATTAAAGAGTAAAAGCTCACACTCCAAACGATTGAAAGGTCAAACCCGTACTCCTTTATCATCACCGCCTTTCACTTTCAATATTGATGCTTTGGCCTATCTTTTTTCTCCTTTTACACACCAAACAACTTCTTCTGCATCTCAACAAAGCTCGTGCCTTTCCTCGCCTTCTGCTTCAAATCCTCGAAATAGCATCCGCCGGAATCATCACCCCCACCGCATTCCTTGCCGACCCTTTTTCCGTCGCCGATAAAGTCGCCTTCTTGCTAATGAATTTATTCCCCACAGCAGTCATATTGTCATGAATGCTATTGAAAATTAATCACTTCATCAATTAATTGATTAATTTCAGTAAATTAAATAATTTTTATAAATAATGATAAATTAATTATTTTAAATTAAAATTTATTTTTTTATGAACGAAAATAAGTTCTTTCTTTAATATTATTTTAAAATTTTTAATTTTATTTAATTTTAATGTACAAAAATTAATTGCAATTTTAAAAACTAAAATTCAATTTAATTACTATAGTTTTAACGCTGTAAACTATTTACGGTTTACTTAGAACGTTATGTTACAAGAATATTTATATCACTAGTCATAAAAATACCAGAAGTCTACAACGACTAGATTATATAAGTATGGACATACACTAATAATAAATAGATAAATAAGTAAATAAACAAAGCAGTTGATAGGCTCAGAGTCCAATACTGAAACCTTGTCTTTGTAATTTTTTCAGTTGGCTCCTACATTAAGAAGATAATATATAATCAGCACTCGTTGATCTGTCCCGAATCTTGCATGTGAACACAGATCCTTTGATGACTCCAACCAGTAAGCATAGCCTATCGCCGTCGGCCCACCCAATCCCACCTTCTTGACCAGTTGTGTGATGTAATTTGTTATTAAAAATCTGAAGTAGAACTATTTAATCGTAAAAAAATTAATAATTATTTTTTATTTTAATTTATTATAAAGAGTCGATGTAAAATACTTGGATATGGCCTGAATCATTGCATACAGATGCGTACAGCTTTTATATTCTCTCATATCCCGTTAATTTTCAAAGTCACATAAAAAAAAGTTAAGTTCGTCATTCTGATAGTGACCGGGTATTTAATATTCAACGTTCAGAATGCAATTTTCCTTATTCATTCAATAGTGGCGTACAAAATAGTACTTGTCAAACGGTGGCTCCTAGAATTTCTGTCATTCCTCATTTGGCGTGCTGGGCTGAGCTTAAAAGGCTATAGAAACAGGTATTTAAGTAATTTAGTTGAATGAAAATGCTTGCAGTAGCTCAGTAACTCAGAACCATCTCTGAAAAAATGGGATCAACATCTATATCCCCTTCAATGTTTGCAACCTCCTCAACTGTAGGATGTACAACGTTGTTCCCCAAGAAAATTTGGACTCCAGCTTTCGTTGTCACTCGTTCTTCTACTTCCCTAAACCAGCCTACAAAGGTTTACTGCAGAAAGTATGAACCTGAGAGCACGAGTACTACAACGAAAAAAACATTACCAGGGCCAATGAAACTGCCCATCATTGGCAATTTGCATAACTTGGTTGGTTCACTGCCACACCATGCTCTTAGAGACCTTGCTAAAGAACATGGACCCATTATGCATCTGCAACTCGGCGAGGTTTCTACGGCGGTTGTATCATCAGCTGAGTTAGCTGAAGAAGTACTGAGGGTGCAAGAGATCTCCTTTGCCCAGAGGCCCAACGTATTAGCCTCCACAATCCTGGCCTACGGTGGTTTAGACCTTGTCTTTGCTCCATATGGTGAGTACTGGAAGCAAATGAGGAAAATTTGCATGACAGAACTATTAGGTCCTAAAAGGGTTCAGTCCTTCTCTTCTGTTCGTCACGACGAGGTCAAGAACCTCGTCGAATCGGTCCGATCCTCCTTAGGAAGCCCCATCAATTTTAGCCAAATGATATTGTTGTTGACAAATAAAGTAGTTTGCAGATCAGCATTCGGTAGCAAGTGCTCAGAGGATAAGCAAGAGGCAGTTGTAGAAGTTTTGAAGGAAGTGACAGAGCTAGCTGGTGGGTTTAATATAGATGATGTGTTCCCTTCATTGGGGTTTCTTCAAGGAATTACTGGGATGAAAGCTAAACTTGTAGCCCTTCAAGATCAGTTGAGCGAGGTATTGGATACAATCATAGAGGAGCACAGAGAAAGATTGAGGACTACAGACAAAGGTGGTGGTGAATCAGGAGAGGATGATCTTCTCGATGTCCTTTTAAGGCTTCAGGAGTCTGGCAACCTTCAGTGTCCTATCACTAGAAACAGCTTAAAAGCCGTTATTCTGGTTAAATTTCTTGTTTCTTTCAATTGTAAAATCTTTTCAAAATCAAACCATAGCAATTTCATAGTTAATAATCTGTTTCCGTATATTTAATTTTAAGAATGTCTCTTTTAATTCGTGAACCTTGACATGAAACTAATCAGCCTGATAAATTACTTGTGCAGGATATGTTCGTTGCTGGAACTGATACTTCCTCACTAACATCAGAATGGGCTATGGCTGAAATGATGAAAAACCCTCGAGTGTTGAAGAAAGCACAAGCCGAAGTAAGACAAACCTTCGGAGGAAAGAAAGCGATCACAGACACAGATGTCGAGGAATTGAATTATCTGAAAGCAGTGATAAAAGAAACACTAAGGCTACACCCACCTCTGCCATTGTTGCTTCCAAGAGAAAGTAGAGAAACTTGTGTGGTTCACGGGTACGAAATACCTGCCAAAACCAAAGTAATGGTCAACGCATGGGCACTTGGGAGAGACCCCAAGTATTGGTCTGATGCAGAGAGGTTCATACCAGAGAGATTTGAAGACGGTAGGTTGGATTTTAAAGGACAGAACTTTGAGTTCATACCATTTGGAGCAGGAAGGAGGATATGTCCGGGTATAACATTTGGCTTCTCAAACGTGGCGCTTCCACTTGCTCAACTACTATACCACTTTGACTGGACGTTGCCGGACGGAATGTCGCCGGAGAATTTAGACATGACCGAGAAGTTTGGAGCAACAGTTGGCAGAAAACACAGCTTAATGTTGATTGCCATTCCTACCCAGGGTATCTCAGACCAACAAGCGGAGGTTATGGAAAATCTAATATAAGATAATGAATCTGTCAAAATTTTTGTGGTTTGGGTTAACATTAATCCACATATGTCAACTACTAAAATGCAAAAGTGCCCATTTATTATCTATTTAATTCTTATAAAAATGAAAGAGTTCATCTTCAATTGATTTATAAGGTCTAATGCATTCCTCTCAACATCTATTCACAACATTGCAGTATCGGCTAACTCCTTACAGCCTGAGTCCATTGATCTTCGTGCTACAACGATCACTTCCATTCCAATTTACTAGAAGCCATGAGAATAATCAGCTTTGAGCTGAAGAAACATAGTCGATATTTCCATTTAGTTCTTCAAGGAAAAAAGAACAGGTAACCTTTACAGTTAAACAAAATTCCAGACAGCAAGATAAAACCCTATATGACACAATGACAAGGTCTCAGAGGTTGCTGAGGTATCAGCTATGGGTGTAAGAGAATAAAAAGAGACTCAAATGAGTCAATTCAGCTACTCCGACGCTATCTTATGAAACCTCAAACATGATGTTTTTCTTTCTTCTGCTATCTTGATCTTTTTGAGCCTGAAACATTTACCATATATACTTTCAAGAGAGAACTTCTAAACTTGCTCCTGAGCTTGCCTATAACTGCATTCTCTATCTTTATGTACAGAGAACTACAGAATCAGTACTGAGACTTGAATTTGACCCCAAAATTTGGTCCCGGCTCTCTCCTCTGTATTCAGCTTCTGTTATCACCTGCAAGGTTCTTGCGGCTTCACATATCTGGTTAAGTGACTTAAATTCTTCTACCAAAGGCTTCTTCATCTTTTCTCCAGCAGTGCTTTCGACATTAAGATGAAATGCAGCTACATCCATCCCCTTGTCACTTTCAGAACCATTACGATCATCCTTGCTAACCCTGGATATGGCTATTTCATCTTCATGAATGATTTTGTTATCCTTCCCCAGACCAACTAATGTTACATTATCAACATCATCAGCAACCATAGGTTCATCTTCTTCTATAGCTTCAAGTTTGAAACTTCTGGTTAAGCTTTGCTCCAGGGATGCAGTTTTATCACACTCCAATTCGGATGCACTAGGAGTGATATTAGAACTGACATACCCAGGAAGAAAACATTGAATGTCAGGCTTTGTGTTTACATCAACCCACTTGTCATCAACCCAGTCTCTAGAAACTCTAACATCCTTCTTCTGGACAGTGAGGATCTTACTTTCACCTGATAAGATAACGGAATATACACATCATATAACCTTATCATTAAGAATCAGGTCAAAACGCTCTAGATCAACACAAAATTGCAAAATCAGAATAAGTTGAATAGAGGTATACCTGGGAGGTAAATTTGCAGACTGTTATCTCCAGAGATGCTTATTCCCGAGACAACACCCTCCCACCACCCATCACACCACCATGCATCAACTGCTGCTCCAACATCAAAATCATGGTCATTAATATGCTGTGGAGGTGTTGGACGGATTGTGTGACGACCCCAACATCTCATCCCCAATCTATCAGCAGCCGCTACTTTAGAAACCGGGACCCACTCCTACATACAAAGAAAGCTAACAGTTAATTTCTCTCGAGTTAGAAGCTATAAGAATAAGAAACGCGTTTTACAGATGGGATATCTAATAATGAGCCTTTTTATTTGAACGAACAAATCATGGACATAAAATGGTAAAAATTGACGTTCTGTACAAGAGAACATAATCAATTAGTTTCTAATACTTCTTTCACACAGCCTAATCAAGATCCATTCTACAATATATCTCTTATGCACCTACATTATTTCACTAAATTGCAGAGTTTGGTAAATGATGATATATAGTCACCTGCAGATTGCCAGCACCCTCCACATCCAGCAAGTCATCATACTGAACTTTTAGACATTTGGCAGATGCCTGCAAAACCTTACACCTGAACCAGCACCCTCTAATTCCACTATCTTGACATAGTAGCTCTATCTTCTCATCCACCTTGAAAGGCAAAAGAAACTGGGATTGGGGTGCTACAAACTCAACTCCTTGTGTCTTTCTCAACAACCGTATTTTCAGTTTTGGATAAGTTGGTTCATGGTTAGCGATTTGGTGTTCAAGGACTGAATCTCTGGGACCCGAACAACATCCAAGCCCATCATCTCCATCAGTACTTCTAAGTCTCTTGCCCCACACTCTCATATAATCATTGCAGGTCAATTCTTCTTTCTCTTCTCTTTGTTTGGGGACTAAAGGTCCAGCCAACAAAGAGAGGAGTGGTTGATTAGAGTAACCACTCAATTTATTAAGAGTAAAAGGCTTTACCTTATTTTCCTTAAATTGCCTACAGCACATGTAAACGTCTGAAATAGAAGTGTGTGGAACAACAGCTTCATATTTCTCATAATGCCTAGGAGTTAAGACTGTTGCAAGACCAGTAACACAATAAGCACTGATCACTTGGACATTATGTGATCGGAAAACTTCCCTGGGATGTGGATTCAGTTGAGGTATTATATCCTTGACTTCCTGGCAGTAGTGAAACCACCGCACTTTCAACTTCTTCTGTCCCTTCTTGTCTTCATACATGTCCTCCAAGTATGCAAGGTAGTGGTTTTCTTCCTCGGCCATGATAAAAACAAAGGAGTGTACCTGATTATTACGTTAAAAGTAGAAAGGTAATGAAAATCAGGACATCGAAGAATTAAATAAAGTACATCAGTAAAGAAAGATGAATCTTCAACTGAATGTAAACAAAAACCAACACTTACAGCTATGGTAATTCCAGTCTTGCAAAATGCAGTGTAGTGCTTGAGTTGTTTAGTGCAGAGCCACGCAGTACCAGACCACTCCATGTATGAATTATGAACCTTCAACTTCCTTTGGAACTGATATATAGCCCCACGTTTATTTCAAACTAACCATAAAGAAGTATTGCAAATCTAGAAACCATAAATGTAATAAATGCATACCGGCAAATCCGGAACATAGACATCACAAGCACCACCTTCATTTCTTAACACGTCAATAGATCCTGACCCCTGTGCTGAGCTGTTTGTCTCCGAACCTGACATAGAAATTATAATCTTTCTCAGACAGGATAGTAGTTGACAGAAGAAACTTCAAATTCCTTTAAAAGCAATAAAACTACAATTCATATGAAAGGAAAATGTTGACCACGGAAAAGAAAACATACAAGGAAACTTGATTTAATGAAAATGTTAAACAAAACTCAAGAAAAGAGGGTCATATACCAGATAAGCTCCAAGTTTCTAATCCTAACTACAAAAGGGGAAAAACACTAGGTATGCATATAACATATGCCATTACCATATGTCGCCAATGATAATGCAATTTTTGACAATGTAGTTTTGAACATTTCATACGCTAAAATTTAACAAGTGAACTGCCACATACTCATAGACAAGTGCTAGCATCTGATTCCTCACATGAATTATCAGACAACACTTGTACAACGTACCTTTAGAATGAATAAACAAACACTTTTGGAGTGTAAAAGTCCTGGAACAGATTTTGAAGTGAAATATTCAAATGACTGGAGTCATGCATAAACTACCACTTATATTTGGCCTTCAGCTTCAAATTAGAAGTTGCACAATATAAACTAATTATGTTCCTAAAAATCAATTCACTGAGTAGGAAGTTAGAGATCCATTCCACTTGAAGGTAATCATCTCTCTATCATCAAATGACCAATGCCGTGATTAATACCTTAGGAAGGCGAGTTTGTACCTGTTCCATAAGGTGTATAGTTCACGCAGACAAGCCTGCACGCAACAGGCATTCATGCACGCAGCGACAAAGAGAGAACTTAATATTATGAACAACATGATTATTCAACAAAGATTCTCAACTGCCTAAGAATAACGTCAGGCCTTTCTTAAAACAAATTTGACAAGTCCTTCCATGTGCGACATTGATATGGAAAAGAATTCCTATATTTTTCAACAAAAAGAACCAGAAATTATGTGATTTTTTAGAATGTGAATAATCCCTCCTCCACAATGCAAAAGGGGCACAATAATCATCGGTTTTGAACAATAGAAGTAAATTTCAACTACACTTTTTCCAACTAAGAAAGAAGGATGCAAAAGTAACTACACCAACCCCACATCTCCCCTGGGCAGTTTTCCCTGCAATATTTTACAAAGAATTAGGCTCTAAATGCAAGAGCTAACTAGATATTCAAATGAAATGCAAGGACAAAATAGGAGAGCAGGTAATTAAGGCTTGATCAGAAGTGTTAGGAGAGTTAGATTGCTATATTATGTTCCATATACAGGAGTACTAACTTTCGTTATTGGTACTAGAATCAAGACTTTTGTACCATGTTGTGAGAAAAAAAAAACACGTGAATACACGAGGTTCACATGGTATAAACTGAAGCAAACAATTTCAGCAACTGCTATTTCCAACCTTATGCTTTCATATGCAAAAGAACAAAGTGAAGTGCTTAACAATAAACATCAATCTCCTCCCACCAATTTTTGGACTCTACTAAATTGCATCATAGAAAAACACCTGAAAACTATTAAGAAAATTTCGTGAGATTTAACATAAATGTACTGTCCAAATGAGGAGAATAGGCAACAGTTAAGTTTACACTAAATAGTGCTGTAAGAACGATATCGCTGAGAAAGAATGCCCCAATCAGTCACATTATATTTAGAAGATTCATAATTTTAGTGCCAAGAATTTTAAATGTGAACAACAAACTTATTGGCACCTTAACAGTGCACGATGAGCAAATTTATATCGGTTGTTGACAATTCTTTTGAAACCAAAACACGGTAAAGTCAAATACAGTCAATATCATATACATAACAACATTATTAGTGCCAAAAGGTGTCCATGTAGAAGTCTTGATCCACGAGAAAACTGCAATTCATAAGGAATAACTAGTAATTACATACTAGTGATTCATTTCAACTAGCAGACTTTGTGCCAACTGTATGGTATGTAAACGCAAATGATAATCCCGATTAGGAAAGCCTACATTAGGTTTACTAGTTCTTGGATCCAAACGGAACTCCAAAGTGTTGCGAAATATATTGCCTAAGCTATTTGTCTGTATTAGGCTAACTAACTTAAAAAAAACGATACCTAACACCAGTAAATGACTAGGTAATAGAACCTAACGTGTAATTCATCCAAAAAGCCAAGACTCTAGATCGAACAAAGCTTTAATATCCAAGAGCCACGGAAAAATGCAGAATATGAGTATCAATGCATGTGTAAACCAAAGTACAATCAAGATCAGCAACTCAAGGTATACTGTTCCAAGATGGACCCGTACATGTTAGAATCCTTATGGAAAAATGGACAAATGCAACGTTGACCACATACTTAAACCAGGATGATTCCTAGACATCATTGACGTCAACCAGCGTACAACTTCTCGTCTTGCTCTCCATTTTGTAGATGCATTAATGGATTTATTTGAGCCAAAAAACTGCAAGAACTCATTTGAAACAACAAACGTCATATGCCTTATACTCCTTTCCGTCCCAATAACGGCAAGGACTGAATCCCCAAATTCATTCTTCAAATAATAGTGCACCAAACGACTACCACGCTCAGGACATACAATGTGCTCTTCCCATGCCGAAAAGCCATGATCAATGAGTGGCATGGTGAACATGTAGAGCCCAAAAGAGCTCAAGATAACCAGAGTATTATGACTTCACTTTTTATCACATCCCCTGAAAATTTTCCAATTCAAGCAAATAACCGTCAAATACTTACATAAACAAGAATTAAAAAGCTAAATGCGCCTCATGAAACATCAATCCACTCAAAAAACAAGTGCACGAATTAAAGAGCGCCGGTTAAAACAAAAAACTCACCTTGCCTGATAAACCAGAACAGTTATGAAAAGAACGATAAGCAAACGAACAACTTCTCAAATTTCACAGTCCAAACCAACTAATGAAAAGAGAGAATCAGACCCTTCAGGCCTAAACCCAAATCAAACCTGCCAATATTACATAGAATGAAGGGTCAGGGACAATGACGTTTCCAGCTCTCACTAAGAAGAATACATGACCAGTCCGCAATAAACAGACTAAGAACAGCTCAGGTTTCTACCGGAAAAAAAAATTTTAAGAAGAAAATACTTACACAAGGTGAACAACCCAATCCAAACTTGGAAAGCACAAGACTCCTGTTACAGAGAGAACCCAGTTGCACAAATAAGATATAGTTTGTTCCTTTATGAATATTTAGCCATGCCCATAAAAGCAACAACGGTGAGACTAACAGAGAAAGCAAGGAGAAACGAAAAGGAAGATCAAGAGTCAATGTACAAGAAGACTCGGAGACAATTGGGTGTGACTGCGAATGTGAGAGGATCTAAGAATATTAACATATTTGGGGTTATGGCATGGGACATTACCGTGAAGGCCGACGGGTCGAGTGTGTGTGTGTGTGTTTATTGATTTCTATACAAACTCTTGAGCATGTTTATACCACACGTGGCGGATTTGTAATTTCGGTGATGGGACTTCATTGTAGGCCTAGACTAATTAAAATAATAATTTAATTTTAAAACAATATTCTGAATTTTTAAATAATAATTTAATTTTTAAGGAATTGTCTGAATTTTTAAATAATAATTTAGTTTTTTAATAATAATCTGAATTTTTAAATATAATTTAACTTTAAAATAATATAAAAATTCAAACTATTCCATCAAAATTTAGCTGATTGATTAGTTAAACTACAAAGTTATATAATATTTGGTTTGGTCATTTAAAGTCTTAAAAAATATATAACACATAAATTTAAATTATTTAGATAATATTTATCATGAATTGATTCGAACATCTTAATATATACCTTATTTATTAATCCGTAAATCATATTATTGTTAATCATAAAATAATTATTTTTATCATAAGTTAGAGTTTTGTGATTTTTACTTACACAAATTATTCAAAAAATAATAATTACAAATTTTACATATGAAAATCTCTACTAATTTGTGAAATATATTATTATTTAAATTTTGATCATAAGAAATATAATTACTTTTATTATAACTTGAAGTTTCTATACTATCTTTTTAATTAACGAATCTTATTTAACTTAAAATTTAAGTCAGAATTTAATTAAGTATTTTTGATACATATAAAAATTTAATGTTTTAAAAATTAGACCCAAAATTAAACCGATAAGATAAGAAGTTTGAAATTTAAAAGGATCAATTGATATTAAAGCGTTATAAAATATACTAAAAATTAAATAAAAATTAAAAAATTTGAAATATGATTGAAAGAGATTGTTATTAATCGAAGAATTAAAAGTTTAATTGAAAAAAGAGATTATTAAATGAAAATTTAATTAATCTTATAAACAAAATTTAATTAACAAAATTTAATTAAATTTTGTTTATAAGAACTTATTTATTTACAAAAAATATCTTATTAATTAATAAATTGATCAGTTTTTTAACAATAAGAGTTATTAAAGTAAATCGAATTGAAAAGTTGAAAATAGAACTGAAAAGTTGGACGGTTTAATGTTTTTACGACTGAATAGGTTAAATAAAAATTAATTAATTAATTTTGATTTATAAAAACTTATTAATTTACAAAAATAGATAGATTAATTAATAAATTGTTCAATTTTTAACAACAAGAATTATTAAAACAAATTGAACCGAACTATATTGAATAGTTATCTACCGAATTGGTTAAGCTTTTCAATTATTGTAAAAAGGTATTAAAGTTGATCTTCATTTTACTAAAATAAATATTAACTTCACTTAAAATTTTAGTCAAAACACTATTTTTTTAAATTTTGAAGTGCATAATCATTAATAGACTAAATTAAGGGAAAATAAAATGGCCATGCCTAATCGCTCGATGGTCAATTTTAGTAATTTATATTTACAACATCAATAAAATGGCCATGCCTAATCGCTCGATGGTCAATTTTAGTAATTCATATTTACAACATCCTATTTAACAAACCAAAAAAAAAAATGTGTCATTAGTGAATATCGACAATTATTGATAATATAAATAATAAATATAATTTTATAAAAATTAAAATTACTAATAACATTTTTTTATAAAAATAAAAATTTTCTTATTTAATTACTAATGGAAGAACACAAAACGGTGACGGTAGATTGCAGCTAACCCCCTACATTCTTGCAGATAAGGTGTCGTGTAGATAAGATCAACCACACCACACAGCTTCCAGCACAAGAGCCTCCTCATTTCATGGCATATGGGATTGGATAATGGTCTTTGTGCTTTAGACACGATCTAGAAAAATGAAGAACTTTACATTTACATTGCGGTTTAACCTCCCACAACGCACCAATTTCACCCACCCAACTGCAAATCTTACAGGTCTCATCCCTCCCAAGAGCACTTCTCATCTAAAGAGTTCAAGTTATCTGCCTACTTTCCCTGCAAAAAGTGCAACCTCTGGTGGAAAAACTCTGGTTCATTCTATAATAGATGATGATGAATCCAAGAGTGAATACATGCCTGTAACCTTTGAGCTCAAACCCAGATGGGAAAGTTTCTCAAAAAGAGATATTTCTCAAGTTTCTCCAAATGGCCATCTGAGGTTTCTGATGTTGGGAGGTGCTTCTTTGGGACTGTTTTTACTCGCGATGGGGATGGTTGATCAAAAGGCGTTGGCTTTGGGTCCTGAAGGGCCATTGATGGAGGAGTTCTGGGACAATGTGAGGAGATATGCTCTGTATGCACTGACAGTAAGTACTGGTGCCCTTTACACCATTCTCCAACCCATAGTAGAACTGCTCAAGAACCCCATATCAGCAATACTCGTACTTGTTATCTTTGGGGGCAGTTTGTACATAGTTTCTCAGGTGCTATATGCCATGGTCGGCGTATCCGAATTTAGTTATGATTATGGATATTAGGTTGGAAATGTAAGATTTCTTGACATGATCTTTCTCTTCCTAATGAGTTAGCATGAGCATAATGGTTTAATGGCTGCTATGTCTTGCGAATTTATCTTTTATTTTCCTTTTAGTACAGACAGCTTCTTTTAGGAACTGGGAATTACCTGAAATTGATACTATGCACGCGAACGATCATGATTTGGTGCTAACTGCTAATCTGTTACGATTAGAAATTTTAGGCCGGACTCAATTTCGGTCCAAATCTCAAATTTCGATTCAAATTTTGATTGAACAGACTTTTCGGTCTGATACAAAGCCGGGTCAGGCTCGGTGAGAATGCCAAACCTTTCTACCCCAAAGCTCCTTCATTAGTTCAGAGATACTACACGAACATAGAGTAGAATAAGACATAGCATTATAGTTCAGATGTTAAGTGTTCAGTTCGGTCATATATCTGTAGACAACAAAAGTTGGCACAATATACAATCAAACCACGCATGGATTTCCTGGAGTAAGTAGCTTTTGAGCTCCTGGATTTGTGCAGTTCTTGGTTTGGCAGGATGCTTCAGCAACAAGTTACAGAGGTGACCGATAATGGATAAGGAAAAGTATTAGCATACTGAAAGGAGAGGGTCTCTCCAGGGCCAAGAGCACCACCATCATTGACAAGGCAATCATCATAGTAGACTCTTTTAAAGACACTGGGATTGATCAATCGGGCTGAGCTGAACCATCCACAACTGACATGAATGTTAGACATGCAACAACCCGAGACGCACACGTTCAGGATTTGAACAGTGTACGATGGGATTCCATTGGGAAGTGGGGATGCTGCGCCTTGGAAGATTGCTATATCATCCTTTGAGCAAGCTGTACCAATGCGGTTTGCGTCTCCATAATCTGTTTCCAGAGCACAGATTCATAACTCCTCAGTGTCAAAATCAAAGAATGAACCCCTGACCTGAACATTCAGTTTCAGGGTTAATTAAGAGACCTTTAACAAACTGAACTCATGCTAGGCCTAAAATCATCATCAAGGCTACTTCTAACTCCATTTATCTGGTAAAGAGCACACTCAGACATGGATGGTAAAGGTTGCAGTTGTGGATAACAAGCACTAAGAGTAGTGATGTTTTCAATTTACCAGTAAACTGTAGAAGCTTTCTGGTTAACGGAGTGGCGTTTTCTTTGGTAAAGACTAGTGGTCTTTCAATGCTGGTATCTTGCCTAGCAGCAGATTTGCCATGAAACATCTCCATCACTGCACTTGTTAGTAATAACTTGTGAATTTAATTCACACTTTCCATATTAAAATCCAAAACATCTTCTGCTATGAAACACAAGTCCACCGGAAATGCCACTTAATTAAAAAGGAGGAAACTTCAGTAACCTAGAAGTTATTTATAAGAAAGCATATATAGCTTAGCTAGGTTGTGTGCATGCATGGTCACGTTAAGCATCAATGCAGGAACAATCGCCAATCTGCAGATAACACATATCTTTTGCAATTTTTGCTTTTTCTATGAACATATGGATGCTTTTATTGCATCGTAAGAACTTCCACCAGAACTTGAATCTTCTCCAGATCTTGAAATGCATTGTTCTACTCATCTTTGTAATGTAAATTTCTGCAGATGTTTATGTATTTGACAGACTTATATCTCACGAAAAATAGAAACAGCAGAGGGAGATGTGTATAATACCGAGAATTAGAGTTAGCAGAGAACTGATAAGCATGATCGTTACCACTGGAAGAAGAATACTATCATGAAGACATCTCCAACATCTAGCCATCCTCACCCTCCTGGAATTTATATCTTTTAATAAACCTAGAGAAAGATAGTTCACAATAAATAAGCGACAATGTACACCTGCATGAACAGAACAAGGAGTTAAAGAACAAAAATCTGCAGAACTTTGAAGGTGGAATATAGTACTACTGTGCTAATACTACTGCTAAGACACAAGCGTGGGGTTTAGATTTGCTCCGAGAGTTTCTGGTACCAACATATATAGAATGAAAGAAATATATATATAAAAACAAGTGTTGAGGGTGTTATACCACCAGCAAGAAAACTTATGGAAGCAGTTGGCATTTATTGAACTGTTTAGTAATGAATGTGAGAGGAAACCCCCATTGCTTGCCTGGAAACATTAAGACTTGTTTCAGGCAATAGTTACACAATTATGAAAGCTAATTAAGATTCAAGAGTCAATCCTTACAGAAGCTTAGAATCTGGAAAATGGCCCACTAATAAATGAACGATACATAGAACACAGTACAAAAGAATGAATCGAGAAATAGAACCATAATAAAAGCATGCAAAGAACGAGCTATGTATATCATCCATCTCCACTCTCACCAGTTAATCTTCTCCCTCACTCAACCCTATAGTTACATGGTCTCTGCACTCTGCAACATTAAAGAATATAGTTGTAGCAGTAGTTACTCTGGGCTGCCTGCAGCTTCCTCGTTGGCTTCAACAAAAGCTAAGATACTTGCTTATATTTTCACAAACATGTGTTCTTCAATATCCTTACCCCATTGGTCGGTTTGCGTGCAGCTATCTTCATTGATTTGGTTACATATATGGGTTAACTCTCCCTTTCTTGCAAGAGAGTTGGTCTTAGATACGGAGTTTCAGATCAGTCTAGCATGTGAAAGAGATTGCGGTGTCTAGGAATATGCAATTTGACATAGTTGTTGGACCCTGTTATAACTCAGGACCAACTTCATCAATTGAAGTGTTATCCACAGAATTTTATTATTGACAGGGAGTTGAGGATGACTTAGGACCCATTGGAGGATTAGGTCAGGGGAATTGAGCTTTCAAGTGCGTGTCCATGCATTACTCAACCAGAATCTAGAGCCCGTTTTGACCATTTATTGCGTTCTCGGAATGGTCACGCATTTACACGATTTCGAATGTATGATTATGAAAATTGTTGAATAAATTAGTGTTAAACGTAAAAAAAATATCAAAATTTACTCAAATATCGAACTAAATTTGTAATGTCATTTTAAAAAATAAATAATCTCTTAATGCTATTTGTAAAGCATGAAATAAAAAATATATATATTTTATTTGATTTACTTGTCTGAAGAACTAAAATCACATCTCACTCGTCCCATGTTACATGATCAACAATTATTTTAGCAAAAATGATATGAACTTGAGGACTTTTTTTTTGTTAACGTGAATGATGTGATGAGCCATTTCAAATTAGTAATTCTGTCTTGTAACTCTCAAATATTATATTGAGCTATATATGAATTTTATTATTTAAAAAATAAAAATATTAAAACTTAAAATAATATTACAATCGTTCTTATGATTTAATTTTATAATTATTTTAGTGCAAACTTATTAAATAATAAAATTTATATATGGTATAAACATAATATTAGTAGTCACGTGACAAAAATACTAATATGACGTAGTTTGTAAAGTCTTCCACATCAACGGATTACTTAACACCGAGTTATTTTTGCTAAAAAATAAAAGTTAAAAATTTTCAAAGTCACTTTTTAAAATTTCGAATTATTATTGCAAAATTTGAAAAAATTTTATAATTAATCCAACAATTTACCTAATTTTGAGTTAAATTACGAATTACATTATAATAGTACAAAATATTATTTTAATTCTAAAATAATTCAAGTATAAGTACTTTAGGATGTGTAAGTTTAATTTGGCTTGTAATTTATAACATGCATATAACAGTTGATATCATTTTTTCTTAGAAACTAGACTTTCCTAATTATTGAGGCCTAAACTGGTATTTGAATCTGGGGCAGGTTTGGACTCTCCGAGCAAAATGTGGTTGGGCCTTCAAAGTTCATGTTATTTTCTATACATAGCTGTATTTTTTTTTATTTAAATACTTCGAAACAGGTAATCATACAAATTAAGCAATAATTTCAAGTAAAACTTTGAGTATAAATTTTTTTCTCTTTTTTGAATAAAGATGAAAATTTTAAATTATTCATATTTAGTTTCAGAGAAAAAGAATCTAATTAAGCCCCGTAAAGATCAATTAGCAAGATTTTTTACTACTGCAGTTTAAAAAAAACTATTAACTTATGTTATAATATGATAAGAGAAAGTGTCATAATTAGAGAAAACAAAGTTAGGAATAAACTTATTTAAGAGAGAGTCGATCCCTTAAAGTATTGAGCAGCAGTGGTGTAGCTTCAAATATTAAAGATAGTCAATCTTTTTTTTCTTACAAAGAAAGGTCTTCTTCAAAGATTTGTGGAACTGCAAGGTTTCTTTAGATTTTGCATGAATCGACTGATTACTTCAACTGCACAGGCACTGTTAGGCTTTGTAGGTAGATCAAACTCCCACCTCCAACCAAACAAGTGAGTTCGGGTGAATGCTACCAGTATAAAATATTTCATAAATTACATATTTTAAATAAATATTTTATAAATTAACAATTTAGAATTAAATGACGAATTTAATTTAATTAATATTATTAGATTTTAACGTTTCTTCAGATAACATATCACTTTCACAATTTTAATTTAGATTAATTGCATTTTTAGTAAGAGTTGCTCCATAAATTAAATTACTAAGTATCCTTCTCATTGATTATTCTTTTAGAGTCAGTCTTAGCCAACAGATCAGTTGAGGTTTGTAAAGTTGATACCATAGAATAATCATTTCAAATCAAAAAAAAAACATGAATTTCAGGAGCTTACAGTTGTTGCGTTGACAAACATCCTTAAAACAAGTGTCCTATTACAGACTCCTAAGGAGTAAACCCTGAATTCTGCTGCTGCTCATATTGTATAGACCTTATTGGCTAGATTGTTTCACTAACTCCACAATTAAGTAATAATAGTTTAACATAATCCAAGAGTTAGTCTAAATGGTAGAACATGTTTTTATTAGGTTTTAGTCACTCACTTTATTTTTAATTATTTAAAAATAATTATAAATTGAGAAGAATTGATTTAATTGAATTCTTCACTTAATTATATAATTATTTATTATTATCTGAATTTATGATTTATTTGATATAAATTTAAAATAATGATTATAAATTTCATAATTATAAAAGATAGAACTAATTACATAATGGTTTTTTCCTAACGGAAGACAATTCCAGTTTCTCCGACTAAAACTTGATGCTAAAGCGACTCAACATTATTGAAACATGGCATTAAGGACACGTAATTTAGACAATTTGGAGTCATCAACTCAATCATGTTTGTCATGTCACATACGTTAAATGTCTCATTAACTAAGCAACCACTTACAACGTTCCAAATAATTAAATACATATAGATGATAATAACTTGAAGGATGCAGCCATCAAAGTTCAAACCACCTTATTTATTACTTCTATGTTATGAAATATCTTACGGTGTTCTAGACCTTGCTTCAGCCATGTAATCCGGAATTCTTGTCGTGTAATGAAGTTGCTGTACCTATAAATATGAATGCAACCCTCTGGACCTTGATTTCCTCAAATCCAAATAAGCTCTTGGAAGGTGAAAGGTCTCTTTCTATATTGTCCACTAAACCACAGAGAGAGAGAGAGCTATGAAGATGGCTCTGAGATGGCTTGTTCATTCAGCTTATCATGTTCTGGGAAACCCTAAGGAGGCTGACATAACAAGTAACCATGTTATGGGCAAAAACCCTACTGAGCATGCCATGAATGGAGGCTTCAAGGAGCCGGGAGAAGTAAGAAATCATTCAGGGTTTCAAATGCCTCTCCATTATCCAAGATACACAAAGGATGATTACCAGAAGATGGAAGAGTGGAAGGTGGACATGTTGCTTAGGGAATATGGAATTGTGAGTTTCAAAGGAAATCTTGAAGAAAAGAGGAAATTTGCAATGGGGGCGTTCTTGTGGCCTGACCAATATTGATTATATATATTTACCAACAACAGCTATAAATGTTATGCTTCGATATCGCATTATCTATGGCTTGAAGAACTTGTAGCTCAATAAATGATCATGGAAATTCCCTAAGAGGATGTTATAGAGCAAGCTTGGTTTGACACAAAAAGCAGTAAGAAGAACATGCATGGAGGAGTATATGTAGGGTACGAGAGACATGTACTGTGAGACCTCTGTCTTCTTATGCTAAGGAGAGTAGAAGAATTCCTTTCTTCACTCTTCAGATAGATTTAATTCCATACTTCGTTATTGCTTTTGTTGTTTTCCTGTTAGCTTGAAGAAGAGAGATTGAAGAAAACCATGTTTAGTAATGCCTCTTCTGTTAAATATCTTGGCGTGTTTAATCCGATTCCAAGGCCTCGACTATGAATCAAACACTAAATACCTCAACTTTTCCAACTTAATGTCCATAATATCTTTTCTTTCATAGATATCTCAACAATTCCCAACAAAATCAAAGTTTTAGGGAAAACAATGTGGAAACACAGAGGTCCTTACGGTTTGACACCTTTTATGATGGTGACACATCATATAATTTATTTTGGCTGCTCATTGCTTGACGTGGGAGAGAATAGGGTCGAAGATAGCTGTAATTTGTAGGCGTAATTTATTGTCTAATACTAATTAGAGGAAGTTGGATGCAATAGAAAGACAAATATATTTCTTTGAAAAAGTGAATGCAACTGATTGAAGAAGTTAGAATGATTTGGGAAAACATGGGATTCATTATACATGTGAAAGCATGACCTATGCCAAAAGAGAGTAACCAAAAATGGTGATTGCATTGTATTTCGAACAATTGATTGCATTTCAAATACATAATCACTAATAAGTTTCTGAGTACGAATCAAATAAATTATTGCATTTCGAATAAGTAAATACTAATGCAAACTTAAAATTTATGTTAAAGAATATGAAAGCACATAAAATTTTTCTTCATCAATCGCATCAATAAAATATTAATAAACATAATATTTTGAATTAAATTATTTAATTTAAAAAAATATGACAATTAAAAATTATAAAATTTAAAAAAATGAGATTTTTTTAGTTTTTTCTCTTTTCATAATTCTTTTTCTTTCAGAAATAAAGCATACCACACTTATTCATCGGAAAAAAAAGGAAAAAGAACTTGGTGACTCGGGCTATCCTTATTATAAACAGAAAAAATATTTAAAAAATAAAAAATTTCTTATTTGGTAATGATGGTCAATAACGAGTACCAATCAATGACCAGGTAATTGAGTCCTTATTAATATGCCTCTGAAATATTTCACAATGCAGGCATGATTACTGTGATTATTAATCTAGGCATTGCATTGCAGTTTACCATTCTGATTATGATAATAATAACGATCGTTGTCAAAATGGTATTTTTATTTGCTGTAGATGATTCGCTTGTACACCTGCATACAGTAAGTTTACTTTTGAAGAACTTTTGATCAGTATACCAAAACGTAAAACAATGACGAATCACAACTGGTCTCATAAATATGCCACCTAGAACTTACAGATAAGAAGCTTGGACAATCCCAGGCTGCAAGCGTTCATAGATCTTGTATGAAGTTGCGAGCTGACGAGCAGATGAGAAACAAGGTCATCCAACCCCTTCAAAGCTTCAATCCTGAATGAATAGCTACAACACCTCCGACCAGATTTTCATACTCAACCTTTCGAAATCCCGCATCTGCAATCATTGATGCGAATTTCTCCTGGATCGAGTCATCAATTATAAACAATTATAAGCAAGTACTTTCTGTTGAAATAGGCAAGATTGGCTGGTGTTCACATATAGGAAAAGAAAAAATGCTTTTTCACCATGGCAGCCAAGCTTGAAATACAAATTTAGAAGTTCAGAAATTTAAATGGTTTTTACTCTCAAAGCAATTTCCAACAGAGTATTTACTGTTCGGTATAAACTGATAACGCCTCAATCCACGTTTGTTTTACCCATTAACATTTTCTAAACCTGCACTCGATGGTATACACCTAATCAAGAAATCATGTGTTTTTGTGAGTAGGAGTGATGCATAGTTGTTCCTTATCTTCTCTGTCTTCCTTTCCCTAATTCCACATAGCAAATTTTGAGCATCTTATAATTTTCCATGACATTGAGCCTATTCTTACCTTGGCTCTAAAAGGGCTGAGGACTGAGTTATTACCTGATTGGGAAAACGACGTATACTCTCAACCAAGTACTGATAGGATTCTCGATCACCTGCAACAAGCTCTCCTAGAGCCGGAATGATAGAGAACGAGTAGTAATCATACCTACATAGAAATAAAACAACCTTTGTAACAGAAAAATATAGAAATGCAAAGTACAGCATAAAGCTCGTGATATGAGAGGGCAGGCAAATACATTTTGTTTACACAGTTTCCCCTTAGTTGCAAATTTGCACATGTCAGGAGTAAGAAGAAAGAATAAAAGCAGAAAACAAGTTTCTATGCTTAAGAAGCTTCAAGCAAAGTTGTGCAGGTGAATCTATATATAAATGATAAGCCGGTAACCAGAAACTTTTACTTTATATATTTTCAGTGTTAACTCTTCCTCAAAATTCTTTCATTAAGAAAGTTCACACTTCGTAAGTGGAACTTCAAATAGTTTTTCATCATGTTAATACCTATGGTTGAAGACCAGCTTACATCAGCAGTTTGCATCTTGTCAAGTTCATCGGTATATTCTCAGATTACTATTGCATCATATGCTCGTTCCATACCAAATGTTAAGTGATCCAACTATTCACAATGATTTGTAGGTGAATCACATAAGGATACTGAATTTCTTGAAAAAGGTTGGATGAAGATAAAAATTCATTTCACAAATTGCAGCTAGAGGAAAGATGTTTCTCCTATAACCTATTTCTATCCATTGCATCATGCCCAGTGCTGTTGACCAGCTCAATTTGATAATATTGCAAACAGTTTGTTTTGAGAAAACCAAATAGTTCTGTTGACCAATGCCAATGGTTCGGCATGAAAATGCGAGGACAAGCATCTATTTCTTACTAGAAAAAGGTCCTTATAGCTAAAAGGTATAATACTATAAAGCATAAAGTTGGACAAATACCTACCATTCTTTGAAAACAGGCACTTCCACATGGCTCAGTTCAAGGCATAGGAATCTTCCTCCTCGTTTCAATACCCTAGTATCCCATAACATACAAGTTTGTATTATTATCAGCTAAAGGTTTACCACAGAACACATAATCAAGAGAAACTTGAGGACACATGATAGGATATTAATAAAACAATCATAAATATTGTAACATAAGGCAAATCTTATTTGACCAAGCAAAAACAAGAATCACATACCAATAATTGGCATCTCTAAATCCACATCAATGTTTAGTATCTAAAGAATAAATTACAAACATGATCTGCCAAATGCAGAAACATTTAAACTACATTAGTAATTACTTGATTTATTTCATATTTCAATAACTTACTATAAAGGCACAAAAAAGCAGGCATACTTTGTTGTTGCGTATTCTCAACACATTCACATTCACACTCACATTCATAGTAAGGAGTACTTCTTAACTATATAACATAAGACTGATTTGTGTTCTTACCATCTATTTCTGTTTTATTGTCTCAATTTTGAGCTATGATATGTAGTTCAAAATCATAGCAACAGTTTCATAATGCAATTACAAAAAGCGCTCAATTGGTAAATGGGTGCAATATCCCTATATTCCCAAATTGAGATATCAATGAACACCCCCTTCCTAACTCTTTCCTCTCAACATTTTTAAATTGTTCACATGTTAAAATTGATTTGCAGAGGACTTATAAGCACACCTATGAGCCTCATCAAGAACCTTCTCTATGTGAGTAACATTCCTGATTCCAAAGGCTATCGTGTAACCATCCATTGAGTTATCTTGAAAAGTCAAAGCTTCAGCATTTCCTTCCACCCATATAAGGGACTTGTCTTTTCCAAGACCTACCAATTCCAAGGAAGAACAAACTTATGCATGCAAATAAGAATATTGAAAGCAATTAAGCAATAGGAATGCAGGATATTTTAATTACTTCTGATTTCTCACCTCTCTCTATGGCCCTTTTTCTACCCACATTCACCATGTTTGGGTTAATGTCACATACATAAACTTCAGTTTCCTCCTGCAAAGGATCATAACAAGGATTTTGAAGAGCTCTACTTCTGATACTATTTACAGTTTCTAGGATCCTGAAGGCAATATCTCCTGCAAATAATGCATTGGGTTACGAAGTATCAGATAAAAGTTGTCAAAGTTATAATGATTAACTCAGTATCGTATGCTTTCAGAACCTTATCTGCTATCTCACATTGCTATCTTTTTCTCAAAGACGATAACAAAGGAATTGCAGTAGTAATAAATAGTCATGCCAAGTCTCACTCATTGAACCTCTGTATAATCCAACTCATGACAGCAAGATTTTGCAACTATGTAAACAAGCTAATCTTACCTGTCCCACCAGCTACATCAAGATGCTTCATTCCAGGGAATGGACTGAGTTTGGAAACTAATCTGGGTGATCCCATAAAATAATATGTCAACATGAAGACAATTGAAGTCCATAAAACACTTGATGCATGCATTAAAGTTCCTCAGTCTAACCTGTCCTTCCACAATCTATGTAATCCAACACTCATCAAATCATTCATGAGGTCATAATTTGATGCAACACTACTGAAGACGTTACCGACCATTTGACTTTTTTCTTCTTCCTGCACTTCTTTAAAGCCTGATAAAAGAAAGAGGAGAAAGCACCACTCTGCATGAAACTAGCCATGTGGAACAAGATGATTGTTCAGGTGCAACATTAAATACACAACTAATATCTTATTTCGTTTGATAAAGATTAGAACCAAAGCAAAAATAGGATAAGTGACTTCTAAATAAGTAATAACATTAACAAGAAAACATAGGAGAAATTTCATACGTACAGGGCACAGACTTTATGCTTCTTGTATTAACATGTTCTATCTGAACAAGAGGAAGCATGATTTACTATGGTAGATCAACTCCTCAGGCACACAACACTTCTCGGGAGACATGAATATTTAAAAGTTTCAATTCAAGAATCTCACTTCATATTTCATTCTCAGTTACAGAATGAGGGAAGAAATGCAATTATTAACTCTGACATTCTGCATCCACACAAGTTATAATAGTATATCCAATATGTGTTCAGAAGGCTATTCTTGTAAGAACAAAAGGGAATACAAGTTTCGAATCACATAAACAAGGCCTACACTTTTAAGATAGAACCCAACGAATGCAGAAACCATTAACATTACTCAAAAAACCTACCAAAGCTTGTGGCATGTGAATGCAGCAGAGAGGCAGAAGAGCTGAGTGGCAATAAATTGAAACCCAGGTTCCTTTTTATCAATCTCAATGCCATTGCCATAGCTGCTGCAACAATTGAAAAATCAATGTCCATAAATTTCAAACCGCCCAAGGTTCATCTAAGACCATTCAATGGCAAGCTTGTAAAGGAGAAAACTTTTTTGACAAATGCGCAAACCACGTGAGATACCCATTTCAGAGAGGGGAAGGAAACTTACGATCTAAACAATGCACGCAGTGAAATACTCAAAATTCATTGAAACAAACAATCGAACACTTCGCGAACAACTAGGACCAAAGGACTCTAAAAGACAGAACCACAGCAACTCGTTATTCTTAACGAATAGTACTTGTCTTATCCACCGAAAATACGACAAAGCAATAAAATTTCCTGAAATGACTTACGGACAAACAAGCGAATTTATCCAAAATTCCTCAGAATAGTAGTTGGAGTTGAAACGTACGTACCAATTACGACGTAGAGGAGAGATCAGAGAGGAAGGAAAATGGCAGTTTGGTAAATTTGGTTCGAGCTGAGGGAAGAAACAATTAGTTATATTGGGCCCAACATGTCCTACATCCTAGAAATTTAAGGGCCTAACCTAAGTTTGAGCTTCAAGTTGGATTTTCCAAGCCCATTCTTAGGCCCCTCAATCAATTAATCTTCAATTTGGATGTGACTTGTCCGGATCAGATGTTCAGTCAACGTCGTTATTCTTAAATTTTACGAATCACTAATACTGCTGAAAACGATGAACCAACCACGAAGCATGATGTAATAAAGCAAGTCTAATATTGGAGTGTCGTGCTGCGGGGAGGGAGTCACATCCAAATATTCAATTTGGAAGTGACTTATAGGATTAGATCACGTTATTCTTAAATTTATCCTTAAATTTTACGTGACGAGATAGTATTTACTCGCTAACTATGCCAACTCGTTAACTATACCAACTCTATTTTACGAAATTTCATTTATATGTTTTTTTGAGTCCTACATTGATCCACATATTTATATAAATAAGATTGCTTAGAACTCTATTTTACGTAATTTCATTTATATGTTTTTTTGAGTCCTACATTGATCCACATATTTATATAAATAAGATTGCTTAGAACGTAATTAATACAGATTAGCAGGTACGTAACTTTCCAAATTTTACGTAGCACTTGAGAAATACTGCTGAAAAGTATGAAGCAACCACGAAGCATGGTATAATAAAGCGAGTCTAATATTGGAGTGCAGTGCAGTGCTGCGGACCCGCGCTAAAGCACGGGACTCGCGGCTCATTTTCAGTGCGACAATTAAATTATCCCCCGGTTTGTTTTCAAGCTCTAAACATACTTTCCGGAGAATCTGGCGTTTCAAGGAAACTAACAGTCTAACATCACTCACGAAAGATTCAATTTTAGTTTGGAGGAGCGATAACCTGCTAAAATTAACCTGCTAAAATAATAAATACTTATTCTCAATAAGTAAATAAGTACTTATGTGTTTAGAATTGTTGTTTTGGTAACTGCTGAAACATGAAAATAAGTGTTTAGCAAGTGCGGTTGCGGTTGTTGAAAAGAAATAAAATGATTAAAAAGTCCATTGATTTAGTAAACTATTAATTATTGTATAAATAATTAAAAAATATTATTATTCATATAAATTTAAAATTCAAATGATAAAATATTAAATTAAAATAAAAAATATAACTAAAATAAATTTAGTAAATAAAATATTTCATAAAAAATATTATTAATCATATAAATTTAAATTTATAAATAATAAAATATTAACTTAAAATAAGAAAAATATAAATAAAATAAATTTAGTAAATAAAATATTTCATAAAAAATATATTGTTAGTCATATAAATTAAAAATTATAAATAAAAAATATTAAATTAAAATAAGAAAAATATAAATAAGAGAACGAGGAGCATGGAGAGCCAAAGAGAATGAAGAAGACAATACGTTAGACTTATTTTCTATTAGTTGAGCATATAATGGAAAATAATAATTATCATAAGGTTATTAATAGAAAGTATAATTTCTACCATAGAAGCACTTTCCTACCGTAACTCTCATTCTACTTATCGATTTCTGCGGTAGTACTCCCTTATGCCTAAATGATTTTCTGATTCTCAACTGAAAAGTTGAATGTCGGACCTAGTCCGATGACCACTGCTACTGTGACTGTTACTGTAACTGATACCGTGACTGATATATTGTTATATTACATGCTAATGAAAGTGATTGAATTTGATGACTAAACTTTGGCATGCACTTCATTCCAATGCATGTAATATTAAGGAGTTGTGATTGGTGTTTCTACTGATACTGTTATTGATAAGAGCTTTAAGCTCCCGCATATGTGGTTCGAGCTTATGGCTCACTGTGATCAATGAGTCACAGATTGACTGACTGAGCCCGATAATTCGTGATACTGTAAAAGCACACAGTCACAACAATATAATAAAAATGAATGTGAGTCTCGTACATATCGCATCCGCATATAATTTGAACTCATTGAATGATTTGTAAAGCTATGTGAATGTTGTTATATGATTGAACTGTTTAACTGAGAAATGATTTATCTGTGATAGTTTTTGATACTTGTCAAGTGGCTTTGAACTGTGTGATTACCTATTTTAATTGATTTTGTTTTATGTCATGAGTGAACCATCAAGGATGGTTACTCTACTGAATTTGCAAAACTCATCAAAATTGCACCGTTGCTTTTCAGGTTCGAGAGTAAGACGACTTAATTTCTAAGACTTTGTAGAAGCATATTTTGTGCATTTGTTACGGTCAGATTTGGTTCAAAGGACGGTCAGCTGGGATTGGGGACATAGTTGTTTCTTTTGAGTTTATAGTATGTGGTGTGTACTGAGATGTTTATGTTCATGGGACAATGTTGTATAAACATGGATGATATTGTTCTATATTAAACAATGTAAATCATGGTTTGATATAATGTGATAACATTTTGGGTTTTTTAAATGTGTGATTGATGGTTTAGTGTATGATGCCATGTTATGTAGAGTGAAGGTGAGTTAATTAACATGTCATTTTTGACAAGCATGTACACGTGTATCTGATGGACACATATGCATATGTCAGTTAGGAATGGGTTGTTACATCAGTACATGTAACAAGGGTTGTTGCTATGTCAGGCAAGCACTAAGGTTTGGTTTGGAGGAGCAGTGACCGTTAATAACCTATTGAAATCAACCTGTTAAAATTATAAGTACTTATTCTCAATAAGTACTTATGTGTTTGAAATTGTTATGTTGGTAAATTCTAAAACGTGAAAAGAGATGTTTGACAAGTGCGGTTGCGGTTGCGGTTGCGGTTGCGGTTGCTAAAAAGAGATAAAATGACTAAAAAGTCTATTGATTTAATAAATTATTAATTGTTGTATAAATAATTAAAAAATATTGTTAGTCATATAAATTTAAAATTATAAATAATAAAATATTAAATTAAAATGAGAAAAATATAAATAAAATATTTCATAAAAAATATATTGTTAGTCATATAAATTTAAAATTATAAATAAAAAAATATTAAATTAAAATTAGAAAAATATAAATAAGAGAACGAGGAGCACGGAGAGCCAGAGAGAACGAATAAGACAATAAGTTAGACTTATTTTCTATTAGTTAAGGATATATTGGAAAATAATAATTATCATAAGATTATTAATAGAAAGTATAATTTCTATCGTAGAAGCACTTTCTTACCACAAATCTCTTTCTACTTATCGATTTCTACGGTGATACTGCACTTTCCTCAAATCTTCAATTGTTTACCCGCAGATTCAAACATATGATTGCGTTTGAAAACTACAATAAATAAATACTTATCTCTACCGTACCGATCTAAATGCAGCCTAAGTTTGTTTTAGATGAAACTAAACTAATGCAAACATATGACTATTCCTATTACCTTCCAACAGGCATACGGTTGGGGAAGGAACACAGAGGATTCGATATAATATTATATCTTACAGGACAAATTTATGGTACTAGTACCACTGCCTCATTAAAACTGACTAACTGAACACTTCTGAAAGGTTTAGGTTGATCTACGACACTAGCATATAGTATGGGTAATTTAGAGTTCCAAGACACTGGTCTTTTGTTCCATTTATTTGGTGCTTATCTCGTACAGGGATGCCTGAATGGCCCATTAATCCGATGGTGAGGATAAAATCGCCGTGCTTCCCCGTTTCACCAATTATATATATACGTATGTGTATGATCCCATGCAACTTTACATATATATAAATATAACTACATGGATGTGCCATGTCAGGAATAAACCACACAGTGCCTTTATTAGATGATATGGACCTGTGTGTGATGTTGTTGGGAAAACTAAGATGGTAAATCCTTACTAGGTCAAGATCTTGGGATGTCTTAAACAGACATGAAATCTACTTATAACATAAATAATAATTATTTGAGAAAAAAAGAGTAAATCTTTTTATATGAATATGAAACATATTTTACCACATTTTTTTAATTCTTATTTTAATTTTTTTTGGCATTTCTTTTTGCAAAACTAGAAGAGAACTCCAAACCCCTACAACAAACTGTATATCACAACAAAAGCGCCTCTCTTTTTTCTTTTCACCAATATTTTCATTCCCTCCAATTCTTGGTTGCTGTTAAGACGTATAATATTTATCAGCTGTGACTGTTCCCCTCATGGCATAGGGATGAAATATAATTGAGCCACTTCTGTCTCCCTCATCCAGCCATTACCCACTTTATTAGAACTCTTCTTCCCGTTTTTCTCAGTTATGGCATTTTGCTTTGCAACTCATTTCAACTCTTTTCTTTTGTTGGTCTTTGGAGGGGAATTCTCATCTACGCTTTAAGGCACACCAAAGCTCCTACTTATCAAAACACCAAACTGTTTCTTGTGTGTGAAAATTCCTATGGGGTTTGCTTTTATAGCTACGCTTGGAATGGTCTGTTCAACTTCCTCCTTTTGGTATCTGGCGTGTTTTCTGAGGAATTTGCACATGAATCAACAGTTGTGTCATCACTTTTATAGCTCAAGCATGCAGCATCCAACACCCCGATTGGACTGTGAGGCACAGATAGGAGTGAAGAAGAATTTGTACCCGTTGCACTTGCAGTCCCATTAATCAATGACATATCACCAATCAATTTAATACATTTGAGCACTCTCTCCTAGAAAAGAAAACAAAATCCAGAATTATGGAAATTCAAACTGATGTTATTTCCTCTATATGGACCAGAAAGGTGGCAACTTTACCTTTTCAACTTGTTGAGGGAGAAGTGAAAGTGGTTGCTCGGCCTCATCATCCACTGTTCTGTTTTCCACCAAAACAGCTATAGCCACTGCAGCTGCAATTTCAGAGGGCCTAAATTCCAAGAAGTCAATCCCTGCATTCAAGTCCCACCCACCAACAATCATAAAAAATCCGTCATTCAAATCTCTATCAACAACTGTTCCAATTGCAGAAAGAAATTATTGTAAATAGTACAATTGCTAATGGTGGGTGGGTGTGTGTCTGTGTGTGGGATAAGTGAGAAAGGGACCTCTAATTGTACTTAGTATGAGTTGGATTGAGTGCAAGATTAGAGATGTAGTAGTAGTGAATGGGGTTTCTTCATTATTGATCTTGTTCAAGAAATAGTCTATGAAGGAGAAAGGGGTGACTGCTTGCATTCTCCAATGCAAGGTGCTGAGAACAAGAAGCTCCATTCTTTGTATAGTTTTTGCCTCAAAAACAAACTTTGATTCACCCACCTGTCAATACCATCAGCCATTGAAAACCATTAGACTGGAAGATAAAAGAAAATTTGCGGAGCAAACAGCAGAAGATTCTCCAGAATCTTAACCTGCAAATCTAAAGATAATGGAACTTCAGTCTCCTCCATTTTTGCTGCAAGAGATAAACATGCCACAGCCAATAACTGCATCATCCAAGCTTTGCCCTTCTGAGATCATAATTAGAAAGTTAATAATTAAAGCAGATCACAGTGTATCTTAATGCAATACAAGCCAATAATTTCAAACCAAATGAACAGGAAACTTACAGGTAATTCGTACTCAGAGAGAAATCTGTCCAAGTAATTTATTGATAAATATAAACAAAGTGGTCCAAATCCAAAATGAGCATGAACCTGTTGAACCAAAACAGGGCAACTAGCATTAATCACCAACCTCACGGAACAAAGAATATAATTGGCAAGCAATGCTAAATGCAAAAATCTCATATAGATTGACCGTACTAGGCCATCTGCGGAGATTGATAAAAAGGGCTTCAAATTCTCTGTTCCGAAAATCTCTGTGCCCCTGTTCCACTGACATCTAACCCATCTATTTTTTTCTTTCTCACAAGTATTGAATGGTTCGATGTCATGGGACAGCGGCACAGGGATTTTCGGAACAGGTGAATTGAAGCCGATCAAAAGGAAGGGGCTAAAAACAATATAAATGTGAAATAACAACTTGATTAGACAGATAAAAGAAAGACCTTAGAGATACGTCTATGACACAGAAAGCGCCGACATGAGGAAAAGGAAACGAGAGAACCCACCAAACCCACTCCAAATTGGGTGTGTGAAAAGGAAGATCAAACCCCAACCCAATTCATTATTCACCTCCAAGTGCTTGTAATACCAATATCAGAATATCAAAAACTAGAATTCACACAAGCTCGTAGGTTTTTATCATTCGAAGTGCAGAGATATTGCTGAACTTTTTCCATTACAACTCCACCATAGACGAATAAGACCAATATCAAGATGACAAACAGTAGAAATGAAGAAAAAAGAAAAAATCCACTAAAATGGAAGGCAAGAGCATAAATCCTATTAATCAAGAAACTAATCAAACAATGTATCTGGAAATGAATCCAACTTAAACACCTTTCTTTGCAAATATGTGTGCACTAAACAAGTAAACATTCATTTACACCAAAAAAAGATTATGGCATATATCTGAAATGTCCGAAAACCCCGTCAAACAAGATAAGAAAAAGCAAAGAACCCACCTTTTCAATCCAATGAACAGCTTCTTCTCTAGCCCCCAAGTCCAACTCCCCGCATCTAAACCTGTTCAAGTAACCAACATTAGGCAAGTGCTGCCACTCTTTCTCAATCATAAGAGTCACAGACTCCTTCCTTTGCAATGGCAGACCAGCATCTCCACCGTCAAAGATCCTGCTTTGACTTGACGGCGATCGAGCACTCCTATGGTGCCACGTGGCCTCAAACTCTTCCGTCTCGACACCATAATTATGGTTATCATCGAGGATACTATCGTCACCCTCCGCACAGAGAAGACTCGAAGCCGCACAGTCAAAACTCGGTGCCATTGATATGAAACCTCTCCAAAAAGCTCACTCTTTTTTCTACTGATTCCAAGCAATAAAGTTCACTTATAAACAGGAAAAGACAATACAATCGTGGGTTATTTTTCTTTTTTAGCTCTTTGGTTTGCGCATGTATGTTGAAGATTTCAGATGTTACGAGCGAAAACAGCAGATTTTATGTATCAAAGAATCGAACAACAAACAATGATCTTTTATCAGATACAAAAGAACAAAAATCCTATTGAATCTGAGCCACTCTCACTCGCTGTCTATCTCTCTCTCGCACACAGAAGTTGGGGCCTGAAAAGACTGCTTATAGCAGAGCTTATGAAGAGAAATGAGTGCCTTTTTTTCTTTGTTTTTAATGAGTGCCTCTTTTTAGGGTAAAAGCAAGAGAGAAAGAGAATGAGAGAGAGAGAGAGAGCGAGAGCGAGTGGGTAACAGTCTAACAGAGGACTGAGACTACAAAAACACGCCCGAGATAAAGGGCAATAACAGGATTTCGTAGAGAGACGCATACATGTCTGTACAAGGAAGTGTCTTTAGTTAAGCAGCCATTGATGGAAGGTTTTGTTACTTTTTGTACGTGGAAACCAACTGTCTTAACTCCGGAATTTAGACGAACGTACATGCCTAATTAAACCCTACTTGTCCTTGTTTATTTTCCTATGCAACACACATTTTATATTCAACGCCCTTTGTTGCTTTTGGTCGTTTGGAAAGTTTTACATTTTGACTATGAATTTTGCAACAAACACGTTGTGGTTAGACATCTTACTTCATTTCTTCTTCTTCCTTCTTTTGAATTTAAGAAAACTATTTTGTGTAAATATCTCATCACTCTTCAATTTAAATTTCAGTGAAATAAATAGAAACCACATCGCTATAATTTGATTTTTTATTTTTAAAAATATCCATAAATAAATAAAATAATATAATCATCATAGAAGATTTTTTATTATTTAGTTTAATATCTTTTGTCTAATTTTACGGTGTCCAGTCATCTCCAATGTCCAAAACGACATCATAATAACTCTATTTAATGCTTAAAACGTCATCATTTTAATCATTAAATATGATTAAATAGTCTCTAAATTCACGTCCAATGGCCAAAACAATTGACCCTAGCCAATGCTCAAAATGACGTAGTTTTAAACATTGATCATTGAAGATGGTTAGATATCATAAAATTAGACCCAAGAATTCAAGTGTAAATGGAACAGCGAAATGCGTGGGTTATAAATTATAATTGTTGTTTGCATTCAAACGGCGCGATTGAGGAGATAGTTGCTAGTACCCGCCAAAAATGACAAGAAAAACTTGGGAAGGGACTAGGGAGGGACATGTCGATTTTGGTAATTATACAGAAGGTGCCGGGACAAGGATGTAAGAAGACAGCGACCGGTGAACATTAACTGTGTCTTTTGTTCCCATACTGACACTTGTCCTAAGAATTCGCTGGCAACTTCCGCCTCTTGCAGAAATTACAATTATAGTGACTACTTTTTCTTGGTTTTTACTTTTTGGTTCTTTTATTCTTTTTTTTATTACATTAGATATTTTAATTTAGTCAGACTAATTCTAACTTCTTAAAACCCTATTTTAAGAGTTTCAGAGAATGTAAATCTAGAACCTCAAGATCTCTCATGTTTTTACATAGCCTGTACACTTCTGCGCACAAAGAGTCGCCACATACTTGATTGGTCAACTACTGATTAATCGCTGGCTCTGTTCAGCATCAGATTCTCAGCAGCCTTCGGATTTCTTAGTAGCTTCAACTTCCACACTACCGCTGGAAGCTAGACGCTCGTAATTGATCTGTTCAAAGAACTTTACCCAAGGGGCTAAAGGATCATCTATAGGACAAAGTTCTCATTTTTCCCGCTTTTACGTGACTCGAACTCAAGACCTCTAATTTCATTTTATTTATTAATCTACCTTCTTATATTGTCTTAATCTAGTTTTCTTTCTAAGATACAATCCTATTTTTTCCACATATTTTTTATTTTTTAGGATTAGGATATAATACAAATAAATTTTTTCCTTCAAACGGTGAATTTCATAAAAATCATTAAATTATTTTTAATAATTAAAGATTAAAGACGAATTTAAAATTCAAATCATATTAAAAAATATATTCTTATGCCTTTTTAATTTAGTAATAATATGATTTACAAAATCAGCTTGCACACATATCAATTAGTCAGTCTTTCTTTGTTGGTCAAAGACAAGAGGTTCAATGATTTATCTCTACATAATTGATTGGAATAACGATCTTGTTCTAGATCCTTTGAGTTATTGTAAGCAGTCGTATAAGGAGTCTTCCCAATTTAGTTGTTTAAAAGGTTAATGACCGTTAAAAAAAGGATTTATATCTCAATTAGCATACTTAAATCTAAACTACAATTATTCGTTATTTAATCTCTTATATAATCTATTTATTAAAATTACTTTACTGATGTATAAATTAGTAAAATATTTCATAAATTTAAGAATTACAGTGAAAAAAAAAATCATTTTGATCTGTAAAAACTTTTGATATATTTTTTATTATTTTCTTCTTTTAATGCACAGAGATGTAAAAAAGAAAAAATAATTATTTTTTACAAATTTCATCATTGGGAAGAAATTAAAATTTGGATGACAATTGAATTAAATATTCATCGATAAGATGTGATTTTCATTGAAAGTAACATGTCTTGGTATGCCTAATTTGTTAGAACAAAAAGTAAATGTTGCTAATCACTCATTTAAGGGACCAAACTTACCCCACCAAATTAAGTTAACACCTAACAATATATAACACTCCATGCCTGATGAACCAATTAAGTATGTTCATTAGCTCAATAATCATCTAATTACCAACAGTAATTCTTTTCATAAGTTATCTCAATCCAACACTCCTTATATTACTAAAATAAACAAAAAGATTAAAGTACTTAATCCTACGAAATGTCCTTATGTTTCCGATATCTTTGTCGTGGTTGGATTGTATTGTTGAAACAAATGGAATCTATAGGTTTCGAGGATAAGAGTTGGGTCTAAGGCATGAATTGCATTCTTTTCTAGTTGATGCATGCCTTTAGTGGAACCCAAATGTCTAATGTTTTTTATTTTTCCTGTGACCGTAAGGGCCATTTCCTTAAATATATATATGAAAAGAAAAGGTAAAGCGGGCAGGTATTGAATGATGGAGTTGAGAAATCGTCTCAAAATCATCCAAAATCCAAGTGTGTGGGAATTAAAGGAAGAGTCTTTTCAGTGAGAACATCACAAAAAGAGATGCTCTTTATCTTTTCTTTCTTCATTCCTTCGCTTTTGGGAGCGTCTCTTCTTCCTCCTTTATAATCTTTTCCAAAAGTAAAAAAAAAAATCCAGTAAGTACATGTTTTCTTTAAGCATTATCCAACACTGATTGCTAAGATTAGAAGTTGAACACGCGTGGTCAATTACGTGAAGTGATACCTTAAGCTTTATCTTGGACCAATTAAGAGTTATTAACTTAATATTAAGCTTGTATGATAAGCATGATTAGACTTAATAACAAATTAACCGTGACCGGTAATTAAAACTGTTCGATCCAATTTAAAATTAAAAAAATAAGTTTTATCATAATGATAAAAATATAAAATTAAATAAAATTAAAAAGAAAAATATTATATACCATATTTTATAATCTCATTCAATTCATAATACCCAAGATTTTAGATTATTTCATAATTAAAGTTATAAAGTAAGTTCGATGTAAAATTTTAAGAAATATATATTATAAATTTAAATTATATTTGAATTTAAAAATTAATAGAATTTTGTCTAAATTAATTTAATAAAATAATATTAGATCGACTTTTTTTAGTATTAATTTGATAGATTAAAACTAAAAAAGAAAAGTCGACCCGGGTCTATTCACGATTCACATTCCAACTTATAATCGGTGTCCAACAATGTCCCATAAGCATGATTTTCACTTGGGAATTGTGCCCGGAGAAACGTTGAACAGCGTGGCAAGCCAAGACCAACATTTTGCATGGTCATTGGCCGATGTTTCCTCAATACATTCGGTCTTAACTGGCCTCATTAGATGCCCCTCGACTATGTTAATGTGTGGTCTTTTTATATCCATATGTTTACGAAGTCTCGATCCGTTACATCGCCAACGTCTAGAGTCAACATCCTGTTTTTAATAATTCAGTAAAATTGTCCCTTCTTCTTTGATTATAAAGAAAAAGAGGTTGTCGGTATATTAAATGACGTAACAATTATCGTACCAGAAGAACGAAAGTGTCTACAAAAGATCGTATGGGTTAATCGGTGTTTTAAGTGTAAACAACTGCGGGACAAGCAACAATCCTTGCATGTCTAATTGATGATCCATACGTAGGAATTTTATGGACGTTCATGAAAAATGGTAAAAACCAGGACAAGAAAATGGTGTTTTTACTTCGGATGCTTTGTTCTCGGCATTCATGAATCATGTGCTTAGAGAAGTTAAATAATGAATTGAGGGGTGTTCTCAAAAAGAGACTTCAGAGACACATATTTCTAACCCCTTTTTGGTCCTTATCTCTCATTCTTTGAAATGCTCCTTTTCTTGGCTTTGAATTTCCAACTTTTGCTTGTGAAATTGCCGCTTTTGCAGTTTTCACAACCAAAAGAGTTCTCCTGAGATTTTAAAAAAGAAACTAATCGCTAAGCATTCTAAACAAACAAACCCAACTTTTCTTGTACAGTATGGAGGTGTTTCATGTCAGGTTTTTGCCATGTTCGAAAGGCTTAACGTAGAGCAACTCAGTATTAAAAAAATGGTGGAACAAGCACGGGTGAGCGAGAGAGTCAGGGAGAGGGACCTCTCCTCCGTTTTCTTTGGTCTAAGTCTTTGTTAAGGCGTTTGAGATTCGAGCTGCCAGTTGGGGTTTTTGCTTCTTTCCTTCTTCCTTTGTTTGTTTCCTATTCATTTTTTTACTGTAAAGATAGAAACCCAAGAATAGTGTCATGTGTTTAGGGAATATGACACACTGGTTTTATTTAACCCTCCTCTTCTCTATAGTCAGGGTTTGACTGAATCTCCTTTCTCACGCCCACAAGATGAGAAGAAGTTTAAAAATATAATGACGAACAAAACTTGTTTTGTTAGTCAGCCATTAATTACTGAATAAGGAATCACTATATTCAAATTCCAGAATATGTATGCTCAAGGGCATTGGACAGTCAGATCGATCTAACCAATAGGTTCCTTCATCCTCATTAAACCAATTCCTAGCTTGACCTAGAGATTCACCCTATCCATTATTATATGAAACACTCCGAATACTTTTTAACACCAAGAAATGAGAAACACAGAAAAGATCATGTACCTATGCCTCCAACGCCGTGGTTCGCCACTGATAGCCACCACAACGTCCGCCGCGTATTCGGTGTCTCTTCCATTAGTTAGAATAAAAATTAAGTAAATAACCAGATTTAAAATTTTTAAAAAATATCCACCTGGAGCTGGATCTATACTGTATCTGATCTACCCTTCCTCAGCCTATTTTGCTAATTTAATTTGGTGTTATAGCGTCTGTAACATTTTGGTCCCCACCACCACCCACTAACCAGTGAACTACATTCTGATTAACTTAACTTATGTATGTTCCCAAGTTTACTGTGCATTAGAAAAAAGACTCGTTTTCTTTTTCAGGTTTTGGGTTACGCAATTCCAGGATCCTGGATCTAGTGATTTACAGATGAGAATCCTGTGAGATCTATGTGTTTAACGTAAGGTCCAATCGTGATAGTGTAAGATGAAGTGACTAAATCGTGATAGGTTAAGATAAAAATCAAGACAAAATAGATAGGCAACGACTTGTCACATACCAACAAATTGTCTGGAGCAGCATCTAACGCCTCTGTATTTCTTTAACTAGGCTTTATTTTTTGATTTCTTTTCTTTGTCTGCACTACCTATCCAATTAATCATAGTCTGTCCAATTAATGTTTTCAACTTCGTTTACTTGAATTTTGTCTTATTTCCAATCTTATATTTTATTTTTGTATCATTTATTATAACAACCATTAGAAGAAATATAACCCTAAATTCATTGTCAAGGGGGATTTTGTTCTTCTCCAACTTGATTTGAATCTTTAGAGATGATAAGGTGGGGTTAGAGAATCCAGTATGACCTAATTGGTTGAAGACTTTAGTTCACAAAAGATCCAAGTGGACCAAAACTCCTAAATCTCCAGTTTTGAGCATCTTTTTTTTTTAAAATCTAACAACCTTGTAGCTGGTTAGGTTATAGTCCAACAACCAGAAACCACGAGTTGGATGAGGAATCCATGGTGATTGACAAAATTTGACCCAATTAATGATCAAACCCGACCCGATGGTGGTCCAATATCAAAGCCCAAAATGTTTTCTCGTGGGCCTTTTGGTCCAAGAAATGTTAACAGGAGTCTAAGATCACAAGATCGGAGTATCCACGTGGCAGAATCATGACGGTTAACATAAAACTCAGAAGCTTGTCTTGTCAGGAGTTAAAAAGAATTAAGTAGACACGAAGCAACGAGCGAACGGCCTCGTAAATAGGGATGGCAGTGGGCTGGCCCATGGGCCAACTCCCGTGAAATTTTTTTAAAATAATTTTTTAAAAATTAAAAATATAAAATAATTTATTTTTTTAATTAAATTAGGGTCTAGGTTGCCCAGACTTAAGTTTACCCGAAGCCTAACTCTTCTAAGTAAAACGATGTTGTTTTGTTTAAAATAATCAGACCTCGAGTTTACCTGAGCTTGGGCCTGGCCCATGAGCCAGCCCATTAAAAACAACTAAATTTAGGCCCATGGGCCAAAAATTGCCATCCCTACTCGTAAAATGGCATTGGCAGGAGACTTTGGTCAAGACTCAAGACCACCATCAGCGTCACTCTCCTCAAGTACGATACGACGACGTGTGCCACTAATCGGATCGTTTTGCCTCTCTAGTCTCTCCTCTTCTTGTCACACCGCAGGTTCCTCTCTCTCTCTCTCTCCCCGTCTCTTCAAGTAAACAAAATTCTCTCTCTATCTGATCTTGTTCCCTCCTTCACTTCTTATTTTTATTTCCAATTTCTGATTGAGAAACGTTCGTGATTTTAGGAAAAGGCAATACAATACGCAATACGCAAGCTCGAGCTGAGGCTGTCAGAATGGAAGGCAACACTATACCTGGTATTGTTGTCTATGTCACTGTCCTAACAGAGAAGCTGGTTTGTGTCTATGTCTCCGTCTGTTGTGGAATCAATTGTTCTTTTAACACGTAGTTGTTTTCGGATAATTTTACACCTGCTTAATTATTTTTGTTTTGCTTAGGATTGAAACAACTTCAATTTGATCAATGGGTTTCTGGGGATTTTCATTAATTGAATTGGCTAAGGGTGTAATTGACGTGTGTTGATTAAGGGGTCTACTTCCTAATAACGATATGCTAGAGCGAGAGGGGCACTCTTGTTCCCTTTGCCTCAAACTTTAGTACTTTAGAGGGATTTTGATTTGGACACAGCTTTAATCATTCTTCTACAATTTTCTGGACTTAACTTACAATATTTTTTCTTTTTTACTGCTATTTCGACTTTATTTTTTGCCTAGTTGAGGTAACTTAGTAAATAGTATTATTAGATCACATGAATCTAAGAAAAGTTCTTTTCATTATCACTCCTAAACAAAGAATGATTGTAGCTTAGATTTGAGATATGTTAGTTGAGATATAAACCTTCTCTGTTTGGGCATCAATTTGTAAGGCCTATCTTTTGAAAATCTAATCAGACCAATATTTTCTCATATAAGTTAGATCTCCAATAGTATCTATAGTGTAAGACTTTCTTATACATATGATTCTCATAAAGAGACAAACGTAGAATATACTTGTTTTTCTGTATGACTATTGCTTACATAATTCAAGAGTCAAGTTTTTAGGAGAGAGAACTTAGAAAGAAGTCATATGATAGAAAATACAATTCATTTTTATTGGATTCTCAATAATCTACAACAAAAGAGAAATCTTACTTTTATAGACCAAACAAGAGAAAATAGGACAAACAATTGTTGTAAAAAATTTCCACATAATACAATAATTTAAATGAGAATACAAAAGTGAATAATAAAAGTAAGAATTATTTTAAACACTGGATTCCAATAATATTCTTAAAAGATAAGAGGAAATCTACGAGCAAGGAGGTGCAGAAAAATATCAGAGTCTACTGCTGTTATCATCAGAATTCGACATGTAATTATCCATTTTTTCAGGTTCTTTAATAAAATAGACTATTTCTGTGTCGCTTCAAATTGGAGGCTAGGGATCTTGGGCATCTTGAAAATATTTAAGAAGTTTGGTCTCAATTTTAGACTTTGGAGATGTAGATCTTTCTCCAATTTCAAAATTTTTTTAGGCTCAAAGCTAGGTGGGTATGGTAGTTCACTTGCTATAATATTGAATATCATGTAAGCAAATTGGTCAACAAAAAACTAATATCCAGCAGTTGGTGAAATGGGCTAAGCCCTTATCACTTTATGATTAAACTGAATAATACATCTTTTAAAAAGATTCTTTTTAGACTAACAAGAAGATATTACTTAATAACCAATTACTTCATTGGCAAGATTGATATTCTAGATATAAATTACTCGTTTTCCATATCAAAAGTCACCACAACCTTGCAACTCTTGACTTGAAAAATCAATTCAATTGCCTTCTCTTATCTTAAGAAAACCAATTCCTCTTATTCTCCCCATAATGAAATTTCCATTGTATGATAGGATCAAGAAATTCTTCCCTCCAGTCACTAAAACTCCTCCATAAATAATGGATGATATTGTTGTTCTCCTACGAAAAGTCTTTTTTGCTACCTCCCTCTTGTCCATACTACCCTAACTGTTCCTTCACACCCCAACTGGTTTGACATGTTAACACCTTCCTGAACGCTCTTCACCATCTTTATGATTATCTTTCTGAGTCAACAATGTGGCATCTATCGGCTTTATCTGCCCTGTATGCCTGTCCAATTGCTCTCTCTCCTTTACTTGTTTATAAACTTCTTGCTAATCTAACCAATGTTAGTTCCCTACTGTGGACATTCCTTAAAATGGTTCCAACCCTTACTTAAATGGTGTATCCAACTTGGAAACATCTTTAATAGATATCAACTATGAGACATTCTTCTGTTCGAACAAAAAGCTCATTCTATCTTAATTGTCCACTGTCCGTAAAACATGACTAAGAATGGTTATATTTGCACTATTAATCATCTTCAACTTTGGTGAACCTCCATTGACTGGCCTAAAAATAAAAAAGACTTGATGAATCATTTGTACCATTTTCTAAATCACCTAAACCATCACCCTAAATCCACCCACTACTTGTACATCTCTAGGTCCATACCTAGGTGAATTTGCCCTTCCGGAGCCCACTTCACTAACTGCTCGATATTGGTCTTTTGTTGACCAATTTGTTTATATGAGATTTAATGTTATGGCAAGTGAACCACTATGTCCACCGGGCTTTGATCCTAAGAAAAAAATTTGAAATTGGAGAAAAAGCTCTACATTTCTAAAGTTTGAAATTGAGCTCAAACTTTCTGAATATTTTCAAGATGTCAAAGATCCGTAACTTCTAATTTGAACCGACACAGAAATAGCCCATTTTATTAAAAAACCTGAAAAAATAGGTGATGACATGTCTAATTCTAATTATGACGGTAGTGGACTCTGATCTTTTTCTATACCTCCATGCTCGTATATTCTCTCTTATCTTTTAAGAATATTATTGAAACCCAATGTTTCCAATAATTATTACGTTTATTGTTTGGTTTTGTATTCTAATTTGAATTATTGTACTATGTGGGAATCTTTTCCAAAAGTTGTTTATCCTACTTTTTCTTGCTTGATTTATGAAAGTAAGATTTCTCTTTCGTTGTAGATCATTGAGAATACGATAAAAATGAAGTTTGTTTTCTATTATATGACTTCTTTATAAGTTCTCTCTCCTGAAAGCTTGATTATTGAATAATGTAAGTAACAATCATACAGAAAGACAAATATACCCTACACTTGTCTCTTCATGAGGATCTTGTGTGCCAAAAAATCTTGAACTATAGATCTTATTTGAGGTCTAAATTATATGGGGAAAGATTGTATCTTTGATTTCTTATGGATATGCTCTATAAGCCGCTTGACTGGTATATATTATATATAGGCTGTGGTGAAATTTTTCATAAGCCTTAGAGTCATAATGAGAAGAGTCTTTCTTAATTCATGTGGTTTAACAATGTCACATACTTTTAGTTTCTGCTATTCCCATATGCCCTCTGACCAAGGATGGCCCGGATGGTATCAGAGCCATTAGTGTTATTGAATGTGCTTACATTATTCTTGATGAAAGTGAGTAAGTAGACCTTTTCATATACTATGAATGACTTTTTACCTAGTGACCCTGTTCGTCGTTTGTCAACTCTTTCTATCACAAATTTTCCTTCCAATGTTAAACATACTTTTTCTATTAAAATAGAAAATCTAATAGAAATCTCTCATCTTCTGGAGGAAAGTCGTATCTATAACACTTCTTTACCCCTATAAAGTTTGTACAGTACATCACTATGAGAAAATTAGTAATTAGTGATTGAAAATTATTGACGGAAATGAAACTGTAGCAAATTAACGATGGTAAATTATGTTCTGTTGGTAAAATTTTCATTTTACGAAAAAAAGTATTAGTCAGTAAATATGGAGGGAAATTATCTCAACAAAATTTTCAACGGAATATAGCGACGATAGGAAATTACCATAGGTAAAGAAGACGAGAATACTTGACGGAATAAATAAGTTTTGGATTTACCATCGGTAAATTTTAGAGGTAAACATCATCGTTTGCTTTAGTTTCAACTTTTTTAATAAAATGAAAATGGCATCGTTTGGTTTAACACCAAACAACATCGTTGTTTTTGTTTAACCTAAAACTACCGCAGCCCCCCCTTCGGCCTCCTCCATCGCAGCTAATTTTTTTCTTCTCTCTTCTGTCGTCACTGCCTGATCACATGTCCTCATTGTGCCACCGTCCTCGGCATCCTAATGTCCTCATCTCTGTCGCTACCAAAGCCCCCCTCCTTCGTCTCTCGTGCCATTGCGCGTCCTCACTGTCGTTGTCGCATCTGCTTCAGGTACTGTTAAGTCTTGAGTATGTTGAGTCTTGAGCCTGTGTCTATTGTTGGAAAATATAATACGAACCTTGTAGCCAGTTATCAGAAAGTAGCTATTAAGGTAGGGAGTAGACTATGAAACTAAGTTAGCGTGCAAGAAAATTCTTTTCATTTTACAAAATTTCATGCACCATATAAGTCAAAAAGTTCCTTATGACAATGCACATAATTAAAATGTCTGTGTATGCGATCATAGGTAAGAAATCATAAGGTAATCTTAAAAATATTGTAATCCTGTTCTTTTCGATGATGTCTTTGTGAAGCCCATGATGCTATTTTCTCCTAATTCTCTTAACTTTATTAGCGGTTACACGATTTTTGAATTCTTAGCCATAACTTTTTGGCGCAGTTACACCTAAAGAAGAGATGATATATTTATTCATGCTTTATATTATATAGCCTGTATATTGGATTTGTGCTTAAAAAACCTATGATTCTATTTAAAGTGCTTAGCCTATTTTAGATGGAAAGCTATAAGATAAAGGATATCTTATGGGATTTTTTTTTGAAAATTTAACATAATTCATTGATAAGCCTTGAAAGGAAACAAATGAGACATTACAAGGTTGTGCCAATCTAGTTTAATAAAAGTACATTAGCTTACTCCATTTGCCTGAATTTGCTTGAACCATATTAGTTTACTCCATTTATTTTATTATATATTTTAGGGGAATTTGCTTGAACCGCATTAGCTTACTCCATTTACTTTGTTTTATATCGTAGGGGAATTTTCTTAAACCACATTAGCTTACTCCATTTCACCTGGTTGCTTGATTCCTAAACACTTAGTAGCAAGAATTAGCAGTGAATAACCCATATGCATATCTTTGCCACCCACTGTTGTCCTTTAGATATTAGTTTAGGTTGTTTCTAGATAGATTTTCTTGAATAATGGATAAACCTTAGAACTTAATACGTCATTCATTGCCTCATATAAGTTCTTTGAGCTTAGCTTTAAAGTTTAACATATGCCATAGGTGAAATGCTTCAAGGAATAGGTACAAAGGACCTTTTTTACTTTAATTATCGAACTAAAGTCATATGATTTATCCATTGCTATTTTATACTTAATTTTCCAATAGAGCTTTTCCCTTAGCTTGAATATTTATATCATGGTCCAAAAAGAATCAAACCTTAACTTGATTTCCTATAGGCATTGATTCTCTAAATAGTGTGAGTGAACTCATCACACCTAAATAGTTTGCTTATTTATGAGGAGTCTTGAACAGTTTATTGGTGATTTGTATTGGCCCCATACACCTAGTCCTCCTTCTTATTCTAAGCACTCTAATATTAGTTTAATGACTTTGGCATAAGGTTTTTTTATAAGCATCCCTAGTCCATAGAAATTTTCTCATCATTCTCTCAAATGTTTTTTGTGAGGTTCTTCGGTAATACTATATGCAAGATCCAATAAATATGTAGATTGTTTATTATAGATTTGATGAATTATATCTCCCTTGTATAAATCAAGTTTTTATTACACTAGTGGCCAGTTCTCCTATGAAACATATCAAACAAGGCTTGAAAATCATCACATGTTGGCCTTTTGGTTGAGATAGAAATTCCCTAGATATATGAATGGGAGATTTTTTATCTTCAAACTATAGATAGTGGAGAGCCATTAAGCTTATGAATTTGATCCTATTGAGACTAGCATACGACTTTTATCCTTGTTGATGTTGAGGCTTGAGATTTACTAAATGGATTTGAGGCATAGGATTACAAAATGTTAATGAGGTTCCTCATAATGGTAGTTAAAAAGTATAGGCTTGGGGTGTAGGACTGTAAGGTATGAATGTTTCTTCTTCTAATAGTGGTTGCTAGATGTGGGGCTGGTTCCTTTTATTTTCTTATTGCCTTTGCAAGAATTGGTTCACTTGTTCTAGAAATGTTAAAATTTCAACTACTTGGTCCTTAGGCTACTTAGGGATGTGATATGCTTTACAGGTGTTATTTGTTCAAGTGAAATTACGACAAAGGTTACTTTGTTTGCTTTCATTCTTCTTTCTTGAGGTGGTGCTAACTTAAGGGTCGTTTGGTTCCACTTCTGTTTTTTTGTTGTGGTTTTTAGTTTTAGTTTTCTGTTTTTAGTTTCTATTTTTTTATTAAAAAAACAAAAACCTGTTTGGTTGAGATTTATAATATAAAAACTGAAAATAAAAACTTGTTTGGTGAAATCTGTAATAAAAAACTAAAAATAAAAACATGTTTGATTTTATAATCTTTTCTA
>JAOTAY010000002.1:4458651-4473146 GCA_025629805.1 Erythroxylum baracoense | reverse complement strand
ACGCCACCCTCGAGGGGCACGGATTCGGATATCACCATCGGTATCAGGTTCGGGTCCAGCGGGAGTGGGGTGTTACATTAGAAGTCACAGTGAGAACTTGCTTATCGGAGAAAAATTCTTCTCTATGTGAGCTTTGAGTTTTCAACAATCAACTTTCTTGTGTCCAAAGTTTTGAGAAAAGTTGCGCTTCCTTTTGAAAAATTTATTCTTCTGACCAATAGAAGATGAGCCTGTCTGTACATTTCCTTTAGAACTAACAACTTTCTTCTTGAAAGGCTTTTCGTCATTTGAGTTATTAGAAGCGAACTTTCTCTTTTGAGAATTGTTGTGGTTTGTCATCACAGAGATACTTCTTGCCCTTCATTTTTTCATGTCATCCTCTTCCTTGACAAGAATAAAAGTCATCTCCTCAACGGTCCATTGCTCTTTCTAAGTATTATAGCTTGATCTGATCGAATTAAATTTGGAAGGAAGAGTCCTCATCACAAACTATACCATGCAATCCTCACTAAGGTCTATATTCATAGCCTTAAGTTTATTGTAATAACCTATGAGCTTGTCGATGTGAGCTCTAATGTCACTTACACCATCGTAAATGATGTGATGAAGCATGTTCAAGTGCTCATTCTTCTCATTCTTTGAGAACTTTTTGTACTTATTCTTAATGGCGGCAAGAAAATCCTTTGCCCTATCAGCCTCGAGAATAGTATCACGAATGGATTCATCCATGTAATACCTCATAATTATCAAGCAGCATCAGTTAGAGTATTCCCACTCTTTATAGGATTTCTTATCCTTCTCAGTAGCATCATCAACGAGTTTAGGTGATGCATCAATTCTTAAGGTCAAGTCCATTCACATAATAGTCAAATTTGTTAATAGAGATTCAACCCACTGCTTGTGGTTTGTTCCAGTTAGTGTAAAGATGGCAGAGGCTCTCGGATTGCTTAAAGCTGAATGAGAACCAAGAGCAATAACCATGATATGCATGTTAAAATAAAATCATGCAATTTGTGTTCTTTTTTTCAAAATTAATTATATCATTCATGCTATAGTTCCTTAAACAAATATAGAACTCATTCACATGTAAGAACAATTTATTAAATATTGCAACTAAATCATCAATGTACTATTGAAAGGATAGAAAAATTGTTCAATTCATAATATTTCAATAAAATTTCTTCACCATATTAAGCATCCTACTAAGTAGTAATTATTGACAGGACAATTAATTACCCGTATGGATCTTAATGTTATTTTAGAGGGAAAACAAAAATTTAAACATATATTAATATCTAATAGTTCCTCATCACAAATAGTTTCACATGCTCAATTTTACGACAGGTAAAAATAAGCATTCATTATTATCAACAAATAACCATATTTATGCCACAATAAGATAAAAAACAATTAGAATTATAAGATAAAAAACACCGATTAATCTTGTGCATAAACATATGAAAAGATAAAATTAAAAAATGGAGCAAAATGATGAAAAATTGGTCCAAAAAAACATTTCATGTGACCCCACGCGTCATTGTATAAATTTTTTATTTTTTTAATTTTAATTATTTATTATTATTATTTAAGATTTGGGATGCGCTGTCCCAGACCTTCTATCAAGCACACGGGTCGATCCACGAGCACACAAGTCAGACCTACCTGAAACTCGGCCTTTGGCCGTCCGTTTTCGATGAGGTTTAAGGAGTTTTCTTCTATTTTTTATGCTCTGTAGATTTCTAATAGCCATTTCAACCAAAAGTACTCCAAAACTCAAAAACTTCTAATCCATTTCGGTCACTAACGAAACCCCCAAAGCCTTTAAAAAAATTTAACCAAAAGCGAGATTCATTTGCCCAAAACAAAGTTAAAAGTCAATAACAATAACTAACAACAGTTTCAACACTTTCAATGCATCATTTCAAGATTATTCATGCCAAAAACAAATGTGGAAAAAAATGGGTTTATACTCAAATATAAGCCCTAAAATTAAATAACTATGGAACTCTGATATCAATTGTTATTCTTAAATGCACTGAGCTATAATCACAATACCAAAATCTACATTCTATTTAAGGTAATAACTAGACAATGAATGTACATGACTCCAATATTGGGCATAGCATCTTGATTTATTTTCTCTATTCACGAGACCACATCCTATCAATAATCTAAAAGCATGTGCTAGAGAGAACTTATGGTAGAAAACTCTTTTGAACTATCACCACACACATCCACGGGAAAAAAAAACATTGTCACCATATGTTATATTTATAACATGTTTTACCCTGAGGCGTAGAATGAGGTTATTTGTGTCATTTCATAATTGTGATGAACTATAGTTTAATGGGTCAACCTATAGTTATTAGGGTATTATTATGTACTTCAAATGTAATTAATAAATTATTAATCATCCCATTATAGTTATTAAACATACATTAGTCAATTCAATTAATGGTTGTGAATATAGAATTAATGCTATGATTATATTAATTAGTCCATATACTTCTAGCATACAAGTCATCGTACAGTTCCCAGAGTAATTTTCAGGCAGAGGAGGGCTTAAACGACTTCTTAAATCAGCCCAAAATCCAAAATGTGCTTCTTCCTCCTTACCTGTACCCTCTTTGCGGGAGACATTTGCCTTGACCATGCATGACCAGACGGAGCCACACGTAACAGTGAAAGCTGTTACGTGAGACAAAGCTGGAAATTGCGCTATTACTTGTTTCTTTAATTCGTCGATATTGTTTTGAGGCATTACAAATGTGGCAATAACATTATTAGCAGAAAACGATTTTGCAGGCGTCGCGTACTTCTTTTGTTTAGCTTGGTTCCAAAATGTCGCTTCTATCTCAATCCATCTGGGATCTTTTAACGGAGTCTTGTCGTAAAAAGGTAGTAAATTACTAACTGATGATGACGACAATGCCATATCTCCTGATTCAAGAATGGAACTCGGAAGCATTCCGGGCATGATTGCCTATAAGGTGATCAAAATCACCCTCAGACTCTGCGAACACCAATGACACGGAATCGCCTTCCACATAACGTATTTGTGGCTTTTCAAAATTAGGAGGGTAGATCAAGTTTCCTGCATGTGGCAACGTATGGTTAGAGCAAGAGAAAATGAGTTTTTGATACTTGGAACGGCATATTTGGTGAATAGGCCCGCAGAAAACAGAAGTGGTTTGAATGATCCTAGAGTGAGACGTACAAGGTCAAGAAAGATGAGAGGAATTGGCATTTCATCAACACCACCAGGTGCTGGATATACTCGCCAATGCTCCAGAACCTTAACCATGTCGTGTTAGACCAGGAAATTGCCTTTCTTCTACTTGGAATATAAGATGTGAATACATTTATTTATAAAAAGAAGATGGTAAAAATTTATAAGTAAAATACATTAAAAAAAGAATGAATTTTATAAAATATAATTTGTTATTTATTAATTTGAAATTTTGAATTTAAATATAATATTCATAATTAAATATACACAAATTTAAATTTTTGTGTTGAATTATAATATTTTAATTATATATACGTTCAATTAAATCAAAAATTTTCACTAACTTATAAAAAAAATGCACAATAATAAACTGCTATTGTTCTCCTTATGAAAAATATTACTAGCAAGGCAAGACCATTGCCAAATTTCCTAATATTTAATGTCATTCACATCAAACCCTTTCCGCTTTGATCCAATTAATGATCAAACCCGACCCGATATTGGTTCCCAAAATATATTCTTGTCGGCCTGTTACAGAGTCTAAGATCATAAGATCGAGAGTGTCCACGTGGCAGAATCAAGACGGTTAACATAGAACTCAGAAAGCTTGCCTTGTCAGGAGTTAAAAAGAATAAAGTAGACACGAAGCAACGAACGAACGGCCTCATAAAATGGCATTGGCAGTGAGACTTTGCTCAAGACCGCCGTTAGCGTCACTCTCATCCAGTACGATACGACGACGTGTGCCACTAATCGGAGCGTTTTGTCTGCTGAGCGTAGGCCTTTCTAGTCTCTCCTCTTCTTTTCACACCACGGGTTCCTCTCTCTCTCTCCGTCTCTTCAAGTAAACAAAATTCTCTCTCTCTAATCTTGTTCTCTTCTTCTCTTCTTATTCTTATTTCATTTTCTGATTGAGTAACATTGTTGATTCTAGGAAAAGGCAATATAATACGCGAGCTCGAGCTGAGGCTGTCAGAATGGAAGGCAACACTGTACCTAGTATTGTTGTCTATGTCACTGTCCCTAACAGAGAAGCAGGTTTGTGCCTATGTCTCCGTCTGTTGTGGAATCGATTCTTGTTCTTTTAACAAGTAGTTGTTTTTGGATAATTTTGCACACCTTTATTGATTTTGTTTTGTTTAGGATTGAAGCAACTTTAATTTGATCACTTCTTCAAATTTACATGTTTTGATTAATGGGTTTTCTTACTAATAACGATATGCTAGAGAAAGAGGGGCAGTCTTGTTCCTTTTGCCTCAAACTTTTGTGCCTTAGAGGGATTTTGATTTGGACACAGCCTTAATCATTCTTCTACTTCACTTTTCTGGACTTAAACTTCCAAATTCTTTCCTTTTTTCTGTTATTTCGACTTTTTTTTTTCTGTGTAGTTGAGGTATATTCTTTTTATTTTTGTTTAAGTTTTGGATTTTGATGTGCGTTTCATTTTGAATGATTTAATGTATTGAAGCTTACAGTTTCATATATTTGTCTCTTCATCTTCAACTACGTGCAGGGAAAAAGTTGGCAGATAGCATAATCAAAGAGAAATTAGCAGCATGTGTAAATATAGTGCCAGGCATGTGCTTTATACCGTTTCATTAGTCATGTTAACAGTTTAGATTGCAAATCATTTTGTATAAAGTCTCTTCCTTGTTTGTACTTAATTGGCATCTGCTTGTTTTTGTATATATAAGGGATGCCTAATAAGGTATCATCGCCACTAGCTTGCTGACAGGGGAGATGATGTCTCTGCGATAGATAGGATTGTAGGGAGATATAGAAATTGCAAGAGTGGAGGAGTAACTTCTTCAGCTGGATGTGCTCTTGTGTTAGGTTGTTAGTCTGGGTACTATCATGACTGGAAGCCCATTTAGGATAACCAACTCTCGACGTCATATTCGTTCATTTATACATGTCTACATTCTACTTAACCTTGATGTAGTTCTGAGGTTTATGTTATTGTGCTGTCTAATAGTGAGTAACTTCTTTTGTGTGGATGTGCTTTTTAGTCTGGTTAGTTGGGCTGAGGACTATCTTGAAAAAAGGAACTTTTAGGATTTAATAACTATAATCAATTCCGAGTCAGAGTTTTAGGGTTTTTCAATACTTGGAACTGTATATCGTCTTTGAACTAGTATGTCACTATGTGGCATGTGTTAGAGAATTTGAAATTACCCGACAGACAATTACTTTGGCATAGCGTAATGCAACTATTTGATAGATAATGAGATGACCTAATCTATTAAGTTGATAACCAGAAAATAAGCTCCAAGTGTGGATAATGTGAATTTTGTGACAGAAATTGAAGAATGAGTGAATGAATGAAGATTGTTTGATATAAACAAAATGAAGGAAAAAGTGGCTCATCTTGAGATAATTGTGCTCTTAAAACATACAGAACACAGGTGTTTATAGATAGTTTTTACTGGTCCAGAAATTGATATTCTTTCTGCTAATCAAATTCACCATGAAAATTTTCATCATTGATGTGTATATAGCTCTTGCAATGTAGCTTTGGTCATTTGTCTTACAGGTAGATTTTAGTTATTTACTGTCACATCTCCACTCTCTCTTGCAATGTAATCTTTGTAGTTTTGCTTTTCCAGATCTGCAATGCGTGTGCAAAATGTTAACTGCTGATGAGACTTTCATGTTTCTTCTATGCAGGTATTCTATCAGTGTACCAGTGGCAAGGAGAGGTTTGATTGTTCTCCAGATTATTTGAAATCCTATATAATAATTTTGAAGAATGCATGCAAAGGAATCTTGAATCTTGTAATCATAATTGTTAGTTCACCAAAACTCTTCACCAGGTAAGTTACTTCTGTTTCTGGGTTCTTGCAGATCCAGACAGATTCCGAGGAATTACTCATAATCAAGACTAGGCAATCTCTGTTGGAAGCACTGACTGAACATGTAAAGGCAAATCACGAATACGAGTAAGCACTAATAGCATGCTGATTTGCTTTTTGTAAATTCAGTTTAGTTTTTCTTTTTAAAAGTTTGATGCTCTGATTGCGAAGGGTGAAAAGGGTTATCAAAATTGTCTGTAGGATTTGAGCAATTTAACTCATTGTCATCATGTCTAATAGTGTATATGCTCTTGAATTTACCATGTTCCATTTATATTTCCTGTTTTTCTGCTCATTGCATCAGAAGTTATCTACCAACTTCCATTTATATTTCCTGTTTTCCTGTTCAGTGTACCAGAAGTTATTTCTTTGCCCATTACCGGGGGCAGCATTCCATATCTGGAATGGCTCAAAAGTAGCACAAGGGATTGACTGCACAATCAAGTTGCGAAAATTTGAGGACAAAATCATCGATATTGGTACTTGAGTTGGCGTATGCAGATGGCATCTTTATCATCGTCATGTTATATATAGGTGAAGCTGGCATGCCCATGTCTGTAATATGGCTTTAGCTTACTGTGAGTGAATATGAGTGAATGTCTCTTTAAATAGAAGATAATGATGGTTGTGGGTTTACTATGCACTTCTTTTTAAGGTTCTTCCTCTTTCCAAATAAAAGGTTTGTCGATGATAGTTTCATCGTCGTTCTTTCCGCTGCCGTTCAGCCTGTTAGAGCCTTTGCATGTGCTCTTAGTCATCTCTGTCTAGGCAATAGCTAATTATGTCCACCTTAATTGGCTGTGGTTTCAATTGTTAATATGAGATGCTCATGAAACCATGCTTACCTATTGTCAGAAATAGGTCAGCAAAATGGATCTGGGCTGGTTTTATCCAAATTCAATGGGTTAGATTGGGGTTCATTGGATTTCGGTAATCATCGGGTTTGGAGGTTCGGGTCAGCGACGGTGATTATTCAACAAAACGATATTTTAGTGAATTATGCCAAATTAACGATACCCAGTTGGTTATATTAAAATGACGTCTTCTAACTCGAACTATGAGAACAAAGATTAGGCCGGGCTCAAAAATCCAAGTCCAGCTAAATTTCTTAATTAGGTAAATAAGGTAATGCTTAATAAGAAAATATAAAGTTATGATAAATCGAAATTAGGTAAACAGTCAGTGCTTGGCAAAATGATATAAAGTTATACCAAATCAACATAGCTAAACGATTGTCACAATATGAATAAACATTCAAGTCCAGCTATGGTTCTAAATTAGGTCAAGTCTTGGTATTAAGCTGTTTTCTTTCCTTGGAGCTCATGGATTAAGAATTAAGATCCATGATGTACTAAGATACCATAATAAAATGATAAGAAACGTATTATATATATTACAAGAAACCATGGACCCAAATTTTTCGAAAAGCACTGAACTGGCCTCTACCTTCTCTTACTGTTTTATGATTTAATAAACTGTCTTCAGTCCTGCACTTCATAACTCTATTGATATCTAGCAGTCAATAGAGTCTACGAGGACATAAACAAAAGATATCGCATTTGCTAAAAATATTGGAAGGCATTCTAAACCACATGGAATGCTAACCTTTTCAGTACACTTCAAATTAAAAAAGCAATCTTAGTCCAAACAGCAAAACATGCATTGATTCGAGTTCTGTAAATTAACACATTTTTAGTCAGGACCAAGGAACTACGTTCCAAGTCCACCTCCTCCAAATGTCTACGGCCTGTCAAGGTTATCATGCTTTCTATGGCTCATCCAACTGGTCCTGCAAGAGTGCAAGGAGGTAAGGTTAGACCAAATAAAGGTTCTAACCTGAAATTTCTGGCAGAAATCATCCTTTGACCAAATATTAGAGAAATATAGAATAACCTGAATATCCGAAGTCCAAAGAGTAAGGTTGTCCCTCAGTAATTGCATGATTAGGGTGCTGTCCTTGTATGATTCTTCTCCCAAAGCGTCGAGCTCTGCGATGGCTTCCTCAAATGCCTGTACAAAAGATTGATCAATCCCTAATGACATCTTCAAATGCCTGTATAAAAGATTGATCAATCCCAAATGATATGATAGCTCAAGGTGGGTGTACAACAACAACAACAAGTGCAACTCCAGAAAGAAGCATCTAGACTGTTACAAATATTCAAACCTCAAAATCAGTCATTTTTAATATCCGTATGCAAAGCAGCATATTCTGCACCTGAGCAACTCTCACGTATGGAATTCTACAGCAGTCCTAAATTTCATGTGCTCAATTCGAAAGTAAGGATCAACCGGCAGCAATTCATTTTCAAGGAAATAATCAACCCGGCCAAACTTCTAATCTGAAATTCTGTTGATATGACATAATCTTAGAAGAAAACTTCACAAACACATCCCATGTATTGACTAATCATATGCATTTGTGAACTTCGAGCATGAAGCAAGATTCCCTAAGCACATGCAGATGAAGGAATCAATAACTGTTAAAGGACCTTGCATTTTGAAACTAATTCACTATCAATAGTTAACACTAAAAACCAGATCTGAATCTAGGAAAATTTTGATTTTCTTGAAATGAATAGGAAAGGACAAGAAAACACAATAAGAAACAATTTGGACGCAAATGAGGAGGTAAACACGAAGCTATAAACAAAGCATACTTCCTTAGCCATACTACAAGCCTTGTCGGATTGATTGAGAATCTCATAGTAGAACACAGAGAAATTGAGAGCCAATCCCAATTTTATGGGATGAGTTGGTGCAAGCTCTGCCCCGGCAACGTCCTTCAAGATTGCAAAAACATAACAAACAAAAGATATTAGAGATAAAATAACGAAAAAAGAGGAACACAACATTTGCGGTTACCAATAGAATCAAAGTCTTACTCAACATCACCGATTAGCCAATACCAATTCAAAAATTACGATTCCGAATTAATCAATACAGAGAACAAACCTAGGCCTAACCTATTCAACCAGACTCATAATTTAATTCATTCCTCAAGTTAACCCTAAAAATTAGATCTTTCACTGAAAATCCCCAGTTCCATCAATAACAAGATAAAACCAAATAGAGTTAAAATACTTACCTGAGCGGCCTTATAAGCCAACATGGTGTCCTCAGCAGCAGCTTTTTTCTCATCACCAACCTTAAACTCGGCCATATACCGATGATAATCACCTTTCATCTTCAAATAAAACACATTAGACTCACCCACTGTAGCCGACGGTATCAGATTGGAGTCCAACAACTTGAGTATGCTCGCGCAAACGTCCGACAACTCGCTCTCGATCTTAGATCTGTACTCCTTGACCAGAGTGACATGCTCTTCGTTCTTTCTGGCTTCTTCTTTCTGCTCGATCGACGATACAATCCTCCAAGCCGCCCTAAGAGAGCCGATGACGTTCTTATACGCGACGGAGAGGAGGTTGCGCTCTTCGACGGTGAGTTCGGCGGCGGGAGTGAAGCCGACGACCAGCTTCTGCATGAACTGAACCATCTCTTCGTATCGCTCGGCTTGTTCGGCCAGCTTTGCTAAGTACACGTACTGTTCTCTGGTGAGATTGTCGGGGATTGCTACAGTTGCCGCCATTTTTTATTTTCTTTTCTTTTCTCAGTCGCGTTTGGTCCGCGAGAAAATACGAAAGAGCGAGCGAGTGAGAGTTGTTTTTGTGCCTGTTTGGGCCCTTTTCCTCTTAATCTGATCTCCACGTCATCGTTATTTGTTTTCTTAAGGGGGTACACATGAAAATTTTGTTTCTGATTAGGGCTATACAAGTAATGTTATTCATTAAGACAGTGGATTTTGGGCCATCTTACCACCCATAACCCGAAACTCCAAGCCCAATATTATAGACTCTGATCTCTGTTCAAACCAGTGTTCCAGTGATAAGACCTCAAAACGGTGCGCCTTGTCGTAGCAATGAGAAAATGGTGCTTTAAGCCGTTCCTCTGCCGGAGACCGGAGTCTTCATCAGCAACGAAGCACACCTCAAGGTCTGAGGAATCTCTATAATTTATGAAGAAGACAAGGAGTAAACTTGGTGAACGCGTGTTATTTCTTCCCATTCGACAAGAGCTTTCCTTGAAGTAAGCGTTCTGAGGTTTGAGCTTGTTTCGAGTTTTCAAATTTTAATTTTAACTGGTAATTCAATCAGATTTTTTTTCTGGTTTGTCCTCGGATTCCTTTTTTTGTTTTGCTTCTGGGTTTATTAGTGTCCTTAACGTTTGTTCAATTGTTCTGATTTCCTCGCTTGTTTTGATTCGATACTGTTTGTGCAGTAGGTTCTTATTTATAATGATTGAGGCCAGAAGTATGCAAGTAAGAACGTTGAAAATGTACCTCTTTTCACATTCACTGTTGCCACTTGACTATGTTTTGTCTGAATCTCTCATATTTTAATTGACCAAGCATAGAGACTTGTCATTTCAGTGACCAGAGGGCTAGATTCATCGTTGGTGAATTAATCCGGATACTTATCATTGCAGTTTCTTTACTTGAATGTTGTGATGTTAGTATCTATATGAGTTATCTAATTGTCTTTCTGCATAAAATACTGATCTTGGCTGGAGCTTATGTCCCTTAAGTTTCATGGTTTGGTGTGTTCTTTTATTAGTTCTTATTTTTAAGAGTTAGTCGTTGCTTCGATTATTTTCCAGTTAACATAGCTTTTTGTGCTGAAAGTTGGTGACTCTTTAGTTTGGTCTGCTCTGCTCGAATTGTGTGACATTTTGTTAATGATAAAATTAGCAGGTTTCTGTTATTTCCAGTTGATGAAGTTAAACATAAATGGTTTATTTTCCATGAGTTCTGCAAGAGGTTTTCACCATCAGTGTCCGTCATTCTGTGCATCCTTTTCAACCACATCAGCTTCATCTCCACGGTCTTCTCTGCTTCAGCTTTCAAAAGCAACTTCTAGAGAATTAAATGAGCCACCCAAAATCTCGGTTGAAACTCAAAGGAAAACCAAATTTATCACTCATGAGTCTGCCATAAACTTGATAAAACGAGAGAAGGATCTACAGCATGCCTTACAGATATTCAACAGAGTAGGGGAGCAAAAGGGTTTTAATCATAACCATGCCACGTATTCGATTATGCTTCATAAACTTGCTCAGGCCAAGAAGTTCAAGGCTGTCGATGCATTGCTTCATCAAATGACATACGAAACTTGTAAATTCCATGAAAGCATATTTCTTATTCTCATGAAACATTTTTCGAAGTCCCGGCTGCATGACAAAGTGCTTGAGATGTTTCATAAGATTCAACCAATTACTCGTGAGAAGCCCTCTCTTAAAGCTATCAGCACATGTCTTAATCTTTTGGTTGAATCAAAGAAGGTTGATTTGGCCCTTGATTTCTTGTTGTGCACGAATATGCATCTCAGATTGAAACCAAACACCTGCATTTTCAACATCTTAGTTAAGCATCATTGCAAAAGTGGGGATGTTGAATCTGCCCTTGAGGTTGTGAAAGAGATGAAAAAATCTCAGATTTCTTATCCTAATTTGATTACCTACTCAACGCTGTTGGCTGGTCTTTGTGAAAGTGGAAGACTCAAGGAAGCAATGGATTTATTTGAGGAAATGGTATCAAAAGATCAGATCTTGCCTGATGTTCTCACGTATAACATTTTGATTGATGGCTTTTGCCGTGGTGGGAAAGTCAATGGGGCTAGGAGGATAATGGATTTCATGAAAACTAATGGATGTGAACCCAATCTGTTTAATTACACGGCTCTAATGAATGGATTTTGTAGGGAAGGAAGGTTGGAGGATGCCAAACAAATTTTTGATGAATTGAAAAGCATTGATTTGAGACCTGATACTGTTGGCTATACTGCACTGATAAATGGCTACTGTAGGGCAGGCAAAATTGACGAAGCAATGAAGCTGCTTAAAGAGATGAAAGAAGCTAATTGCAGAGCTGATCTTGTTACTTTCAATGTTGTTCTCGGTGGGTTATGCAGAGAAGAAAGGTTTGAGGAGGCCCTTGAAATGCTTGTGAAGTTACCTAATCAGGGTGTTTATCTAAACTCAGCAAGCTACAGAATTGTGTTGAATTTCTTGTCTCAAAAAGATGAGTTGGAGAAGGCTATAGCACTTCTATGTTTGATGCTCGGAAGAGGCTTTTGGCCCCATCATGCTACTTCAAATGACCTTTTGGTTCGCCTTTGTAGAGCTGGAATCGTAGACGATGCAATTATGGCTTTGTTTAGATTGTTGGAAACAGGTTTCATGCCAGAACCAGAAACCTGGGCTTTGTCACTTGAAATGGTTTGCAGAGAAAGAAAGCTATTGCCTGCATTCCAACTACTTGATGAGTTGGTTCAGATAGAATCGGGGGAATCATTTTCACATTTTGTACTCTTTGAAACGTCGGGACGTTTGACCAAATAAAGCTTAGTAAATTTATCAGCATTTCCAATTTTCCATACAAGCGGGGATTACAATGGGCCGAGTTAGGTTGGTTCAGACTCAGGGCACTTGTCTAGCCCTGCTTGAGTCTAGTACAAAATCCAGTCAAATTCGGGTTGGGGACTAAAATCGTTTTGTCCTCAAGTCTGGTTGAATTATTTAGGTTTACCATAAACTTAAGTTGAACTTTAATCTTGATGGTTTCAAATTAGGTCAGATTTAATTTATTACCCCTGCTTACAATTAGGGGTGACAATGTGTTGGGTCAGGTCAGGTGCTAGGCCAGTTTGACTTAATTTGATTTCGTTTTTTTAAAATAAAAATGGGATGCATCGTTGGTTTTTGCAAAAAATGACAGTACTTTTCTTATAGTTGTTGGAGTTCAAACTAGCTTAGGGCTCGGAAAAACGACATTGTTTTCTTTATTGTTATAAGGCTTGGGCAGTTTGAGCCTAAACTCGAGCCCAATTCAACGCTTGATTATTTGAACAATCAGGTCTTAAGGTTTGATCAGTTGGAGCTAACTCGTTGATCTCGAGACTCGAACTTAAATGTCATCTTTACTTATAAGCTTACATATAAAAGGGATGACAGGTTAAATTGTCCCCGTTTAAGTACCAAAATATAAGATTAACATAACTTGTTGCTATTATTATTAAGGATGAGGTTATTTTTATGTATTGAATTTATTTTATTAAAATATTATATATTTTAAAATTTTTATAAATTTAGTTAGGTCAAATTGAGTTGAGATAAAGTTGAACTTAAGTCGGTTATCGTTATCTGATCAAATATTTTTTTAGAAAGAGCATATGAAGATAAATGTACTAAAGTTTTACCCTTTTAACACAAATTATGTAATAAACTAGGGGTAGTAAAGAACTACTATTATAAGATTGGCTAGCTCCACCGTTACATTACATGTAGGTATATTCTTATACAGAACACAAGGAGCTGTATATATTTGGTCTGCTTAGGAAATCTCTGGCTGGTTTCTGCTTTGATCAAGTCTTCAAACCTTTCTTTCCCTTGAAATATTATTGCTGTTATTGACACGTAAAGAAGGCCAAGGGAAGAAGATATACAAGATAAATGAGGTTTCATTTTTATTATTTTTATAGAATATAGTAAAATCTACTTTTTCTCTATGTATTTTGTGTCGGTGGTCGGTGCTTAGCAACGCTGCTTTTTCGTGTACTTCGATTATTATATTTATTAATTGATTACATTTCACTTTCTTCAAATACTTCTTTGTATTCACGAGTTTGTGATTACTTTTCAATTTGGGGTTTTCAATCAAGATGACATCTTCAGTACGGTTGGTGACGGGTTATTAGTCATTACTGTCAATTGAGATGACATATTACTAATGGTGACGTGACGACCATTAATTTTTTCAAATTCAGACAAAATTTATAAATTTTAAAAATTAAAGTTTGATGATTTTTATAATATTAAAATTTTTATATGCCAATAAAATTTATAAATAATATTTTTTATAAAATTAAAATCAAGTAATACATTGAATTAATTGATAAAAACTCCGGTATTTATCATATTTTTAATATCATTTTATATTTTATTTCAAGTACAGTAAGTAATATTTTATAATTTATAAAATGATATAAAAAGTAAACTTAAATTTGATGTAACAAAAATGTAAGGCTCAAACATATACTTCAAAGCATTATAGTATGTCCAAGGTGTATTAAGAAGTGAATGTAAAGAATTAAGCAAAGTTGCGAATATCGTACCAAATTTGGTATCGGATTAAGTTCTGGTACGGTACTGTACCGAGACCGGTCAATACCAAGTACCGTTTCAGGTAATTTTTTATATTTATGAAATAGTTCATGAAATTTTTAACATTTGCAAAATAGTCCACTGATATATTGTACAGTTATATACTGTATACTTTACAGGTTTACATCAACCCTGTTTCCAAAAATCATAATAATAAATAATAATCACAATTAATAATTTAATATAAAATGACA
>JAOTAY010000002.1:4427961-4450367 GCA_025629805.1 Erythroxylum baracoense | reverse complement strand
TTACCAAATTGAAATCCCAATTACCAATTTACAACCCAAATCAACCACCACTTTCAATTTCATTACCAAATTGAAATCCCAATTACCAATTTATCACCTAAATCAACTACCACTTTCAATTTAATTTCGGCATTACCATTAACCACAATCAAAACTAACCCATTTTGTACACCTCCTTCATCAACATTTACCATAAATCCTTTAAAACCAACCCAACAATACGGATTAACAACTCCAAATTTCCAACCCAACAAGGCAGTAACACAATCAATTAACCAGAAACAATTTCATTTCTCACAAGCCACAAATCATAACAACACAAACAATTAACAAAATCATTCAAAAATTGCAAAAAAACACACCAAATAAACAGTCACAATCAGATATTCGGATCAACTCGCGTCGGGTCTAGACCAGATCTGGGTATTATTCTTAGATCTGTCGTCAGATGGTGCGCACGCTGCACAGAAGTGGTCTTCGGATGGTGGTGACAGGCGGAGGTGGCGATAGTCGGAGGAGGCGACCTGCGACTGGAGGAGATGGCTACTCGCGAGTCCGCGACAACCGGAGGAGCAACCAAGCACGCTAGAGAGCAACACACCACGACCTGCGACACCGGACGACGTCGACTCAGCTACAGAGAGAGGACAGAGGCGAGGAGAGGAGACGGTGAGAGAGAGAGAGCAAAGAGAGAAAAATCAAAATAGAAGACAGACGAGAGAACAACAGAGGTCAGAGGGTATAAAATTTTTTTCCAAAATTTACAAATAAGTCCCTAAAAAATGGGGTTTTCGCGGTACATACCCGATACCATCCGGTATAGTCAGTACCGGTCGGTACTAGGCGAAAACACCCGACCCCAGTACCGACCAGTACCTTTGTCTTCGGTACCGTTCTGTTTTTCGGCCGATACGGAACGGTACCCAGAACATTGGAATTAAGTACATCTAAGCATAGTAAAGGATATAATGGTAATAAATTAAAAAAGGAGTAAAATGTTAATTTGTTCATTTTGACGAGGACATTAATAATTATATGTGAAATATAGACTATAATAAAATCAATTGATAATATTATATACCAATGTGAAAACTAAAGGAAAAAGGAGAACCAAATGTGCAATTTTGTCTAAGTCAACAAATGGTCCAATAGGATTAAAACATGTGTAAAAGTCTAAAAAGTGCATGAAATAGGTATATAAGAGAGGAGTGAGGGATGACATTTTGGGGATTTTAACTCCTTATTTTTCTCTTCTCATTTCCTCTCCATTTTATCTTTTTAATCACATCATTTTGCATAAAGAATCAAGCAAATCCTAGGTAGAAATCAAGGTAAAAGTTAGTGGTTTTTCTCATCTTCATCTTTTCTTGCTTTGCCCGTGAAGGTCTAGAATTATCAGGTTGGAATTGAGATTAAGATATGTATTTGTGGTGTTTCTAGTTAGTGAATCAAGCAGGAGCTAAAGTGGAAGAGAAGGAAGAGCATTAGAAGAGTTCGTTATCCAATTTTAAGGTTTGAAACTACACTTGGTTTGATTTCTATTTTTGCACATTTAAATGTGTACAAAGATTAATTTTTACATGCAATTGTTGATGGAATGGTGTCTTGGTATTACTTTTCATGGAATTGGTTGAATATGACAAGAGAGTAACATTTAGTGGAATTCTATCTTCCGTTCACTTGAACCAATCCTATTATTTTGGCCATAACTTAGCTATAAACCTCCAAATGGGTTGGTTCTAGATGGAGATGAAACTTAAGACATAACTCTAAAAATCTCTATTAGAGACCTGAACCTAATTCTGGCTGCATGATATTGGAAATTGAGATTGAACATGGTGACCTAATGTTGCCTTTATAGTGGAGTAGCTTATGATGTTTTGTTCATATCTCATGATTTAGAATTCCAAATGGTTTGATATTTGATGCTATGAAAACTAAAGACATAAGGGAAAAAATGTTTAGAAGAATTTAAAGCCTAAGTTAAAAGTTTGCTATGTAAAAATCATAGAACAAGTAGAAAACGTCGTGAGATTTGCTTTTGGATTAATTTGTTTGCCCATTTTCAGACTCATCGTGTGCTTAGCTTAAATTGCACTAATTTGAGTTTTTTGCTTTTGATTTTTAATCAATCATATTCGAACCTTTTCAAATGTTTATGAAAATTTGCAAGCACCTAGAAATAAGTGAAATATGACTTACCATATGTGAATTGAGTTATTGAACATAGAAATTTAAAATTGAACATAATCCTTGCTAAAGGAAATTAACACGTATATAGATGATTCATATGCATATTTATTGCTTACATGTGTATAATATGACTATACAAGTTTACATACAAATTTTGTGAAGATAATTAAGTACAATTTAACATGTTTCATAATAAATGATGCATACGAATTTATATACTGAAAGTATGTGAATGTACATAGAGAAATGCGATTGAACAAAACATATATAAAATAAATCATGAGAGTATAAGTGATTTGTATACTATTCTAAAGGCGGTAAGTTATGACTAAATGTATGAACTTAAATACATATTTTATGATTTCAAATGAATATCGTATGTTTTGTCAATATATTAATTATGAAATTGGCAAACGATGAAAGAAAAATGTTACAATTTCTGCTTAATTGTCTTGGTGATGGATAGATAGGCATGCCTATAAGGTTACAATGCAGGTGTTATAGTTTGACACCAATGGTGTTTTCATTTTGAGACTATAGTGTCTTTATAGTTTTATGCCTCAGGTATCTATAGTTCGATACCTTCAAGCATCTATAGTTTGATACTTTCGGGTATTTATTGTTTGATATCTTCGAATATGCACAGTTCTCATTATTCACACCCAAATAAATGTGTAAGCCTAACACAAAAGTAAATTAAACAATTATAAGTAATAGATATAATATGGCAACGTGAATAATTTGTATTCATTAGCATTGAATATCAATATTTTACTTATAAACATGCATTTACAGTATATGAATAAGATATTGAAGCATATTTGCAATATGCACCTTGATTAATTATGCCATTAATATTTATACGAGTTTATGATATTCATGAATGTGTGTGTGCTTAGTGGATGACTGTTGTAAGTGGTCATTTAAATTAAGTGTTTCTTCGCTAAGTTTTCAAGCTTAGCACAAATGTTAATTTGTGTAGGTTTAAGTAATGGGAGTGAGACACAGGGATTATTTGCAAGGACTAAGGCCAATTGCTATAAGTAAATGTTCTTTTACAATGTATCATTTTTGTTAAAGATGAGTGTAATTTTCTTTTGGATTATCATATGAATGTAAAGATGTAATACTATTTTTAAATGATAATGTTAAGTGATATAAAATTTTGTAGTATGTATATGTATAACAGTGAATAGATAAATATGTGATGACAATTCCTATAAATGAATAGAAATGTAAGCAATGAATCTTCGTACAACATCTACGTGGGTGGTTGTAGATTCCGTATGTAGATTCCCTAGAGGAGGTGTTACAAAAATTTATTTATTTTTATTAATACTATTTTTATTTTTTATAAATTAAAATAAATTTAATTTCAAATATTATATTTGCATATTTCAAATTTTATTATCATATTTTTCATACTTATATATTAAAGTATATAAATTATCAATATAAAATATATAAATTTTAAAAATATTAAATATAATTGTATTAACCTAATATATTTAGTTATGTAACCTATAATCACTCTATAAAAGTCTAATGAAATAAAAATTTTATTTAATATATTTTTATTTGTATTATTATTGTTTATTAAATAAATTATAGACAAATTTATCATATTCTTTTTTATGTATAAGTAATTATTATTTTAATTTTTAAAATTTATAGTTCTAACCGATACCAGAATTTTTTTTTGTTACCGATTGATATGGAACAATATTCTAAAAAATAATATTGGTAGATATTAAATTAAATTTAATTAATCTTTGAATTTTATTTCTAACTTAAAAATATATTATTTTGAGTTTTAAATATTTTCTAACAATTAAGTAGACTTCAAATTAAAAATATGCTATTCAAATTGAAATAAATTTTAAATTTAAAAAATTGATTAGTGTAACTCAACTCTTTATCATATCATCTTTAATGATAACCCGATTCAAATTAAAGCTTATCTTCCTTTTTATTTGCTTTCTTGAGGGTTAGTCCTCTCATGTTCTTGTTTCTACCGTACCCAAAAAAACAAGAAGATCCATTGTCTTTGTTTCGACGGGGGGTCTCGGGGACAAACTGTCATCTTCTTGGCTAATCCAATTTCGAAACTCTTCTTAGTGTGCAATCCAACTGCACGTGACAATGGTGTAACGACCAACTTTAGAGAATAGACAGAATCCCTCCATTCTCCAAATATTCAAACTCCTAAAGATAACCCTAATACCCTTTTTATTGACAAGAACCTCAAAAATTGCTCACCTGGTTTTAGTTACCGTGTGAACTTGCTCGGTGCACCGGGGGGCGTGTATTTTAAGTTTTAATTGGTAAATGAATACGGCGGCCAATGAGAAGCCTCGGTGCGCATGCAGTTTCAGTCACGACATAACCAAACCAAACCAAACCAACGACCCAAAACCTAACAACAAATCGAATGGTTAGGAGGGATTAAAAACGAAGGCTGTTTGTTGCGTGGGACCCACACAACTCCATGACCCACGTGATTCTATAGTGTGCCCCACTTACAACGTTCGACTTCTAATGTTTTTTAAAAAGAGAACTCAAGTACCTCTGCCACGTAACCTTGCCCGTTACACTAACATCCCCTCCAACCTCAACGCCCACTACCTCACAACGTGTCCTTTATTTTCGGACAATTTTAGATTACCATTAATTAAAATAAAGTATTAAGATGTGCTTAAACTGGAATTTAGTGTTTAATGGCAGGCAATAAATAAATACAACGGAAAATATGGACACAAAATAATGACAAGTCCCTCCATTTCCATAGCTGATAGCTGAGCAACAGCCAAGAAAGGAAAAGGCTTACAAGTGAAGCAAACCCTTTCAATAATTCAATTTCTAAGTTCGTCTCGCTCTCTCCCTCTCTCTCTAAACTGAGCTTGGTGGTTGAGACCGACACTGGTCTTAGAGTCTTATGTAAGTTGCTGTTTCTCTGGCATTGTATAAGAATGTTCAGTTTGAGGTTTCTGTTGTAAGCTGACTGTCCCTTTTTTTTTTTATGTTAGGTGAAATAGAAATATGTTCACTGAAGGTCTAGATAGCAATGCGCTTCGTTGGGTTCGAGAGGTGGAATGTCCTTCCCTAATTCTTTTGTTTATAGATTTTTTTGTTGTTGTGAATGTGAAATATTGGAGAAGAAGTTGTTGCTTTACTGACATTTGGTTGTGGCGTGGTGTTTGTGAGTTAACTTTGTTACTGTTATTGGTGTGCAGAACCAGAAGGAAGATGCGTTTTCAAGTTCAAGTTTAAGGCCTAGAGCTGATCTAATAACCAACATTAGGAACAGCCGCGGATTTGTTTTGCCTCCACCGGCCAAGTTCAGAAGCGGCCACCTTCCACCGACGGCGATCCCGGTGTCCCGAGCCATGCCGAATGACGTGGACGACAGTGGGTCCGCTTCAGAAAATGACATTACAACTGAATCTGACGAAGATGATGTATATGGTGGACGTTACTCACTTGATTCCTCTCCGCAGGACGAGAGAATCCCCAATTCAACCACAATGGCACCAAGATACGGTGGGAATGTGGGTCAGAGGAGCTCACTTTATGCCAATGATCATGTGTATTCTGATGTTAGTTCGTCCGTGGAGACGATGACGGGGATTCGTGGAAATTTGGATGAGAGATTGGAGAGGGTTAACGGAAGGTATGCAGTTGGGAGGAATGTTTATCCGGACGATATGGAGGATGAATCAGAATCAGCTTCCAGTTCGGAATTCTCTACCACGCAAGTTTCAAGTGTTAATGGTTCTTTGCCGAGGAGTAAGCTGCGTGATTCAGAGGGTTATGCTTCAAGTGTTCCTTCTCGAGCCAATGTGGAGAGCCTTCCTGCAAAGGTTTGTTTTAGTTATAATACATGCTTGCACTTGTAAGCCTATAATAGTTTCCTAATGCGAATGGTGTGCAGTAGTTGTATCATTGTCACAATTTTATCGTGCCTGACCCATCAGGGCACCAACTAGATTGACATTTTAATATAATTGCTATTAATGCTTGTTATGCTCGCACAAGTCTGCTTCCAAGCTGAGGGATCATTTTTTAGAGCCTGTCAGGCAGCTCACTTGGGTGATGCTTGCTTATGTTTGGATTTTTATGATTTTGTATGCTTTTTAATTTAATTATTTATTTTACAGATTTTGCATTCCAGAAATATACAGAATCAGAAATTTTCTCATGACGAGGATGTTCCCAGTGCACCTCCATTTTCTTGTCCTGCTCAGGCGATTAAAGAAAGTCCTGAACTAGCATCTGAAGTGTCTAAAACTGCAGAAACTCCATATTCACGTGATTTCTCTACCAACAAGGATTTAGATAGAGTCAAAAGTGTGCCTGGAAATGAACAAAAGAATGACACTGCAAGTGAGAATCCTGCTCATTTCGTAAGGTATGCATCATTTGCAACTCCTCTTCTTGGTTGGAGCCTTGGAAATGTTAGCTCTGCCTGATACATAATATTAACTACACACTGGCAGCTCACAGAATCGAGTATTTAGGCATAGTTTTAATGAACTGCTTTCTATATTTACTGCTTGCAGAACTGCTGCAGAGCCACCTAAATCAGCATCATTCGGTGCAAATCCAGCTCGACTCCCTACCTTTCATGCCAGGTAAGCATTTCCACGCCACAACTGTAAGCCCTCAAGATTCTATAACCTCAAAAATTTCCACCTGCAACATTAACTGAATGTGCTAATTAAATCAAATGCAGTGCATTAGGGCCATGGCATGCTGTGATTGCCTATGATGGATGTGTGCGCCTTTGCCTTCAGGCTTGGGCAAGGGGTTGCATGGAGGCTCCTATGTTCTTGGAAAATGAATGTGCTCTGCTGAGAGAGGCATTTGGGTGAGTTTCTATGAATGCAGTCTTTTGATGGGGTCAGGCTTCCAATACAAAGTTACAAACTAAATTTATCATAAACTGCCTACTTCATTACCTTATGGAGATATGGCTATCGACACATATTTTACTTGTTCCCTGAGTATTTAAGAACCATGATTTCGAACTATATGCAAAAGATGTTCCACTAAGTCATTTAGGCTCTTTTTACTTGAACACCAGTGTCCAGCATGTGTTATTGCAATCAGAAGATGAACTTTTGGAGAAACGATCATCTGAGCAAGGCAATGAACTAACTGCTCCAAAACCCAAAAAGGTTGTGGGGAAGATGAAGGTGCAAGGTAACCATCTCCCATTATGCTGGCTTTGAGATCTTCCTAATAAAAAGTAATTGTATTAACTTTCTCTATTTTATTTTTAGTACGGAAAGTGAAAACAGTTCTTGATCCCCCTACTGGCTGTAATATGTCATCTTTGAGTCTGAGGGCACCAAAGATTAAAATGGCATTGGTACGATATCGTTTCTTCAAGCTGCACTCATCTGTTTCTCGCGGTTGGAAAGCTCTGCGGAAAATCCGGATTGCACCTTGTCGACCTGCACATGGTTCTTTTTCACGTCAAAGCTTGGCATATGTACATGCCAGCACTCAGTATCTAAAACAAGTATCTGGACTTCTCAAAACTGGAGTAACAAGCCTACGAAACAGTTCTTCATCTTACGAGGTTGTGCAAGGTATGAACTCTTCAAACTTAAATTCTATTCATTTAACTAGCTTTGAGCACTTGATTGACATAAGAAACATGGTTCTCTGAGGAATTGATTTTTTGACCGCAAATTCATATTTCTCGTACTGCTTGTCATAAATAAGCATTCTTATTAACTGAAACTATGATCAGTCATAAGCTTTGGTCTATATTATGTCAACAAATATTAAACCGGTGCTTCTATTCATCAATCGATGGCATAACTCTGTTAAATAGCTTGTATACGAACTTTCATATCACGCTCTAATGAACCTTAAATTTCATGGTTGTTATCAGAAATATATTCTTGTTTGTTGAGATTGAAAAGTTCAACAGAAGAAGATGCCATTCGGATGCAACCTGGATCTGGTGAAACCCATGTTTTGTATGTACAAACTGGCCATTAGTGAAATCAATTAATTAACCGAACCTTCTAGTGCATATCATTGACAACTCTACAGCTTTCCAGATAGTATAGGGGATGATCTAATTGTTGAAGTCCAAGATTCAAAAGGGGAACATTTTGGGCGTGTTGTTGCTCAACTGGCCGCCGTCGTCGAAGACTCGGTAATATACTATAACCATCGATAAAATCACTCCGGCAACTCCATTTAATCTGTTTGAAGGCTCAATTGAATTGGATGCAGGTTGATAAGCTGCGATGGTGGTCCATTTATCGAGAGCCAGAACATGAGGTCATTGGAAAACTACAGCTCTATATTAATTACGCAACAAGTTCAGATGATTGTAATCTCAAGGTGAGCTACACAGGATGTAACTTCTTGATTCCATGAGCTATGGTCTTGTAATGGATTGAGTTGGGTTGTTGCAATGGAAAATAATTAATTACTTAATGTACCTGATATAAGTTGGATGACCAGATGATTATAATTGAGCATTGAAACATTTTGGAACCTAAGGACAATAAGTAGAATGACAGAATTAATCTCTACTAATGGACTAGGAATTTACTTTTCATGATATGAGTATGAAAGCTAATTCTTTAACTGATAATGATATTCATGATATTGATTCCTATTTCATTATCTTAGTGTGGCTCTGTGGCTGAAACGGTCGCATATGACCTCGTTTTAGAAGTTGCTATGAAGATTCAGCAATTTCAACAAAGAAACTTGCTGTTATATGGGTCATGGAAATGGCTTCTCAATGAATTTGCCTCATATTATGGGGTTTCTGAAGTCTATACCAAGCTGAGGTAATGAGAGATATTCTACTTGGGTTATTTATCTTTAATTATCCCAGCTCAATTATGCATCCTGTAGAGTTAGCTTTAACTGTTGGGTTTATGGAGAGCAATGCCCATGTTTGATTCATCAGAAACCACACATAAATCAGGTTTAGGGATCAAGGCATGCAACTACTAATGGCTAATTCTCTTTATCATTCAGTTTCCCCAATTATCTAAAATATGTTGTGTTGATAGGTATTTATCCTATATCATGGATGTAGCCACTCCAACTGCTGACTGCCTGACCTTGGTACATGACTTGTTAATGCCTGTAATAATGAAGGGCAATAGTAAGAGCTCATTGAGTCATCAAGAGGTGAAATTTACAGTTTCCTGTTTTACATAACTCAAAATGATTATTATCAGCATCAGTATTATTTTATCTCATATCTTATGTTTGGCTTCACCAGAACCGGATATTGGGAGAAATCAAGGATCAAATTGAACAGATTCTGGCTCTTGTGTTTGAGAACTATAAGTCTTTAGATGAATCATCACATTCTGGTATAATGGATGTTTTCAAACCTGCAACCGGAATTGCAGCACCTGCATTAGACCCTGCTGTGAAGTTATACACTCTCCTCCATGACGTATTGACTCCTGAGGCACAAACAAAATTAACCCAATATTTACAGGTATGGTTGTATAAAATTCAATGTTCTAACCTGCTTTTGTTAGTTACTTTTTATGTTGAATGCTGATGTCTTCTCCAGACTGCTGCCAGAAAAAGGTCAAGAAGGCACTTAACTGAGACAGACGAATTTGTAGCAAACAATAATGAGGGGTTTCTAATGGACTCCATTGCAATGTCCACTGCTTATCAAAAGATGGCTTCCCTTTGTATGAACCTAAAGAATGAGATACACACTGACATTGAAATTCACAATCAGCATATACTTCCCAGGTATGTTTGAGTGGCATTTCATATTTTAGATTCTTCTGAGCATGTATTATACTGCTGGCTCTGTACACATCTCTCTCTCACACACACAAGTGCAGCATATACAGTGTTTTGCATATTGTAGATAATGATCTCTATTATAGTTCTGTGTTAGAAACTTAGTTGAATTGGCATTTCAATATTTCAAATGGAATTGTAAAATCCCTGTTCACTTCTAATTTCTTGCAATCTAAATAGGTTCTAACATATTTATTGCACATGGATTATATCTAGTGAGCAGGATACATGCTGCTAGTTTTCTGTAGGAAGCTCTGACGTGCAACAGAGTTTTGTCACTTTGTCTAAACTTGGTGCACGTGATTAGTACTTTATTGTTTCCAAGTCATTTCTCTTGCCTTCGCATGTTTTGTGCTTAGTTTTTCTGATGGTTAAGTCCTTTTCCTGCAGTTTTATACACCTCCCAGAATTGTCTTCATCAATTTACAGTTTGGAACTTTGCAATAGATTGCGAGCTTTCCTGCTTGCACAGCCCCCAACTGGTCCTTCACCTCCTGTAACTGAACTTGTTATTGCGACAGCTGATTTTCAGAGAGATCTTGCCAGCTGGAGCATTAGGTAAGCACTCTCCTTAATTTGTCTATCGTACATGTTTCATTTTAGTGTTTCCCCACACTCTAATTCTGTAACAGTCCTGTGAAAGGGGGAGTTGATGCAAAGGAGTTGTTTCATCTGTATATTATGCTTTGGATACAAGATAAGCGCCATTCATTGCTTGAATCTTGTAAACTAGACAAGGTATATTCTCAATCAGAAGTTAGTTATTGAATGTTTGATTCTTGCAAGTATTTCCAAAGATCTGGATAACAGTCTTGGTTTGCGGTTTCTGCATCATGGGAAGTGCAAATGTTTCAGTAACTGAAGCTTTGTCACACTCAATAATCAAGTGTCATTCATCAATATACTTGCTAGAAAACAAGATAGCGCTGGACTTAATGGACATACTATATATCTGAACGAGACTTATTTTAAGAGTCATGTGAAATAATATGCGATAGTTATTTTATTGTAGGTAAAATGGTCAGGAGTCCGAACACAACAATCTACTACTCCATTCGTTGATGGGATGTATGATCGCCTAAGAGAGACTTTGAATGACTATGAAGTCATTATTTGCCGATGGCCTGAATATGTCTTTGTGCTGGAATCGGTATGTGCAGATGATTGTTTTGTCTTTGATTTCCATTTTATACAATTTTTAACTGGAAAGCATAAAGGTTTCACCAGTTGGGGCACTCTTTTAACCTCCTCTACCAAGTAAAACATTTAGATTTAGGTTTTATTTTCAACACTTCAGGTGTTATTCTTGATGTTCTTCTATTTAACTATGAAATGATTTCTATGATGTATATGCAAAAATGAAGAGTCTGGAACATGAAAAGATATTGCTGAGATTATGTTCTTTGTTTAGTCAAGTCAGTTTCAGAAAAGGAAGGAAAATGATCAGTCACATTGTTTATGTAGGTTGAACTTTAGCAGGCAGTGCTGAGTACCCCATATTTGGGTTCTATAACGTGACTATCACTTAACCAGTGTTGTGTAATTGTTTGATTTGGTGAGGAAAATGAATTGGCTTGTGTATAAATTCCTACTCTTAGGATTAAAAATTGTGGTTAATTCCTTTGGCCTGAGAGACAGAGCAAAGGTAATGGAGGTTAAGTGTACAAGGACAAGAATAGTAACATAGCTTCATTGACCTTGTATATAATTCAAATTAAATCTGCAGCTGTTTTGCTTGAATCTATGAATGCTTACTTATGTTTTCTATTTATTTGATTCTGTTTATGCATGTCTATCTGACTAATGATACCATTTATATTTCTTTCCTTTTCCTGGTTTCTCTTAACCTTTTCTAACGCGGTTTGTGCTTCATCTAAAAGGCCGTTGCTGACATTGAGAAGGCCATAGTGGAAGCCTTGGACAAGCAGTACGCAGATGTGCTAGCACCTCTAAAGGATAATTTGGCTCCAAAGAAATTTGGTTTCAATTATGTTAAGAAATTAACCAAGCGATCCGTATGCTCCTATACAGTCCCTGATGAGGTAAGCCACTAGTCTTCTTCTCTTTCCGTTTTTAGTTAATGGTAGGGTGTTACCTAGGTGCTTTTGATTTAGCTTTTATTCTCTTTTCTGGCTCGCTTTTCCCTTTCTGCAAAAGACTATTCCCAAAACAAGAGAAAGAAGAGAGACAAAAGAAAGGAAAAGGACAGTGGTTTTTTTTTTTTTTTGGGTCACGCATCTAATTTCTGTTGTCTAAGTAGTTGTGACTTTTTTCAGCTTGGTATTTTGCTAAATTCCATGAAGAGAATGCTTGATGTCCTGAGGCCCAAGGTAGAGGCTCGCTTCAAGTCATGGGGATCATGCATACCTGATGGTGGGAGCGCGGTTCCTGGAGAGCGTCTTAGTGAAGTTACGGTGATGCTAAGAACCAAGTTCCGAAGTTATTTGCAAGCTATTATGGAGAAACTAGTGGAAAATGTAGGTATCATCTTTAGAGCACCATGCTCTTTGAGCTCCTTCTTTCCTTAGATCCAAGTCCAAGGATCTGATAAATATACGAGCCCGAGAAGATATACTTGGATGGCATATATATATTATTGTACAATGATTAAGATATTTTTTTATTTTGTTGGTCTATTTAATTACATCTTTATTTTCTACAAGGTTTTAATTACATCAACATTTACATGCGCCTTTTATCTTGTTGCAGACCAAGTTGCAGAGTGCTACAAAATTGAAAAAGATTCTCCAAGAATCAAAGGAATCTGTGTCGGATTCTGACATAAGAGGCAAAATGCAGCCATTGAAAGAGCAACTTACGAATATAGTCACTCACCTTCATTCTGTCTTTGAGACTCACGTTTTTATTGCCATCTGCCGAGGTTATTGGGACCGAATGGGGCTGGTAACTCTCATTAGAGCCTATCACATTGACAAAATAGCCATCCTCCGGTTTGTTTCTGTGTTAGGATTACTGATATTCTGGTTTTCTTCTCGTCATAGGATGTACTTAGTTTCTTGGAGAATAGAAAAGAGAACAAGTCATGGTACAAAGGCACAAGGATTGCAGTGTCGGTACGTTTTATTACTTTTGCAACTGAATAATTGAAAATTGCACAATCAGTAATAGTTCACTAAACCACAAGTTTCTTCTGTGATAAGTTAATTGGACTAGAAAGTATAAAAAAATAGCATTTGGATTCTCCGAAACTCTAGATTTCTGTTCTAAACGTTTCTACAAACCATGAAAGGGCAGAGATAAGAAATACCTTCTGCATCCATGAAAATAGGACTGGCTGACCATCTCTCCGAATCATTGGTTGTTTATTGAGGGAACATTGGCAAACTTGTTTTGATTTTGCAGGTATTGGATGATGCCTTTGGATCACAAATGCAGCAACTGCTTGGGAATGCACTACAAGATAAAGACCTTGAACCACCCAGATCCATCATGGAAGTGAGGTCTATGCTATGCAAGGATGCTCCCCATCACAAGGCCAATACCTATTACTATTAACAAGGTTGCCTGAAACAGGAAGGAACCTGGCAAACAAGATGGTGGCTTAAGATTGTTTAGGTGGCCGTGAGATGACATAATCTCATTGGCCTGATGAAGGAAAATTTTCAACCAGTGGGAGCAAGCGACTCTGCTGCTCCAAATTTGCAAATCTACGCTCAATGTTCTGTTTCTTCCATATGGAGAGAGAGTCGAGTAATTGAATTTTACACAAGATGTCCACCTACCTTTTTAACACATAAATCAATAGACGATAGTTTTGGTTTGTGGTCAGTGCTATGTTATTGCTGTTTATTTAAAAATGGGCAACTAATGCCAAAGTCCTGTGTATGTATGGCAAAGGGTCGGTGCTAAGCCAAATCTTTCCTGAAAAGGAAAAATACTTCCGAGCAAAGTTTATCAAAATTTGGAATTTTTATTGACTAATTTGAAGATTAATTCGAATTTAATTTATAAATTTTAATTTTTGAAATGTCTCTCTCTCTATATTATTAATTCATTATTAAGTCAATACCTTTTTTAAAAAAAATTCAGCAATAATTAAAAAACCTAATTCATAAATTAAAATAAATTAATTAAACTTCAAAATTTCTAATAAATAAGAACATTTTTAAGGACATTTTAAATTTTTTCAACTTTATTCAATCTTTAATTAATTTTATAAGTATCACATAATCTGTTAAAATTCATGAGAAGACGTTGAATCCCAATTGCAGTTTAAGGAAAAGATGAATTAACAATGGAGAAGAGGCCTTCCAAGGACAAATTTCAATTGCATTCATAGTGAGTAACATACTAGAAGAAACATATTTACAATATCAAATCATGTCACAAAATCAATCAATTTGTGGCATGAAAAGAATGGGTTAACATCATATAGGCAAACACCAAGCAAGCTGCTTTACAAACAATCACCAACCCAACATCATAGCAGTACCGGAGCCAGAACAGGACAGATCAGAGAAGCTTGGATATAACATGGCAAGATGTCCAGAGGGCGTTAGAGGCAACCCTAAGTATCACAGGGTTCTGATATATCCTGTTTGTCACAAGAAACAAGGAATGGAGATCAACAAGGAACATTGTCATCTGTAGAAACTCAATCATCATACTACAATGAAAAAGCAGCGGCAGCGGTGTAAAAGAAAAACAAAAGGTTACTTCAGGGAAAGATATCTGCCGACACAAAGGATAAGAAGTAAATAACACTCAGCAAGAAGAACAACCATTTGTCGTTGCATATGCAAAAATGAAATAAGCAATACAACAAACAAAAAGAAACTGAATAGCATACCCAATGGCAGTTGCCCCCCATGATGCTACATTATAAATAACTTTGCTTCCTTCCCATGCCTTTCGAAGCTTTCCTTTCTTCTTTTTCACAGAGAATGTCTTGCTAAGAGCTGAAAGGTTAAAAAGCTAATGTCTTGAATTCTTCCATGCAAATTAATAATAATAAACTGGTATCATTGAAGTGTAATATGTAATTAATGCATAATGTCAAAAGTTACTAGAAAATATTTTGCCTAAACTGACCTTCCTGGAGTTGATTAGGGGTCAAGTCCTGTAAAGACATAATATCCAAAGTAAGAAATTTTTTATTTTTCATGTAGGATACCAAGAGGAACCCTTTGATCAAACCGTTAAGTTCATGATAAACTTCAAAAGCTAAATGCTGATCTCATAAATAGCTAAATGCTGATTTCAGAATAGTAAGGTCATACTTACAAAACATTGCTGTTGATCATCTCCTAATTAGAACAAAACCCTAGAGCAGTTATGCTACTAAGTAGGAAAACTCAAAATCGATTGAAGTTAAATGGAAAACTCCCGCAATAGGATTGCCTCTGTGAAAGCCAGGCTAACTAAAGAACTTGTTCATGTCGATCTATGCATCATTTTGCATACCTTTGTCTGCTTAAGGGATAACAAATAAGCAGCCATGAAGCATGCAACGCCTTCTACTATATCTTCTTCTCGAACAAGAACATAATCCTCCTGATCTGAATTGTCATTTTCCCCTTCCCAAAGATCATTTTCACTCACCATTTCCCAAGAACTAGCTTCTTCTGAGATCACATGAAAGCTCATTAGCTTAAAGGCCATGCAGAGGAAGCATGACTATGCTAGATTTTAAGCATACAGCCTTCAAAAGCTTAGCTTTGAGAATGCAATCAGATGCCCAGTCGAAACTATCAGTCAGAATACCATTTACAACTAACCATACTAGAACATTTTCCTGATGCTTACCGGCTATATTTTTTGAAATTGAAATCTGAGCAGACTCCAACTTTTCAAGGAATTCAGGGCATTCCAATCTAGATTTCAGAAGGTCACACAACTGCAGGAAGAACAATAGACACATAAAACATCCGAATTACACTCCTGAAGCCAAATAGGAAAGGGAAAACACATTTTGTTCAGTCAGGGATGAAGTCTCCTGACATTGAAACTGCACCACATTTAGATTTTTACAGCAAAAATTCTACAAGCAATTTAGCTATAATATACATTTATATAAAAGTTAATCTGAATATCAAAGCATTCAACATCAACAGTCGTAAATTGTATTTAAAGTCTAGCATGGAATGATTTCATAGAAAAAGAAAAGTCCCGCATTATAGAAGCATAGCTTAGCTTAGCAATGAGTCAAACCCATAAGAATCATGACCCATTACAACACAATGATTCTTCAAACAAAACAAAATTCTCACATGACTTTAAAGACTACAGATAAAAGTTTCCAGCAAAACTCGAGGACTAAAACCACCGTAAATATTCAATTAACCTCTCATAATAAACCAAAATTTAATAAAAATCAGAATCCAGAAACAGTCAACTCCATACCTCATCGGCTTCTCGGTTGTCAGGCGAGCCCGGCGAGTCCTCTTTAATCTGCCGCAACTGCAGTTTACCTTCTACGCTACTTTCATCGTTGTCATCGTCAACGTCGTCGGCGTTGCTCAACAATTCAAGAGCTCTCTGGCACTCCTCGAGCACAGCCTGTAACGTCTTCTTCTTCACATGAACTCTATCTTTATCAGCTTTATTTTTGCTCCCTTCTCTCATAACCACACGATCCCTCGGACTCGGGACCTCAATTTCCATAACCCCGAAAACAAAAACCCCCCTTTCCGGGTTTCCCTGGTTTTCACCCAAAACCCTAGAAACCCAATTCAATCCAATCAAACTCGATTTAATCCAACACAACCCCAGTCCGATCCATACCTTTTTTTCGTGGAATCCGAGGACAAAGAGAATAATATAGACGTCTAACGGAATTCCAACATGTGATTCTTCTTCTCGAACAAATATTTAATAAAGTTGTCTTCTTTTTTCCTGAAATTTTGATGTTTAGCTGTTGTGTCTGAGAAAATGGGTCAAGACTAAAGAAATTGGCGGTGGTGGCCTTCAAGCCGCCGTGTGGCGTGTGGGTAATTGAGACGATTATAAATTTATAATGACGCGTTATAAAGCGTAATTGGGTAAGAGTCTGTTTCTTTCTTTCTCCCAATTGCACGGAACGGATGATTGGGGCTTAGTCAGGTCGTATTGATTTTGATAATCAAATCCATTATAGAATATAGCATATGCTCTTCTTTTCCTAAGATTAGGATTAATTAATCTGACACTACATCTTAAGCTTAATTAAGTAATAATTCATCATCCAACGGTAAGTTCTCTCCTTCTGGCTTAAATAATTACTCTCATGTGAATGTGAATGTGTGGTGTCAGTATGTCACCATGCCACGCTTTCTTTTGTTTCGGTCATTTTGGCCGTCATCGTGCTCAATTGACACAATAGAATGAAGAACCGTGAATCTCGTGGACAATTACAGACATGCAATAGGTCCGGCCAGAGGTCAATTGGTAAGAGTCGATGATGGGTTATCGGTAACTGAGAATTTAGAATAGGTAGGAGAGAATTAGAAGGAGAGAAGTTTTCTTGAAGTTTTTGTATGCCTCTCATCACGAGGCTCTTTTCATTAAATAGTTAAGACCGTTACAACAGAATCCGTTTGGCCTATAACTATATTTGTCTGTATTCTTATAATATTCCAGCTCATTTCAATATGTAATCGTTTAGTTTCGCTGGTTTCACGTGAATACGAGAGTTCTTCTTCCTTGCCTCTGGGCCTTGATTCTTCTTTTGGGCTGCTACTTTTACTTGGGTTGTAACATTGCTACCATCCTCCAGAAATTCCTTGTCCTCAAGGATAAAATCAGGGTGCTCTCTTCGAAGTTCTGCCACGTCCTCCCATGTAGCTTCTGGTGGTGTTTGGCCTGTCCATTGGATAAGGGCTTGTGTTGACAGCTGGTTTCCTTTATAGATCCTACGATAACCCAAAATGGTTTGGGGAACAATTAATGGATATCCTTCACAAAAGTCATCTGGCAAGGGCAGCTGATGGTGTGGGTCCCCTCGACACTCCTTAAGTAAAGATATATGGAACACATTATGTATGCGGGCAGTAGGTGGCAGATTAAGTCTGTAAGCCACTGAACCAATTTTTTCGACAACTTCAAAGGGGCCATAAAAACGTTTTGACAACTTGTGGAATCTAGTGCCCATGACAGAACGTTGACGGTAGGGATGGAGCTTCACGAATACCCAAGCGCCAATCTCAAGGGATTTATCTGTTCGATGCTTGTCCTCTTGTTGCTTCATTCGGTGTTGAGCCTTGGCCAAATGTTCTTTGAGCTGGGAAAGGACCTTAAACCGTTCAGATAGCAAGGTATCGATGGCATCGAGTTTGGAGCTGCCTGTAAGATATTGCGGAAGGCTTGGGGGTGTACGTCCGTAGACGGCTTCGAAGGGTGTCATTTTAATGGCCGAGTGCACCGATGTGTTATAGTGATATTCTGCCCAATGGAGAAATTTGAGCCAGGTCTTCGGGTTGTCGGCCACATAACAACGCAAGTAGTCCTGTAGACAACGATTCACCACCTCCGTCTGCCCATCAGATTGTGGATGGTAAGCCGAGCTAGTAGAAAGATGAGTCTCTTGAAGTTTGAAGAGTTCCCTCCAGAAAGAACTCATGAACACCGGATCCCTGTCAGAGACAATATCCCTAGGGAATCCATGCAGTCGACCAATTTCCTTCATAAATATTTCCGCAAGTGAAGCAGCAGTGAAATTAGTAGGAAGGGCAAGGAAGTGGCCGTACTTTGATAGCCTATCCACGACGACAAAAATCACAGTCCTTCCCTGGACAACCGGTAAATGAGTTATAAAATCCATAGAAATGGATTCCCAAACTTGTTGAGGAATCTGTAAGGGTTGTAATAACCCAGGCGGTGCTTTATTGCTACTCTTCACCTGTTGACAGATCGAACACTGTTGAACATAAGCCTCCACATCTTGCCTCAATCGTGGCCAATAAAAGGATGAAGAGATTCGTGCAGTTGTGCGCTTCATTCCCGCATGTCCCCCGATGACAGAATCATGATATTCTCTAAACAAAATCTCCTGTAAGCCTGATTCCGGAGGAACGAAAATCCGCCCCTTAAATAATATGATTCCATCCTGGATCCTGTAGTCTACCTTTTCGCCGGGGTTATCCTTAATTGTTTTGAACAGAGACATCGTGGGTGGGTGTGTTGTAATAAATCTCCGCAGTGTGGCCAGGAATCCGCTGATGGGTTTCGAGATCTGCAACTCCATCAACTCCCCATGAACTCGGGACAACGCGTCTGCTGGTCCATTCTCTTTTCCAGGTTTGTAAATGATCTCAAAGTCATACCCCAACAACTTTGTGAGCCACTGCTGTTGCTCTGGCGTCTGGATTACCTGTGTCATCAAGGCTCTTAAGGGCTGGTGATCTGTCTCAATTTTAAAGTGGGTGCCCAGAAGGTATTGTCTCCAACGTTTGACAGCCATTGTAATGGCATACATCTCTCGCGCGTATGTGGATGCTGATAACATATGTGGAGGGAGTTGCTTACTGTAGAAGGCGATTGGTCGGCCTCCTTGAGTCAACACGGCTCCGATCCCTGTTCCCGAGGCATCCGTTTGTACAGTAAAGGATTGGTGAAAATCTGGTAGAGCCAAGATGGGTGTAGTCATTAAAGCTTCTTTCAATTGGTAAAAAGCTTGGGTTGCTGCTTCAGTCCACACAAATGCTTCCTTCCGTAGCAACCTCGTCAATGGTTCGGCAAGCATGGCATAATTTTTAACAAATTTCCTGTAATATCCCGCAATTCCTAGGAAACCTCTCAATTTTCTAACACTGGTCGGGGTAGCCCATTCTTTAATTGCTGCTATTTTATCCTCATCCACTGAAAGCCCCTTTGGCGATATAACATGTCCCAAGTAAATCATGGAGGTGCTGGCAAACTCACACTTCGTCTGCTTCACATAAAATTGCTTTTCTTTCAACAGCTGAAGAACGTGATCAAGGTGCTGCAAATGGAGTGCTTCCGTCGGGCTATAGACTAATATGTCGTCAAAGAAGACAAGGACATACTTCCTCAGAACTGCCCGGAATAAATCGTTCATCTCGGATTGGAAAGCCGAGGGTGCATTAGTCAAGCCAAATGGGAGCACAACAAATTCATAATGTCCGTTGTGCGTTCTGAACGCCGTTTTGTGAATGTCATCTGGGTGTATTCTCAACTGATGATAGCCGGCTCGAAGATCAAGCTTAGAAAAAATGGTTGCCCCACCGAGCTCATCAAAGAGTTCCTCTGCCGTTGGGATTGGATAGCGATCTCTCACAGTCATGGCATTTAGAGCACGGTAATCTACGCAGAACCTCCAGGTACCGTCTTTTTTCTTTACCAAAATTACCGGTGAGGAGTAAGGGCTATTGCTTGGTTGAATTACTCCTTCACTCAGCATCTCGTGGACTAATCTTTCGATTTCTGTCTTCTGCACATGTGGATACCGGTATGGCCTTACATTGACGGGTAGGGTTCCTGGCTTCAAGGGAATCTTGTGCTCCACCTTCCGAAATGGCGGTAAGCCCTTGGGCACTTCGAAGACTGTTGAGTGGTTCTGAAATAATTTTTGCAAGTTCTCCTTTAATTCCTGCGATGCTCCATCTCCAATTTTTACCTCTGTCTCCACACCTGCAGGACTTATGAGCAAGTGATAATAAGAAGAAATGGAGTCAGTTTTTTGATTACGAGTGAATTGGCCAAATGTCATAGATGACATCGATGCTTGTTGGATGCCCTGCAAGGTAATCTGCTGTCCCTCTTTTTCTAACTTCATCCATAAATTTTTGTAGTCAAATAGCACTGGTCCCACCGTGGCTAACCACTCAACCCCTAGAACAATATCTGCACCATAAATTGGTAGTAAGTAGAGGTCTATTGTAAAGTGGTGATTGTCCACTTGGATTGGGGTTTGCACACTCAATCCTGTACACTTCAAGCTTTCTCCATTACCAACAGTCACGTTCATGTGTCTTGACTGTTGTATTGGTAATTTCAGGAAGTGAGCCACCCTCTCTTGCATAAAGTTATGAGTTGATCCTCCATCGATCAATATTAATACGGGTTGCCCCAATACCTTACCATTGAGTCGCAAGGTCGACGGAATGAAATGTCCTTCCAGTGCATGTAAGGATATAGTAGGTATGTCAGTAACAGGGGTTTCTTCCTCAACTGTGCAGACGTCACTGTCAGATGAGGTTTCTGTATTGTTCTCGCTTTCATCAGCTATAAGGCAATGGAATGTTCTCCTGCAGGAATGCCCAGGTGAGAATTTCTCATCACAATTAAAGCATAATCCCTTAGCTCTTCTTGCTTCCATTTCTACCGTGGTCAGGCGTTTGATAGGTATTTTAGGTGGTAATGGTGGCGATAGTACTGGGTAGGATGTCTTGAAATTGTTTTTGTTGGGTTGAATGGTCCCCTGGCGAGGGCCAAAATGCGTCATAGGTTTTGATGCTCCCAGCTTATCTTCAACCATCCTTGCCATGCCAATTGCTTCAGCCATAGTTTGAGGTTTCAAAAGGTATAGCTCATTTTTAATTTCTTCCTTCAACCCCGAAACAAAACAGTTCAATAAACTTTCAGGGTTAAGTCTAGTTATTCTGTTGGATAGGGAAGCAAATTCTTGCATATATGCACTCACGGTAGTACTTTGAAATAGCTTGAATAACTGGGCTTCATGATTAATAAAGGGGGAAGGGCCGAACCTTATTTCTAAATGACGAACCAACTCGTTCCAATTTGGAATTTGTTGTGATGCCATCACCCACTGATACCATTGGAGTGCAGGGCCAGTCATGTAAAAGGAGGCAATAGACAACTTTTGTTCTTCAGAGGTGCGGTGGTAATCGAAGAAACGTTGAATCTGAAAAATCCACCCAGCTACATCCTCTCCTGTAAACACTGGAATCTCCAACTTCGGGTGTCGTGCGATTGCTTTGGTCTGCTCTGGTTGTTCCCACTGCGAAGCATGAGCCGCACTAGAGCTGCCTGGTAAGCTTGGAGTGGTAGGTGTAGGCAATAACGGTGGTTGTGGGGAATAGGTTATTGGCGATGGTTATTTTTCCAGCCTTGCAAGGGATTGACACATGGATTCTAATGTTTTTTGAATCATTTCATTTGCAGAGCTAGTTTTGGCGATTTCTTCCGAGTGTTGCAACATTGTTGTAGAATGCTGCTTCATTGTGGTTTGCATCTCACGAAATTCTTTGGCCAATGTGTTGATGTTTTCTTCCAATGCCTTATATCTCGTTGTTGCTCCTTCTGCCATGATTAACCTCTCAACGAGAGCACCAAATGATGGGTTATCGGTAACTGAGAATTTAGAATAGGTAGGAGAGAATTAGAAGGAGAGAAGTTTTCTTGAAATTTTTGTATGCCTCTCATCACGAGGCTCTTTTCATTAAATAGTTAAGACCGTTACAACAGAATCCGTTTGGCCTATA
>JAOTAY010000002.1:4409714-4419911 GCA_025629805.1 Erythroxylum baracoense | reverse complement strand
TAATATATTTTTAATTATTTATACAACAATTAATAGTTTATTAAATCAATGAATTTTTTAGTCATTTTATCTCTTTTTTGCAACCGCAACCGCACTTGCCAAACACCTATTTTCACGTTTTAGCAGTTACCAAAACAGTAATCCCAAACACATAAGTACTTATTGAGAATAAGTACTTATCATTTCAGCAGGTTGTCAATCGCCACCGCTCTCCCAAGTCAAGCCTTAGTGAAACATTCTTTTTAGTTACTTTTGAGGGACAAATTATTTATTACCTTATCCAAGTATCTCTATATGGTTTAGACCATATAAAAATACTACCAATTAAGCTATCCTAAATAGAATAAGTAAAAAAAGTATCAAAACATAGTACCATTACAATGAAAAAATCTATAGATACCTGAGTAATATTCTACTCGAGATCCTCATAATCAAGCTATTTTAGTAAACTTATTCTTTAATAAATACCTATACGTTTATTTAAATATGTTCACCTATACATTTATTTAAATTTTTTCACACTTTAGTGAATGAGATCAACTACTTCTTTTATAAAGAAAAAATATAATGTGTATTAGTTTTAATAGAGCAACGACTAGGAATATTTATGCGTAAATACAATATAAATCTTATAATTATCATCTTTTTATAATTTTATTCATAAAATACATTTATTCATAAACTTTATATGTCAATGTTAGTTAATTAAACAAATACACATATGATAAAGAATGTCTTTAATTAATTCTATTACAAAATGTACAATCAACCAATTGGTTATAAGGAATAAACAAAAAATCTCTCACTTGCTTTATGTCATTCGCTTAAGTATCTAAAAATATATCACAATGTAATGATCATACTACTATTGAGACAATGATTTAGTGAGACAAATATACAAGATAATCTTTTAGTGAGTACTACCTTAAATATTACAACTTTCATCCCAATTATCATTGTAATTAAAAAAACAACTAAATATATACTGAGGTTTTTTATGAGACTTTCACTACTTTCGCATGCCCTATAGTATACAATACTATTTCAATGATACAAAGAACTATGCAAGTTCATTAAAGACATCTTTTTCCAAATAATTATTTTCACTAAATGAAAAAATATGTTGTGGCTTAAATTCACAATTCACACTACATATTGGAACCTTTTCAACTCAAAATAATATTTTATAAGTAAAATTTATCTTAATTAGGACAGACTTATATCAAACTAAAGTTGATTTCCTTACGATCTTGAACTCAAATATCAACTCAAATATAGAATCATACATATCTTTAATACCTTATAAGTATCAAATATCTCAAGCACTAAACATCTTTAATACATTATCTATGTTATTGGACTAGAATAAGTAAACAACTTTTATATCTGTTTATATAGATTTTATTCCCAAAATTAATTATTACCTTTTCATATTCAATAGGATTTGCTCTTGGACTAAGACATCTTCAACAATTAAAAATATGTATTATTTCCCTTATCAATAGTATGACTCTACACACTTTCACTAAAAAGGATAATTATACTTTGATTAACTTTTTTATAGACATGATAAATACAAAAATCATCTTAAAAACAAAATATTTAAATTCATTATAAAATTGAATCTTTTAACTTCTCGTAACCTTTCAACTATATATCAAATGTATCCAACAAGGCACTATTTCCTTTTTGATGTACTATCATGAGACCTGAACTTCTTCAAACTTCATCTTCCTCTTAATACTTATCTTGAGAACCATTCTCTTATAAATATGCATTTAAATAAATATTTTGTTCAATAGGGCTTGAAAGATTATATCTAACCTATTTGGATATCTCACAACTTTCTGCTATCTAATTTAGTTATAAACTTATTATGAACTATATGCTTTAACTAAGAATCATATCCTAAAATCTTTAACTTTGACTCTTGCAAAGTCTTACCATTCTATATCTAATATAGAATTCTTGCTAATTGATTTAATTGGAAATAACAAAGGCAAGTTGTTGTATTAAGCATATATGTATAAGAAATAAATATTACATCATTCAATATCTCATATTGTATGCTCCTCTTTAAACAAAACATACTATTATAGAATTTAGTTACAGAGATATTTACTAAAGAATCTATTTTTGTATAAATAATAGAGAAATTTTAGTTATTACTACATCAATCTCATCAAACTGCTTTAATATTCATATGCTTAATTTCTATTTATATTTTAAAAAAAATTTAAATAAATATTTTATTTAATACATATAATTTTATTGGATAAATTTATTAGTAAATATAATGAAATATAAGTATTGATCATTTTATGAATTATTATTACATTAAATACATCACATACATAAGATTTAACAATTCATTACAAGAATCATCATTTGACTAAAGGTTGATCTTATCACTCTTCAAGCTAACAATTTTTACAAATTTTATATGATTCATAATCAAAAGGATGCTTATATCCTTATATATAACTTTATGATTCATTATGTTGATTAACCAATATAACATAAAAGGATAATCTTGGTTATGTAACTTTGTATTATTGTCACTTATATTAAATATATGTTTAACTTGATATGTCATATACAAACTACTTGTATAAAATTAGATAAACTATTTTTACTTAATAATTTGTTTCTTATCATTCTTGAACATAGTAATGTTAAATTCAAATTCAGTAGCAAATACTCAAAAGCATGACTTAGAAATATATATGGTCTCTATCATATCTTGTATTGGTAAGAAAGTCATGCAAGTATCTTCTTCTATCAAGAATAGTAAAATATTCTCTTTAATTACTTTAGAATGATGAATTCTTTATTGACTTACTCAACTATCTCCATATGGTTCGTACTGCATCTAAGTACTACTGACTGAATTATCCTAGGGCGATTCATAAAGATACCATGATAATCTCAAGTCTAAGGATTAATTATACAACCATCATTATGAGGAAATCCACAAACACATAAGTAATATTCCATTTGAGATTCTCTCATAGTCAAGTCAGTTCAATGATTTATTCTCTAATAATCACCCACACATTAGTTTAAGTATCTCCATATTTTAATTTATGAGAGCAATTACTTTCTTTATAAGAAAGAAACATAATGTGTGCTAGTTTTACTGCTTGAACAGTATCCCGTCTTGATGAAACTGTAACTAGGAACATTTAGGAACGATACATAAATATAAATTAAATCTCACAATTATGATCCCATTATAGTTTCAATTACACAGTAACTATTCTAGAGATTTTACTTTTAATATTAAAACATCAAATGTAATTAACTTAGTACACAAAAATAAAGAATGTGTTATAATATGATTCAATACAGATGATAAGTTGGTTATCAACTGTATGATAGATGTCAAGAGAAAAATGTTTGACAGTTAAATGGTGATTAACAGTTATATGACAAAGAGGCACAAAGAAGTTATTTTACAATTGGTATTAGAGCTTATATTTTTCTGAATCTCCACCAAGATGACTCATAGTAGCCGAGTAGACATTGAAAAGTTCAATGGCTCAAGAGATTTTACGATATGGGCAATGAACATGAAGGCCATACTGGAGAAGAATAAAGAATGGAAGACTTGCCTATGACAGTTTCCAAGTGATGTAAATGCAAAGGCAATCAAAGATTTAAATGGGCAAGCAATGAGCACCATCCTACTTAGTCTGTCTGGAAACATCATGAGAGAAATGAAGGTTTGCAAGACAACAAAACAAGTTTGGGATAAACTTCATGAAAGCTACCTATCGAAGACACTTCCAAACAAAATCATGCTGATGAGACAACTGTTTAGATTTAAAATTGATGAATCTGTCAGTTTCAGTGACAATTTGGATAATTTTAACAAAATTGTTTAAGTCTTGGCTATATGTACTACTGAAATTTTAGATGATTAACTTGTTGTCATATTTCTTAACTCCTTACTAGATTCATTTGATGGCCTGAAGGATGCAATTGAATTTAGACGAGATGATTTAACTTTGGACATGGTGGTGCACGCTGCAAGAGCAAAAGAAAACAGACTTCATGTAATGAAGAAGCCAAACACTGTATCACTATTTGCAAAAGGGAAGCAGACACTACAGAAGCAATTCAAGGAATTTCAAGGGCTATGACTAAAAGGACAGGAGCAGGTTCAAGAAGAAAGGAAGGAAGTTTGATAAGAATCGCAGATGGGATTCAGACAAAAGAAATGACAAGAAACCTAGAAAGTGGGACAGAAAGTGTCTCTACTGCAATCAGCCTGGACATCTGATAAAAGACTTCTTTGAGAGGCAATGAGAAGAAAATAGAAATAAGAGTCAATCCAATAATGTCATTCTTGAAAACTTTGAAAATTCAGAAGAGGATTTAGAAGCATTGTTGGCAAACACAGAGATGACTGACGTTCACGCCTTCAATGAGGAATGGGTACTGAATTTTGGATGTACGAACCATATGTGTGGACCCAAGATTATGTTTCAAAGTTTCAATGACAAAGTAAAAGGAAAGGTAATCTTTGGCAATCTTGACTCTCTTGAGATCAAAGGTGAAGGAGAAATCCACTTAAAGCTTCTAAGTAACACTATCACAGTTTTGAAAAATGTTAAGTATGTTCCTGGTTTATGAAGGAATTTGATTTCAGTAAGTTTATTAGACAAAGAAGGATAAGATATTTTCATTTGACATGGAATTAAGAAAATCATGTAGTCATACAAGGAAAGCTACAAAAGGGCTTATATAATTTGTAAGGTAATACAGTGAATGAATTTGATAAAGTTTATATGGTCAAGAAAGAGAATGATACATCACTCTAGCATAAAAGACTAGGACATATCAGTATGCAGGGAATTCATAAGTTACAGGAAAGTGGATTGCTCAAGAAACTAAGTTGTCTGAAGCAATTTGTGAAATCTGTCAGTTTGGTAAACAACAAAGAAAGAAGTTTCATTCTTCTACATATTGTGCAAAAGAAAATAAGATTATTTACATGCAGATCTATGGGATCCTGCTCCTACTCAGTCAATTGGAGGTAACTTCTATTTCCTGTCCATTGTTGATGATCACAGCAGAAAGGTATGAATCTATCTGATGAATTCCAAGTCTCAGACTTTTAAGATGTTCAAAGATTGGAAAATGAAACAAGAAAATTTACTTGATAGAAGGGTGAAAACTCTACAGACTGACAATGGATTAGAATTATGCAACTATGAGTTCAATGAGTACAGTGAAAATAGAATTCAAAGACATTATTCAACTCCCTATACTCCACAGCAAAATGGGGTAGTAGAGAGAATGAACAAGTCAATTCTCAACAAGGTAAGATGCTTACTAATATCTTTGGGATTGTTAGAAAAATCTGGGGAGAGGTTGCCTTAGTTGTTGTTTATCTAATCAATTGCAGTCCAAATTCATCAATTGGTTTTAGAACTCTTGAAGAAATATGGACAGGGCCAGTTTCTAATTATGAGCATCTTAAAGTATTTGGTTGTACTGCATATATGTATCAGAATGCAGGGAAACTAAAACCAAGAGTAGTCAAAGCAATCTTCATTGGATATCCAGATGGAGTCAAAGGCTACAAACGTTTGATTGAAGGTGACTCAAGATATAAATTTCACATAAGCAAGGATGTGAAGTTTAATGAGTCTGTCATGCCTAAATTAGTTCAATAGAAAGGGAACAATAACAATGAGAACGTAAAGGACAACATGAAGATCACCATTGATTCAGAATTGCCAAGTTCAGACTGAAATCTTCCTCCAGATCAAAGAATGATGACAGACAATGACAACATTAATGGTGATCTCATTCAGTGTTCTGATCAACCAATGTTTGAAAATGAAATTAAACAACAAACTTAAGGTCAACATCCAGATCAGTTGAATGATTATCAACTTACTTGAGATAGAACAAGAAGAGTGATTGTTCCAACAAGGAGATACACTGCAAACATTATGAAATATGCTGTCTACATTGCTATAGAAATAGATCAAGGAAATCCTAACAACTACAAAGAAGCTATTTCTTATAAAAATGCTGCAGACTGGAAATTAGCCATGGATGCTGAAATGCAGTCACTACTCAAAAATCAGACATGGATTCTAGTAGAAAGACCAAATGACAAAAGCATGATTCAGTGTAAGTGGCTTTACAAAATTAAGGAAGATCTAAGTTCGAGAAGTGGTCTAAAATTCAAGGCCAGACTCGTAGCAATGGGTTACAAACAAAAGAAAGGTATTTATTTCCATGAAATTTTTGCATATGTCGTGAAGTTCAAGACAATTAGAATCATGCTATTTCTTGCAATGCATCATAATTGGAAAATTGAGCAATTAGATGTCACTATTGTTGTCTTAAATAGAGAATTGGATGAAAAGATTTATATGCAACAACCAGAGGGATATGTAAACAAAGGTATGCTAAATGCAGAATGTCTCTTGAAGAAATCCCTATATGGTTTGAAGCAATCACAAAGACAGTGGTATGCTCAGTTTGATAGGTTCATGAATTCTATTAGATTTAGAAATAGCAGTTATAATACATGTCTCTATTATACGAACTTGGGTTCAGATTTCAAAATTTTTCTGTTGCTGTATGTGGAAGATATGCTTATCTTCAGTAGTTCCTTTACTGAAATTAAATCATTGAAAAGGTTACTTAAGAAGGAATTCGAAATGAAGGAACTTGGTAGAGCAAATGAAATTCTGGGAATTCAGTTGGTTAGAAATTCTAATGAAGATATTCTGGGATTGTCTCAGTCGGATTATATGAAGAAAATATTGTTACAATTTGCAATGGACAAAGCTAAGTCTTCTTCTATTCCTCTACCTGCACATTGTAAGTTATCATCTGCTCATAGTCTAAAATCAGTAGAAGAGGAAGAATAAATGAAGAAAGTTCCATATAGGGAAGTAGTTGGGTCAATCACGTATTTGATGATTTGTTCAAGACTAGACTTAGCACAAAGTATCAGTTTCATGAGTAAATTCATGTTAAATCCTGGAAAGGCACATTGGGAAAGAATTAAGTGCTTACTGAGATATATCAAGGGAATAGAAACGTATGGCCTGATTTATAAGAAGAGGGAAGATAAAGTTAATGTCTTTGGCTATGCTAATGCTAATTTTACAGGTGATTCTGACTTAAGGAAATTAACTTTGAGTTATTACTTCATAGTTGCAGGTAATTGTGTTAGTTGAAAGCGTCAATTACAATCAACTGTTGCTCTCTCAACCACAGAACCAGAAAATATATCTACAACTGAAGGAATGAAAGAAGCCATGTGGATAAAAGGCTTGCTAACTGAACTAAAGATGCTCGATGGAGATGTGAAGTTATTCCTTGATAGTCAGAGTGCCGTATATTTGTGCAAAGACCTAGTACTTTATGAAAGATCGAAGCATATTGATATTAGACATCATTTCATCAGAGATATAATTTCAAGAAAGGAAATTACAATTGATTCAATTCCTGGTAAATTTAATCCTTTAGATTTTGGTACAAAAATTGTTAGCTGTAAGAAATTTCGTTACTGTCGAGATTTCTTGCACATTCAACATATTTAGTGAGAAGATAGAATTGGTGCTACTCAGGACAAAGATTTAAGTATGAATTGATTATCTTTGGCTATTTGAATTACGGGGGAGTATGTTATAATATGATTCAATACAGATGACAAGTTGGTTATCAACTGTGTGACAGATGTCAAGAGAAAAATGTTTGACAATTAAATGGTGATTAACAGTTATATGACAAAGAGGCACAAAGAAGTTATTTTAGAGAATGCCTTTTTATTAATTAAATAATAATATCATACATTAAAATATTTCATCCAACTGATTGGCTGCAAGAGTATAGACTAACATGTAGTTAGTCATTTTATTCAATCCACATGTGTATGTAAGCTACATCTCTATAAGGTTGAGGCAGATCCTTCTTCCAACATATTCAAGCCATGTTATTCACTCGTCTTAATCACTTTTTTATTCTTTCTACCATTCTTATTTGCCGTCTCTCTTTCACCACTGCTAAAAATTTGAGATCTTTTAAGATATTTTAAACTATATTCGAACTTGTGAGAAATCTTTCAAATATTTTTTTACGTCAAAATCAGGACAAACTAGAAGTGAACTTTACAAATTATACTAATGCTCTCACTTCTATCTTATTTTGCGTCAAAAAAGAAAAAGGAAGATTACGTATAAAGTGCTATGCTAGCTTATGAAATAAACATTTTGTAATATTTATTTTCATTTTGATTCAAAAGGAAAGCACGTTGCTAAATAAATTGATACTAGATATATATTACAGATACAATATGCCTCCCTTGTACCACAGATTTACATTAATTTTAATAGAACAATTAAGAAAAATTTACGAGCGCCTTTATTTAAATGAAAAAAATAATACTCACAAATACATAACGCATGCAAGTCCTTTATACATATATATAACTCAAAATTTTTAGAAGGCGGTTAGTACTGTTAAGAGTTTAATGATAAAATGCTTCACAAATAATTATATACTTAACTTGATGCTTTGAGCAAAATAAAGAGGATATAATCCAATAAAACAGAACTTCCTTATTTATAAATTCATCTTGTAGAGAGTTATTGAAGAGCAAGGCAATAAAGTGAAATGGTTGAATCTGTTACGGATCCAACAGACATTGTTTATTAGTTCTCTGAAGCGCTGGCCATTAATCATCCATATTGATTGATCTGTATCAATTATAAATAATATAATAATATACTTTTGAATAATATGCGATATTATACTACTTGTGCTGATACGCAAGCTTCCGAATCGTATCTTTAAGAAATTATAGTTTAGTACAAAGGGCTGTCTCTTTAGGAACTTATTCACATGCATCATAGCTTTAAAAATTTATAGTTTACTGCACATGTATAACAACTTTTAGTTGCACATGCATCACAAGATGTTTCGTATTGACCATATCTTCCGACCTGTTATATCTTCATTATTGTACTTGGACAAAATCCCTCAAATCTAGTTTATTTATTTTCTAATTTGCAGGTTAGATTAGCACAGTATAGTTGGTCAATTTATTCAATCCACATTTGTGTATAAACTACATCTCTATGGAAGGTAGAGGCAGATACATATTCAAGCCATGTTATTCACTCTTGTCTTAATCACTTTTTTGTTATTATTTAGCGTATCTCTTTCACCATTGACGAGAATTTGAGATTTTCTTACATCTTCTTTTAAATTATATGTCAAAATCACTTATATTGATATTTGGAACAAATTAAAATTGAACCTTGCAAATTACACCAACGCTCTCACTTGTATCTTATTTTGTGGAAAAAAGAAGAAGGGAAGATTACGTATATAAGAAGGTAAAAATCTTCCACATTGACATTGTTGCCCCAAATACCGCTACGATACTGCACTGCTCCTGTTGAGACGAAGTTCGCATGATACAAATCATGGCTTTAAAAAATTATAGTTTACTACACAAAGTTGCTTTCTTGGGACTTTCTAGTCATCACGACTGGAACACTGGCTAAGACTTTTTCTTCTGCTGTCACCGATAAATTTACCATGTTCTGTTTCTTCTGATGGAATATCAGTCCTGCTTGAATCATGTGCAATGGAAAATTTTCTTTTACAATTTTAAAGTATTTAAAATTATTTAATAACGTGAATTTAAATAAAAAGGTTGAAATATACTTATTTACAATCTTATAATTTTTATTTGTAGAATTCCTAATCACAAGTTGTTCATGTATCCAATATTTAATGGTATCTAAACTCTATTTTAGAAAAGAAAAGATAAAAGTGCCAACTCTCCTATGTCTTTTTTCCAATTTAATTATTAAAAAAACTCAGTCAAAAATCTGGTATCTTTTCATACCTTTCTCATTACAGTATGTGGGTATATATAATACTGTACAAAACATGGAATGTAAAAAATTTAGGAGAGAAAATCTCTCAGCTAGGAAAGCAAATCTCTAATCTAGGAAATATATAAAATCAATCTATATATGGACGAACACCAACTTGGAAATAACGTTGAAAACTTTAACACTCCCCCTCAAGTTGGTGCGAAAATATCGTTCATTCCTAATTTGTTGAGACCATTATGAAATGCCTTACTTGACACAGGCTTAGTTAGTAGATCAGCAAGTTGTTCTTGAGATGAGACATGAGGTGTTTCAA
>JAOTAY010000002.1:4385984-4397110 GCA_025629805.1 Erythroxylum baracoense | reverse complement strand
TAGAATATGTAAACAAAAACAAATCCTAATAGGTATATAAAAACAAAACAAATCCTTATGAGTTCAGTCCTGTATTAATTTGAAGATTTTCTCACCACAAGGAATACCAAATTAGCCTCTAAGTTTTACAAAATAAGACAACCAAGAGGGTGCTATCCCTTAAAGATAAACTTGATAGTTATTACTGCTTTCCTGCGAGTGTATGTGTGTGTTGACATAGACAGTTTCAGTCATTATACCACCAACAGGTTTGGACACAAACACCATTAAAGTTTCAGCTTGTTATACAATCAGTTGATATTTTCATTTCATATCCTTCACAGGATGATCAAATTTGTTTTCTTTTGTGGTGGTTAAATGTCAGATGAGTTACGGTATATGCTACTTGCACTGCCAAACCAGGAACAATGGCTGAGCGGATCATTAGGTACAGAAAACGTAAACCATCAAAACAAAGTGACTGCATTTTGGCAAATATTCCAAATTATAAATTCAGGGAGATCCCAGAAACCTTGCTACTTCGCTTGCTAAAATGGGACATGACACCTGTACCTGGTAGTATATTTTGGTAGGGGCATCTGTACAAGAATTGTGTTTGCCGTAATACTTGAGGGAAACTCAGCCGATATTTTAAGAATCACTTCAGCCTACATGCAACAGGAAGTATGAGATACACCACCATAAGTGCACAACATAAATAGCAATCCTTAATTCATCAATTACAAAATGACAATTTTCTCATACACACATGATAACTTCTATGTATGTCACAATTATCTGTTAGAGCACAAAAGTTGCAGAAGAGAACTATATGGATGTTGTTCTGAAGGAGGGTAAAGGTGCATTTTGAGAAAGAAGGTATTTACCTTAAGGGTTCCTGCTTCTTCAATCAAAGTGTTAATACGGAATGGAGGTTTGAATTCCTGGGTCATACGATAGTTCATCACAGGAAACTCACCATCTGGTGGCACCTGAGAAGCAACAGCGTGAATAATGAGTAATAGGAAGCAAAAGCTAAACCCCTATAATTGTTAATGGTGGTTCTGCTCACCAGAGTCAAAGTTCTGTCCACTTCAAAGTTATCTAAACGCACAGATTCATGGAAATTACAATCATCAAGTATTACTGCTCCTGAGCCAGTTGAACTCCTGTAGTCTATAACAGCAAGAAACATCCATTGAGAGAAAGAGAGATAATAACCAAGAATAAAAGAAATTAAACAAAAGAAGACTTCAATCCATAATCATGGCTCCATAAATGCATGTTCAGGCATGTTGGGGAATCAAAATAAGTGCCAATGCCATAGCTAGGGAACTTAGAGAAGTACCATAAAGTGATCTTCCACCACTTCTTCCAATGTTCAGGTCCTCATTAAGGGCTAATCGAATTTCTGGGTTCCCAGAAAGATAGCTCTTCATTTGAATAGTTCCATCAATCTCTGAAGTCAATATATAACCCTGTAAAAGAAAGACAACAATGTTAGAACATCATTTTCATTAAGGGCATCTAGAGTAGTTTAACACATGCAGATAAACCACACTGACGATTATAATAGTTCTAATTGGTCCCTAGATACAAAAATCTTACACTTGAGCTGAATGTCACACTAATCTTCTCAATTATGTCAACAAAAATTTCCTCCCTACTGCGGCCACCAGGCTCAGTTGCTACCACAGATTTTGTGACAGCTGTACCTGGCATCCTTTTGCTTCCTTGCTGAATTATATAATCAAATGATAACAATAATAATGATAATCAATGGCTTATTTTTATGTAAATCAACATGCAAAAATAAAGTGCCAACTGAGTCGGCTATATTTGAGTGATTAAAGAGATCACATGATACCATAAAAATGGCAGCAGGATTCAGAGGTTGTAAACGAGCAGCGTCAACCACAATTGGCTCATTAAACACATAGGACTTCAAAACTTCAGTAGATGTTGTCTGTACATAACCAAAATCCTGGGAAAAGAAAGGAACAGCAACTTAGGCATATAGTTGCAGAAGAGCAATATTGAGAAAAATAAGAGAAGAAAAGGCATGATCCTTCATAAAGTCCTGAGACATTGATGTTTGATACTCCATGGCACAAGTACATTATTTGCAACTAGAGAAAAAGGATCACATAACAATAGGATTATGTTGCCTTATGACAATTTACAAAGATTAAACAAAGGGGCCTTGAGCAAGAAGAATCTTCTGGCCATATTAAGGGACAAATAGAACAACTTACTAAGAATTAGACAATAATGAATAAATTAAACAAGGAGTCGGGGTAAAAATTTGAGTTTGAGATGCATTTCAGTCAAATTGCACATTAGTAACAGAATTTAGAGGGGATAAGAGTTAAAACTTCATAATGCTCAGGAAATAGGCCAATACAAGAGGTATACAGTTAAAGAAACTTACAATGACTTCATCAAGTAATTCGTACACAAGAACAAAATTTTTCCGCAAAGATTCTTCATTTAGAATCCCAAGATAATCTTTGATAACACGAGCAATCCTTTGTAGAAGTTCCAAGACAAGAGAAGGTGAGACATTAACTCTTGTAGTTGCCACAAATAACAATCCCACAACCTTCACGTGAAAGTAGTTCACACCATCTAAATTCTGTTGAAGAGTAAACGAAAAGAAGAAAAAAAGTTTAAACTATATTACCATACAAAAGGATTTTGAATGAAAGAAAATTTTATTTGGCAAGTTGCATTAGAATGCAACACAAACAAAAGATCTGGAGAAATGCATAACTATAGGAAAATGGCGTACATGATAGAATAAATAACAAAAATTAGAGGTATCATATACATTAGGAATGCCAAACAACCAAACCAAGGCACACAACTAGAAGCCAGCATAGGCCAGCCATTTTCCCCAGATCTATAGGGCCCAAAAGCTAATAAGTTGAAAGATGCAAACTTTTTTACTAAGTTATAATCAACTTAGTACTTGTCTATGCTAGTAGCTAACAGAAAGCCATCTAAGGCTTAAGAAAAATCCTCCATTAGTAGCCCTGTATCATAGTCATCTATAAGCTTCTGTAAGATGATCAAGATTAGATTTCAAAACAATGCATAGAAAGACTAAAAAGAAAGACTGAAAATCTAATTTCTATCTCTAAAATCAACCATCAAGAACCACATTTAAAACAGCATTAACGTACCACTAAACCTAAAACACATAGATCCACCCTTTCATACCAAATTCAACAACTCGCCAAACTAACACTGAAAGAAATATACAAAGAAAACATCAAATCCTCATCTGAAGGAGATAGTAACAGCATCCGAAATATATATTATGGTCGCAGCTAATTGAATTCCAAAAAAAAATTCTTGAACTTTCCACCTTTCTAGTGCAAACGCGAATCACCACCAAAAAACACATACTTTACTGACCGTTACATTACTCAGTAAGATAATACCTACAAAGACAGGCGGTGCCTCTTCATGTCCATCCTCTTTCCAGAACTTCACTTTTCTGAAGAATATCTCCGCAGTTCCCTTTTGCACTTCACCCCGATCTGAAATCCAAAATAAGAAATCAAATCTCATAACCAAATTGAAAAAGAAAAGAAAAACTCAATTCTTGTCCTAGGATTCTAAAACTACATTCTCATAGATCAGCTAAAACTGCAGCCAACAGATCCCGCGCTGCTCGAAGGCAAAGATCACCAATCATAGTCTATTAGAATTGGAAGAAATCGAATTGAACTCGAATCAAATGGCTACGAAGAACATGAGACTGAGCAGATCGGTGGATGTAAGAGATAAGAGAAACTCACAGTCTCGAAACACAATGTTATCCCCGCGCTGCGAGAGGACGAAGAACTGCGATATCATAATTGTGATTATTTTCTTCGAGTTCCTGGGGATTTTGATCTTCTCCGCCTCTTTGCTTCTTCAGATAAGTGTAAGAAAGCTGTCGTGTTGGTGTGATCCGATTTGTTTCTGTTTCAACGCTTCAGCTCTCTGTTTCGTGCGTTTCCCAAAGTTCCACAGAACTTCTGTTTTTCTGGTATTTTTTAGGCTTTAAAAAACTGAATTATTATTATTATTATTTGAATATACGATAATCACTTTTTAATTTTATAAAAATATATTTTTAACAAATAATTTAAGAAATTCATGCAGATGATTATTTGAAAAAATACATTTAAAGAATTTAAAAACTTTCGTTGATTGAAACCAATGAAAACTCAATCAGTTCGATCGATTTTACAATAAAAGTCTTAAACATTTCAATTTTTCTATTCAATTTTTAACTTTATGGTTCGATTTATTCTAATATTTTTTGTTGTTAAAATTTGATCAGTTTACTAATAAATTGGTCAATTTTTGTAAATTAATAAATTTTTATAAACTAAAATAAATAAATAAAATTTTATTTAATAAAATTTTTAATTAAACTTCAAATTCTCCTGTGGATAAACATAATCTCTTTTAATTATATTTTAAATTCATTAATTTTAATTAATTTTTACCAGTCTAATACTAATTGAATTTTTTAAACCTTAAATCTCTTATCTTATTGGTTTAATTTTTGGTCTATTTTTTAAAACATTGGTTGAAATGGGAGAAATTTTAAATTTATGAGATTAGAATTCAGAATATGAGGTAATGACCTTGTTAAAATGTTACGTATTGATTTAATGCATATTTTCAATTTTTACGCTTCTTTAACAGTGAGTGAACCTATTGCACTAACTAATATTACAATTGCAAGTGTCTCAACACCACAACGCCCCGTTTTTGACCAAGACTGTTCTGCTACTTTCACCAATGCTGCTTCCCTTCCAATCAAGGGTCCATTTCTCAAATGTACATTCCAAGAAGTCATAATATCCTCCATGAATACACACCAAACCTTTCCTCACTCTGTCTTCAATCCATGGATAACTCAGCAGATTCAGCAGTGAATTGTTGATTGATTCCTGTAACAAGTTGAATCAGAATTAAACCACCAATACCAAGCCCTGCTCAAGGTCAAGAACTTTGGTTATTTCACAATTTTTCTGGCCCACATCTGAACTGTATTGCTCTTCTTAGATGCTTGGGTAGTAGTTAGTAGAAGACAAGTTGCAGAATCATACTGGTAGTCATTTTTAAGACAGTTGGAGATTCTTGCCACAATTGGTGAAAAAATGTCTGATCTCCTACTAAAGTTGGACATAATAAGGCATACCTTCTCGCAGTGTCTGCATTGTTCGTGAAAACTAAGGTTGGCTGCTTCAGATTTTGTCCTCAATTTGGCAACTTTTGCGTAAGCAACCCACTTCTCAACAAAGCTGCTAAATCACAACAAATTCAGAGACAGTTCATCAGAAATTCTTACAGAGTTGAAGGAAAAAAGATCAGAAACCAGTTATCAACAAGAGAAAGGCAACATATTCTTTTGTTAGACCTGGAATTTCTTCCAGTCATGAGAGCCTGAATTCCTGCACAACTACTATGGCCAATGACTAGTATGTGTTCAACCTGATGTATACACGGTGTCAAAAGCACAGAAATTAACATCTTCCCAGAACCAGAAGAGGAAAAAAGGAATACTAACGAGACACAAGCATTGAAAGGACACTTACTTCAAGAGTATTAACAGCAAATTCAAGAGCAGCATTAGTTTCTGTAGGCCCATTCTGCAGAACAATTACAAATACAGAACCTGAAGCAGCCCCCACATTGCTTGCTGGCAAAATAAAAGAAGAACAAACATTTGATTACCTCAAGCGCAGGTACAAGATTCGCGACGTTCCTAATCATGAAGGCTTCTCCAGGTTGAAATCCAAGGATATTCGAGGGACAAACCCTCGAGTCTACACAAGCAATTACCATAAACTGTTCAACTTGTCAGTTTGAAAAGAAGAAGTACACATGTTTATTTGTTGAATAATGCACAAAACAACAGTACAGATATCAACTTTGAAGACCGAGAAATTTCAATTATTACCTTTGGTGATTGATATTCCGCCAGGATCTGGAAATGATCTCTTTCCTTCCTGGTCAAATTAACAAGCACTTCTCAAACTAACAAACTTTTGATCAAATCACTTGCTTCGCATTTGTAGTGTCACTTACAAATATTTTTCCTTCTTGAAGTTCAGAAATCTTCGTTTCAGCTCATCAAAAAGATCCCTCTCACCATCAGTTTTGAGCATGTCCTGTAATTTAAATTTCTTGGGAGAAGCATCCACTCCGACTCTTGGGTTCTCTCTGCGAAACATAGTCAAGCAACGACATGCCTTTACAGGACATTTTACTACCGAAAACTAAAGTCAACAATCAGCACGACGACAACCTTCCAATTATTTAAACAACTCTTTATTTCCAACAATTTCGGAAGAATCATATTAAAGAATAAATTGTTGGCTTACTGAGGAAAGGAGATTAATCTCAACTGGGAATCCTCAACCTCCTCCAGCTTCTCCTGGGAAAAAAAATTAACAAAATCAACAAGAAACAATAACCCCGTGATCGATAAAAATTAAAAAACAGACTGATAAACGACCATGTTATCAAGTTTGATGAATAAACAAGCAGAGGAGAGGAGAAAAGCAACAAACTCTTGCCCGACGAGGCCAACTTCTGGTAAAAGCAGAAAAGGGGTTGTATACGCCATGATAAGGATACAACCGAAATCTGTCCTCGTGGATTGCAAAAGACCTAAAGGCAGATATTGTAGGAAGAACTGAACGAGCTTTTGATCCTGTAAAGTACGGACACTCTTGAATATGAAGAAGAAGAAGACGAGGATGATGAAAGGAGGACTAAGAATTGGGTCTTACGGATTTGCCAGGCCATGTACGTAGTTGCGCCTTAGCTCGCATGTGATAATGGTTAAAACCTCGAGTGCCTGTAATCTAGTTACTACTTGTTCTTATATTATTATATGCTATGGTTATCTACTCAAATGACTTGGACATGAGGTCAGAATACAACATGCGAGGTACGCTTATCCAATTGGGCAATAATGCCTGATATGTCCAATCCCATACGGGATCTCAAGGAAATTTTAAATAATTTAAATTTATTTGTCTTAAAAGATAAAATATAAAATAAATATAAATATGCTAATCAAAATAAGTTTATTACAAATTTTATTGTTAATTAAAACATTTTTAAATTTTGATCAATTTTATAATTATAACTCGAACTTTAAAAAGTGATAATAACATGCTTAAATTTTTCAAAATTTTTAATTGTAAACCCGACTTTTATATCTTTATTATCTTTGTTGATACAAGAGTATCACATATTCAAAAACTCTGATTAATAAGACACATCAACCTTAATTAATATAAATGACTTAGATTAATAAAATGATATTATTTTATAATATAACTAAAACGGCGTCATTTTAACATAATTAAATCCTAAATTTGTCATAATTGTAAAATTAATCAAAATTTGAATTTTTTTTATAATTAACCCTAAATTTTATTATATATATTTTTTACTTCACTAGATTTTTAGTAGAGATGTCAATAGCGCGGACCGAGTGAAAAGCCATAGTGGCCTGTGAGTCAGCCCGTGACCTGCGCAGGCTAAGATGGGCCAACTCACGGTCCAACCTGTGGTCCGAGTTACGACAATTTCAAAACGACATTATTTAAAAAAAAAGGACGGACCTAACTATGATCGAGCTGAAATTGGCCAGGCTATTTTTGTTATCCTTAATTTTTAGTAAAAAAAAAAAAACCTTAACCTTTGCCCCATCAGTTGCCCTTATTAGTTATATGTTTCTGATAAAAACATAATAATAAATTTAATTCTATTGACAATTACATGTTTATCCTGACTTAAACGTTTAAATTGTCGTGCTATAGTATATACTCCCTTAATACCGAACAAGTAATGCTAATGGCAGAAAAGTCGAAGAAACGACAAAATAAGTACACTTTATAATATTATATTCTCTTTTGGTTATGATCAAAACGACAAACCCGTGTATTTGAACTTCTTTTCTTTTTCAGGGCATATCAATTACCATATTTCCACGTCATCCACTAGTTCCTTGGCTGGGCTTTTTAATCTAACTCCTCGTCGTCTCTACTACTAAGTACTAACCCAACCCAAGAGCCGAGCCCGTTTGCTCCCATAAACCGCCTGATCCAACCCAAACCCAGAGAACCGGTTCTCCACAGCCGCCTTTAAACCCCTTCTCAGAACTTTGACGTCCTCGTCTCCACCGTCTCCACCGACCCAATCAATCACAACCACACTCTTGGTCCGCCCACCAACGGTCGACATCTCGGCCCGGACCGCCCTGCCCCCAGCCGACCCGATCGCTTGCGCTAAATCACCGTTCAATCCCGGTCTATCCTCGCAACAAACGCTCGCTCTCACCATCCTCGTTTCACTGTCACAGTAGCTCACAGTCGCCTCATCAGAGTCCCCGGGAAACGGCCACCGGTGATCGGAATCCCACCCGCCGCCACCCTTCCCAGCCAAGTCAGCCACTTGCTTTCGTAGCTCCGTCACGCGACGCACCACCTCCGCCAGCAACGAAGCCTTATCTGTCTATTTAACGGACAGTGACAGAGTTAATTTACTACAATGCCCTTCTGTCCCGACGAAGGACAAAAAGGATTCAATTGATTGAAGAGACAAATGAGGATGTGAAGTGAACGTAAATGTAACCTTGGTGGTCTTGGGAAGCAGAGTCCGGAGAGTGGAGAGATGGGTGTTGATACGCTGCCTGCGTCTCCTCTCAGCTTCTTTGTGACCCCTCAATGCCTCCGTGGATTTCTTGCCCGATTTCAAAGCGGAGCTCAGGGCGGATTCTCTGTCGTTCATCGCGTTCGCAGAGCTTGACTCTTGAACACATCCAGCCTTCCTTTGAATGTCGGATGCAGAGAATAAGTACCTTTGACCAGGAAGCATGTCACTTGTTCTGTTCCTAACAACTAGATAGAGACTGTTATTGGTAAAAAACAGGTATTTGAGTAACGAAGAAGAAGAAGAAGAAAGAAAGAAAGCTGAAAGCTTTATCAGAAAAGAAGCTGGTTTTAGATGAAGTTGTTTCCTACAGAGGAAACCCAAAAACCGTTTGGAGGGTTACTACTGGGAGCAGACAAGAGAGGTTGCATAAAAGGAGGAGCCAAAAGGAAGAGGATGAGAAAGTGCAGCTGGGTTTTATGTGGAGATGAGAAAACTAAAGAATGTCTATGTTGGAACTTCTAAGTCGTGAAGAGAGACTTTACTTGGTATATGCCTCTTTAAGAGAAGTTTCGGGGCGACAAAAAGAGGAACGAGGCACTAAGACTTTGGAGGCACAGCCACGTCATGTACGACGGCGCCTACAACTTTTGTACAGAGAAGAATAAGCAAGACGGAATCAAAAAGGGTGCACAACTTTAGTTACAATGGCCCCGACCAAACATTTTCTTTGTTAAAACTGTTTAATCCGTTGCTCACTTTGACTTTCACTGTCCCCCTGCTCTGTTCTCTTATGTGTTGGCAACGCACCGTTGATACATCAAATCACCAGTTCTCAGTTCTGTACTGTCTAACTATGCGAAGTATAAATACATAGAAAAATCCCATATGCCGTGAAACGAGGCATGTGAATATGTTGGATGGACCCCCCACAGAACTCTGGAACGCTGGACAAAATGAGATTGACATTTTGAGGAAGTGGCAGTACTGTCTCAGACAAGCACTGGTTAGAGTATTCCTATTTGCGTAGGCTGAGGTGACACTTCTTCGATGCAATTGGCATGTTTCTAATCTCAAAAATGGACATTTTCCACAGTGATTCAGGATGGTTTCTGGTCTCATGTGGACCGCTCTACTAACCCTACTTGGACATTACCATAGACCAACTGTTACTTGAAGATACCTTCCTGAACAAGTCCAGTTTATCCAGCAATTATCATGGTAAATGTTAGTACAGCTCCTATTATTCAGCCTATACTACCTAAGCCCATTAAAATTTATGTCGGTGGAGCAAATTGGGAAAAGGCGAATTTGCCCGGCAATTTGTTATGAACTTGTTATAATTAATTATGGAGAAAGAATATGTAGGGAGAATATAGATGAATAGGGAGAAGAAATGCGCACGAATTTTGAAAATTGTGAAGTAATATTCAAGCCTGGATTTGACCAAGAGGAGGAGTTTGCTTCAGATGTCTCTCTTTTCACATATTAATAATACAATCTCTAAAGCATCACCTATCAAGTGGTGATTTCATTGAGAGAGTTTAGAGGGGTAGAGAGTGTATCCAAACTCGAATAGAATCTAGGGTTTCTGTGATAGAAACATCTATTAGGAGACAAGAATCATCAATTTCAGCTCAAGAAGAGATGGTTAAGTTGCCCGATGCTACTCTGAAGGACTTATGGACACAGTTGAGTTCTTTGATGGCCAATGTGGAGATATTGGTTAAGTCCCAAAATCTCCTTCAGTCAGAGTTGAGGGAAGGATTCCAAACTATAACTGGCAGGAACCCAAAGAAGCAAAGTATGGGAGAAGGAGTTGAAGGTTCATCAGTGTTGACTCACCTTGCATCTTCCTCATCGGGTGGTGAAAAATCGATTAATGGTACTCAAAGGACTCAAGGGACAGAGCCTCGTAGACAAGAGAATCGCTCGACGTCTGCGATAACAAATCGTGCGTGGGAAGAGTGTAGGAACACAGCACGACGTGTCAATCTCCCTTCGTTCCACGGGGAGGATCCTTTCGCATGGGTTACACGAGTAGAGTCCTAATTTTTGATCCATGGGATCCCTTCTGAGCTTTGTTTACCGATAACTCAGATTTGTATGAAGGGTACTACATTATATTGGTTCATTTCCATACGTGAGCTTGATCCATGCATGACGTGGGAACGCTTCAAGCATTCTCTGTTCGACCGGTACAATGGGAAGGATTAAGTTTATCCGATAGAGTAGCTCAAATCGGTCGTCCAACGTGGTTCGGTGGATGAATATATCGACGAGTTTGAACGGTTGTCCTCGCAAATCACATTATTTTTATGTTCTTTTATGTTCTCATATGATAGCTTCATGCATGAATTATGGTATGACATGCATGAATTGCATGAATTTGTATTTTGAATGATTTGGGTGTGTTTTGTTTTAGAAGATGAATGATTGATGTATTGGAAGATAATGAATGAATTGTTATG
>JAOTAY010000002.1:4286372-4359425 GCA_025629805.1 Erythroxylum baracoense | reverse complement strand
AAATAATTGGTATTAAGAAAAATTATTGAGGGTATATTAGGTAGTATGTATTTATTAGTTTACATTCCATCCTAAACCTCTCGAATCGGAAGTTTCTTATTTTTACTGTTTAGGATGAAATGGAACGTAACATGAAATCTTCCACTTCCATCCTATTCCATTTCATTCCATTATAAAACCCTCAATCAAATGATAGAAGTGTGTTACGTTCTATCATGTTCTATTACTAACCCCTCAACGAAACAGGGCCTTAGTAAGAGTAAGTTGTTTGGTTGATATTGATGATAAGGCAACATTGAGTTATTTTTGTGATGCCACAAAGAGAGTGAAAGAAACAATCAAGGCCAATTTAAAATTTTATATTATTTATATATACCTTATTTTGCAGTCATCAATGAAAGATGAGAAAGGCAACTTTTTTTTTTTGCAATTGAGGCACTTTTGAATCTTAATGTCTATTTTAGACCAAAATTTACAAAAAAAAATTGAAGTTAATATAAGCATGCTATTACCTATCATAATAATTATTACACGAGAGATGATGCAAGATTTCCTTTGCTCATAATGAAGGTATACAATGATGCATCTGGTAATTTTTTGGATGTCCACTGCAATTCGTCAAAGAAACAAACTTAATTTAGGTATATATTGTTTCCCTTTTATTGCTTGTTTGAAATTAATTATTACTTTATTTGTTTTATAAGGTTACTTTTGTTGTATTACAGTTGTTTGGTGGGACCAATTCAAAAGTTGTGTTACAAATTTTTAAATGTTTGCAATTCAAATTTTTAGTCAGTACGTGAATGCAACAAGGTGGCACATTTGAGTTTATCCATTTCAAAAAAAGGAATAGATTGAAACATATGAAATTGAATTGTTTGGTCTTTTTTGGATACAATTTAAATCATCAAACAAGGTATATTATTATCACTAATAAGTTGAAAATAATTTCTTAATAACTTAATTTTATTTGTTTATTGGGACTTTAAATATAACAAGTAATTTTATAAATCCAACTTGCTTTAACCATATCAATCTTTTAGTGGATTGGGCTTTTAAGGAATCAAGTTTGATTGATAAAAGTGGCTTGGTACAAAATATTAGATGAAAAAATATTAGTATATCATTTAGTGCAATGAATTTAAATGATAGTGATAATGACAATCCTCTTAATAATAAGAATTTTGCACCGAATAAAAATTGAAACCAATTTAATTTGAGTGGATATTTCATTAAATGAAGTTTTATGATTTCTATTTATTTTCTTTTCTTCTAATTTCACTTATATTTGATTTTCGTATTAAATTACATATGTACAATATAAATATAAAAATTTAAATTATAAATATTTTGTTTCAAAATTCATTTTTACTTGACTGTGTTCTTCGGTACAAACTTTTGTTGTAAATTGTAATGCTTATAAAGTCATGAACCCATATTGTTCTTATTGAATGATGTTTTGAAGTAATTATTCTTTATTATATGATGTAAACTATAATATTTTAAGTAATTTACATTATTTTTATTTTTATATCTGTATAACAATTAAACGATATTTTTATTTTATTAATTGTGGTTTTTTCGTTGAAAATTTTGGATTAATTGTGGTTATTTTTATACGTGAAATATATAAAAATATTATTAACAAAAATAAAGAGATAGTTGTTATTTCAAACTAATATTTTTATAATTTTTTGAGACATAGTTGATGTAAATTAAAATTTATAATACACAATATATTGAAGGATTATTTTATAAATAAAAAATTTATGGACTATTTTATGGTTTTTAAAAAATCATCTAAAACAATACCAATATTATTGGAACCGATACTATATCACACTGTAACCAAATTCGGTACTGATACTAATACAGTATTTATATCATTGGTTAAAATATTAATCGTTGATATGATTAATATATAAATCCTTACGTGGTATCTAATGTACACTTCGTATCAGCAAAAACAATATTTTAACTTATTCATACTAGTTTTTAAATTTTAAAAAATTTATTACTAAATTAAAAAAAATCTAAAAGATTAAAAATTATCACAAAAATTAACTACGAGATAATTAACAGTTAAATTACTTGTTTTGATAAAATCTCCATTTTTTTACCAACTCTTTTAACTTTTGGGCTCCAATTGGCCCATATTACTTACAAATGGGATGCCTGTTAATTGGATTGCATCATCAAAATTTTGAATTTCTTTTTTTTTTTCCTGAGGTTTCTTTCCATCCTCCGCCCACATAAACCGTATTTTACTTTTATTTTTTCAAGCAATAGTATAGTGTACGAGGTTTTCGAATGGCAATATGTAGTCAAATGGATTGCGCTTCTGCAGGAACTGTTTCTGTTAATCAGAGTTACCTGAGTTGTGCACCCATGTAGGTGCTCTAACCCAAAACTTACCTTTATATTCCTATGAACCCGAATATTTATATGCATGCCTTCTTCAACATTTTTCAAATCAGCTAGCCACAGAGGCCTTTCCTGGAACTGATTATTACTCTTCTTGCTTGGTCATCACTTGTATTCATCTTCGACGACTTATCCGGGTATTCCCTTTTCGAGCATAGCATGAGCATCACCATGAAAAGATAAATTCGTGTCAATATTCGAGCATAGGGTAGTGGCACCATGGAAATAGAAGTTTCAGGAGCCAAACGGATAATCCATGGGTACTTGGGCAGCTCCAGACTAAACACTCAGGCAACAGAGACCACTGATCTGCCAACTCTACATATGGACATCAGGTTAATTTGCATTGTAAGACTCCAATACTAAAAGCGAGCACTTCACTTGTTAAAGCGTGAATCTTTACATCCATGAAACCATTCCAAATCTGCGGTTCTTAAAATTAGTCCAAAGTCTCAACCTTCTTTTGTCATTGCTCTGAGTTAGACGATGAATTGATGACCAACTCAGGTATTAAGGATTAACATGAACATATCAACTAAGAAATTCATCATCTAATTCCTCTTAACAACAAAAGAAGGTCATGAATCGGACAATTATAAAAAATCCATAGGAAATATGCATAATTGCAATTTGTTAAGATTTAAGTAGCTTATACTTGTTCATCAATAAGAAATTCCAATCCAACACACGTCGGTAAGACTAAGTTTGATTCGTTCTATGCTTAAACAAGTTCATGTAAGAGCAGTAGGTACTGAAACCTTTTAATTAAACGGCAAATTGCTGCGTAGCATGTGCCCACATATATCAACATCTCAATTTTGAGCAGTAGGCAGCTGCAACAAAACATCTAACATGAACTCTACAAGCACCTAAATTGAAGGAAGAAAAAGATACAAAAACAATAGAAACCTGTGGTGGTACCAATTCCCAGGCTGAGTTGTCCAAAATTCCCACTTCCCTCAATCCACTCCTGTTGATGATATAGTCACAGAAAATTTTCCCACCTCCTCACTCCCCTTCTTTTTTCATATAAGTGAAATTGAACTACACTTGTTTGTTTTAGCAAGAAAGCCATCGCTCGTCATAAGCTAGGAGGATACTTCCGAGGCCTCCCTCTCTTCCTTTTCTCCACCGTCGTTCCTACATCCCCAGCAGGAGTCTCTACCACTTGCGGTGGCTGTACCCTCACTGGCTGCTTTTCACTCTCCGCCGCAGCGCCACCATTTTGATTACCAAACATCGGCGGCATCCATTTGGGAAACCCAGGTGGGGTATCACTAACTTCCCCTCGCTTTTCCTGACTCCCAAAGGCAAACCCCAGCGGAAACACCGACCAACAACAATAATACGCCTCCTTTCCCGGTACCAAGGGAGGCATTGTCGGTAAGAGTACCGCGTGAAATGCCTTTTGACAGTTCCGACACCTCATACAACAATCCTCGTACACCCTCGGATATTCGAACAAGACAAAACAATAAGGGCACACTGTCCAAAATGACTCTAATTTCGCCCTCTGGTTTTGACCATCATCATATTGACTACCACCTCCACTCTTATTAACATTGCTTTTCGCATTTACACTGGGTTTTCTACCTCTTCTCACCGGCAACTTCTCTGTGTTTGTCAAATCAATCCTAGAAAACATGCTCAACTCCTTATCGTACAAGGACTTTTTGCTTGAATCAGATAACACGCCCCACGCGTCGGCGACGAGCTTGAACGCTTGATCGGCAAATGGATACTTGTTCTTGTCTGGGTGTAAAAGGAGAGCGAGACGTCGGTACTGCTTCTTTATGAGACCGTGGTCGTCCGAGCGGCGTTCGACTTGTAGGATCGAGTACCAGTCGTGGTGGTTGTTGATTCGTTTCTCGGCGGAGACCAGCACGTCCACGACGGCTAAGATCTGATCGGGGCCCTCGAGGATTGGCTCGGTTTCTTGTGCTAAGAGCGCGAAGTCCTTCGTTCCAGTGAAATCGCGCGTCTGTAGCATCTTCTCGGCGATTCCGAGCAAGCGCTCGGCCTCGGATCTGTTGCGACTCTCGTTCATTTCGTCGCTTGATGGTTGTTACTGTTGGAATTTCGTCTGCTTTGGAGGTGAGAAAATTTGGTAAAGTTGGGAAATGAAAAATTGCTCGGTTCGGGGGTGATTTAATCTGTGGCGGACGAAACAGGACCCAATACTTTAGCGAAATGGCAGGTGCGAGTCACGGTGTGTGACAAAACGGTGATGGGCAGTTTGGTCTTTGTGTTCTTTTTTCGGGTAATTTCACTCGTACGAATTGATTTTTTCAGTCAATCACAAGACGAGTTGGGTTGTTGAGTTGTTGGGCACAAGCCCACGTTACCCGAACACATCTCCGCTGGCTCTCTTTCATAAACCTGTCCTTATTGGCCCAGACATAAAGGCATTGTCGGTCGAATAGAACCTTAACGGTTTGTCTTCGTAATTAAGTGAAACAAATTAATTATGGAATATAGCAATAAAAAATTGGAATAACAAATTACAAATATCAAAATTTTTCTTAAATTTTTATTTTAGTTTTTTAATTAAGCATTAAAATTTTTAAAATCAGCTAATTCAGTTTAAATTTTTACTTCTATTGACATTGTGTTGATGTTATTGATAGAACACATGAAAGCTAATATTTAGGGTTCTATTTTTTAGGTGGAATTAAAGACATAATTTGATAAATCTAAATTTTTATTAAAAGAAAATCAAAACCTTAGATGTAACTTTGTGAGATTTTAATCAAAACCTAATTTTTATTTCTTTACTCAATTGTTTTATTTTGATTCTTAGTTAATTGTATCTCATTAGTTAATTAATTATAAACCCCACTTTATTTTATAAATTGAAATTAAGAAAGTAATTTCTTGTTTTCTTAGGATTCGACTTGGTTATATAATTATTATAAGATTTTAGTAAATTAGAATTAATTTTAAAGGTTTCGATAATTAAGAATGACAATTTTTAACCCATGAGCCTAAATTTTGTTGTTTTTAATGAGCCAATTTATAAGTCAGACTCAGACCTAGACAAACTCAAGGTCCAATTATTCTAAGTAAAGTAACATCGTTTTATTTAGAAGATTTGAGTCTCAGATAAATCTAAGTTGGAGCAACTCAAACTTTAATCTAATTAAAAAATAAATTCTTATATGTTATTAATTTTAAAAAATTATTTTAAAAAGCTTAGAAGAGCTGACTATTGTCATCCTTATGGACTACTCATTCAAAGCTGCTTTAGATATGGAGACGAAAAGCTTGAAAACTATTGGTGAGTTAGCTAGAAATTTGGATCATTTATAGACCAGTCTAAGTCTGGCAGTTTAGAATTTGTGTGATTCAAGTTTACGACGACTTTTGAACTTTTCAAAGCCTGATTAGAATCAGGTTCGAACGGGCACCGAACCTTGTTCAGATAACTTGTAAAAGCTTTGGAGATAAGTTCAGCTAGCTTCAATGTCAGCTCAGCCCGGTCCAATTCATTGCCTATTTTGTAATCTCTAAAAAAGTAGGGAGAAACGAAAAATTCCCTGGAAATCAGGGAAACCCTATTCCTCTCACTTCCAGGAATTTGTAAAAGGGGATTGCATCTTGTTCGCGTGCTCGAGTGCTGACAGGTGGCCAGTAAGAATTTGGGAATGCTGGCCTTGGGATTGTGAGAACCTGAAGATCACAAAACTCCATTCCAGTAGGAGCTCTAGGGTTTTATTATATACTCTTGTTCCTTCTATGGTGGCCTACTGTTGTATCTGTCTTTGGTTTTAAAACTCCATTCAACTTTGCTCTTTCTGTGGTGGCCTTCTGTTGTATTTGTCTTTGTTTTCAGAACTTCGAGACTCAACTTTGGCTTGGAAACATGTGCATTAAGAACTCAAGAATTGTTTAGGTGTTTCGTACAGTATTATCAACATGTACACATATATAATATTGGTCGAAATCCATCCGAACTCCTCTTGCTCCTTGGAATCCTGCGAGATCCCTTGGTTTTTGTAAAACTTTAGCGAGAGTTTTTCAACGTTCGAGTGTGTTTGTTCAATAATAAGGAATAATAAAGGAAAAGCTGAAAATATATATCACACCCATCAGTTGCATTTCAACTCACTTATTAGATCATCATTTAGCCGTTAGACATCAACAAACGAGCATATCTTTGTAATAAAGGAAGAGTTTCTAAAATTTCTTTAAATAAAAAAAACATAAATATTTAATAGAAGGAATAGTTGTTCTATATACTCTTCAATTTTCTAAATTTGATGCATTTAATACACGGTCATGATTACTCAAATTGTCAACATTCTCGTGAATATGAATTTTATTGCTAAATTTTATTAGGTTATTTAAAATTATCTTTACTAATTCCTCGTAAGATTTATTAGAAGAGTTTACTATCAATTTTATCGCTAACTCTTTTTTAAGATTCTATTAACTTTTTACTCTTTTTGTCACTTCTAAATAAATACTTTTTAGGAAACATCCTATAAAATAATGATAACATAATTGAATTAGAAGAGAAACAAAAACACATGTATACAACTAAAAACAAGTAGGTCAGTGTACAAGGCCTCTTAAGGGTGGTCGAATTGGTGGAGTAGAGAGTATGAGGTCAAAAAGTTTTATGTTTGAATCCTCCTATTTACGTTCTCTCAATCGAGCCTGCGTATAGAATTTGCCTAGCACAAAATTCCCGATTAACGTGATTTGCAAGCTATTGCGTCGATCCGGAAGTTTACTCAATGTGCATCCAAATGATACAAAAATATATAGTCAAATTTAATAACTTGTATTAAAAATAAAAAACAAGTAGCAACCTTTTATGATAAAAGCTACCGGACTCATAATTTATTTTCTATTTTTAAGTAATTCTAAAATATCTAAAACGAATAGTAATCTATTTCTTACCGAAAAGAATAGAGATAAGCAACAATATTTATATTATAGAAATATTGAAACCAAATTTCATCAATAATCTACAAATTAAACTTATACATACAAAGTCAACTTAATCCATAATTTAAAAAAAGCTAATTATGACTTAACAAATAAAAGAGAGATAAATTGTAATTGAAGACGGAAACAAAAGATAAAAACTATCAACTATAATATTTGCTAAATAAAAGAGAGAAAAATTATCCTGTTAAACTTCAATTTTTATTTAAAATATACCTAAAATTGACATGTTTTAATTTATCCAAATAGACTGTAATTAAAACAAGATATAAATGAGAAATAAATTATACCTAGAATTTAGTTTGAGTTTCAATTTAAAAATAGAAAATTCTAACTGTATTAAACATTAGGTCTGGCAAAATTTCGTTCAAACCAATAACCTGACCTTGTCTGATAAAAAAAATCAGACACGGGTTAGAATTTTTCTGATCGAATTTAAACCTGGTTGACCGATTTTTATTTGAATTAAAATCAAATATGAATTCGGGTTAACCTAATCAGACAAAATGTCCAAATTTTTAAAATTACTTAGCACCGAACATTTAAAACTGATTCAAATTGTCCGATTTGAATTTTAAAAAGTTAAAAAATCATTGTTTCAAAAAAATCATTACTTTATTCTAATTTATTGAATTAAGTTTGTATTGTTATATGCATATTAATTAACTTGTGTCATCTTTTGTTTTTTTCTCATATCATAGAGTCTTTAGGACATAAAGAGTGGGATATGAATACCTTGATGAAGAAGAATTTTTTATTTCTTGCATATTTTATTTGTTTTGAATTTGTATTATGAACAATGTGATTTGCTGGTTTTAGATTTGGTATACAGTTTGTCTTTGTAGCTTTTTGCTATAATTTTGTTAGAGATTTTGAATTTGGCGATTGTTTTTTTTTTAATTTAGTTGTAGACTTACCATTTGTTTCGTTTGAACTTCAACTAGACAATTATAATTTAGTTTATTTTGCTATAGTTTTTTTATTGATTTTACAGAAAAAGATATGAGAAGAAGATGATACAATTTAATGACCCTTTATTGTTAGTTAAAGTCGGACAAATCTGTTCCGAACTGGTTTGGATGTTTTTTAATCCGATTCGATTCTGGGTCACCTTTATAAAAAAATTTTGATTTCAAATTAATTTAAGGTCATAAAATTTTTACATTTATCCAAATTGTCCGGAGCCGATTTGTTTTGAAACTGATATTTTACTAACCCTGTTGGAAAATGCCATCATACTCGTACCCTAATAAAAATAAGGTACATTTGACCTGTAACCACAATAACTCGGAACAAGGGATAAACACGATCCAGTGCAAATTTCTTAAAATCTAATAAACAAGTAGGTGCATCGTGCATCCTTCATCGTGACCTTTCACAATACCCACATATTATTTGCGGCAGAAGAACGCCCTTCATCGTGACCTTTCACAATACCCATATATTAGTTGTGGTAGAAGAACGCCGATTCCCACTTTATAAACAAATTTGATTCCCACAAAGACATATAAAAGTGTACCTTGTATGACTTCGACGGAGCTAAAGCAAGTGCTCCGTCAATTCCAACTTTACGTCAGTATGGAAAGCGTGAATTTAATTGAACTTTACAACCAAAAAAAAAAGAATAATAATAATGAAAGCTCGACTTTTGACTTCAAACTCCTTGTTTGCTTTCTCAGAATATTCATACTTCTCGTCCATCATCTTTACCCGACTTTGATATGTTAATACATATTCGTGTACTTGTAGCTTCAGTTGAATAACATATATAAAATTGGGACATAGATTTATCATCTAAGGCATGGATCATTATCATGGACTAGTTATTTTATCATAATACAATTCACATACATGAAATTTACGCTCTAATTTAGCTTTGTTTTTTCTAATTTTTAATGGATGATCTATTCCTACACACATGATCTGATATTTCCCGAGCCCTCTTGGATGAAACTGTGAAATCCTTCTATACCACATCGTCAAATAGATCACCGGAGAGAAATGAATAATTACTAAGAGTTTAAATTAATTATTTCAAATAAATGGTAAGTATAATTTAAATTTATACTAAAAATAAAATAAGAATTTGTGTATTTTAAGGTAAAATCAAATAAAGGGTCCCTTGTGTTAAAAATAAGAATTTTGTGTATTTTAAAAACATGGGCAGAGTACAGCTTTTTTCTCTCCAAGTTCAGACAAAGGTACCTTTAGCACAAACCAAAAAATGTGTGGAAACGAAATACCGAAAGGGAAATAAAAGAAGAAAGAAAAACAAGTATAAGGTTCCAAGTCCAACATTGAATAAGTTGATATCCGATGCCTTTGGGACCACAACCTGAGGCTGAGGCTGAGGTTGTTTTCCGAAAGCATCTGCATTCTGGAAAATTCGTAAAGAGTACTATTTCGATATCCACGCGACGGGACAAGGTTATGTATAACACCACATAATTAGGCCCTTTCCCATACTGTGGTCCTTTGCTCAACTGAAGTCTCCTTCTATATAAATTATATTAAATACTAATATAAAGCAAAACAAATATTACTTATTCATTAAAAAAGTTATTGAGTTACTTATGATTTAATTTTTAAAATTATTCTAAATATAATATTAAAGTACATGACAAAAATATAATACATTACAAAGCTCCAAATTTTTATTTTTAGTATTTAATTTTTTAAAATGTTTAGTAAAATATTTAAATTTTTAAAAATTAAATAATTCACTTTAAAATTATACACGTCGTTAACATGTTACAAACACGTAAATTGATATGTTGAAAAGTTAAGTGAGTGACACTATTTCTGCATATAACTTTATAATGTCAAATAAATTATTATATTATAATCATTAATGTTTTTCTAATAAGAAGTTAAAAATTATTTAAAAAAAGAAAATGTCTAAGTATCAATATATAAATACTTTGTCAATCAAACAAACAAATATTAATGAAGAGAATTTTTTGAAATGAGTTATTTAATTTTTAAAAATTCAAACACTTAATTTAAAATTTTGAAAAGTTAGAAACCAGAATAGAAAAATATAAAATTTGTAATTTCCTAAAAATTTTGCTTGTTGAATCATTTTTAACATCAATTATTATATAAGTAATTATTAAATAGATAACTAAGTTTGTATAATTATTTTAACTTAAATTTATTAACATAAGTAAATATAAACTTGGTAATAATATTTTTAATGTAAAAAAATATTTTATAATTTTAAATAACAAATTAATAAAATATTTTTGAAATCTATAGCTTTTATCCATCCATTTTGTTGTGTTCAAAACATAAATACTTCCTCGACAAAAAAAAATTGCTTGATATTATTCAATATACACTAAGTTTTGGTGTTTCGTTTTTGTAATTTTCACATAAGACTAAAACTTTAATAAACCATCAATAAAATTTATTGATTAATCCTAGTATATAATTGTTGAACTTACTCTACCGTCAAGTCTCAGAAGACACAAACGAGGATTAATCTGATCGTGATAATGATTTAAAGATGTCCTCGAAAATTCGAGTCTACTCAAAAAAAAATCCAAAAAACAAAGAAGTTACCTACATTATTTTACTTTTCTATCTCGTTAGCATCAGAAATTTGACGTATCTTTGTTAATTAATTAACTAGTATTGGCAAATTAAGCTTAGTTAAATCCGACTGAGTTAATAAATTATATTTGAATTCAATCAGACTTTATTTTGAATTTAAACCATTTATGATTCTATTATAAGTAGGTTGATTGTGAAATTAATTATAACTTTAATTAAAATTATAAGATCTAATATGTCATATTGTTTATCGTTTATTAAATATTTCATATTTAATCATACATTTTTTTAAATTTTACAATCAAACTCAATTTAATTAAAAATATCTTTTTCAATTATTTCTTTGCATGACTTATTAAATTTCTAAATATATTAACAATAAATATAAATTATAATCCTAAGTCATATTTATAATTAAATAAATTAAACTCATTTAATTTATTTTTAATTAAATAATTTATATTCACATATTAAGATTAATATTTTTCATGTTGGTCATTTGAAAACAATTTCTTTACTAATTAAGGATAAGACTATTTATTACTAAACCTCTTCAGATACTACGTTTTAATGGGATTTTTATTGAATGTTGTTGTTGTTGATTAAGATTGATGTTTAAGAACGTAACATGATTATTCAAATATTTAAAAATGTTAAAACGATTTTAACAAACCTTTTTATGTGTGATTTTTTTTTCATCATATAATATTTCAATTAGACATAGAGTATAAATGTAATTTTTAATTTATTTGAGTCAAATCATGATAGTTCTTTGTTTTTAGTAATTGGCTCTATTAATTACGTTTGTAAACTTTTTTACAAAATGTGTTATTCTATCTTAATCAATGATTTCTCAAATAAATACTAATCGAGAACGATGAAATATTATTTCTAATCATTTTAATGTGATGAATTTTGTATTGATCACTCAATAACTTCTAAATATTTTATACTATATTTAACGACGACTGATTAAGTTATCATTAACTATAATAAGTCATAAATAAGATAAAAATAAATTAACTCAATCATTGTATGAGAAGTTTTAATGATTTAAAATCAAATGTTCACTTATACAATCATCATAACGAGAATATATATATATATATATATATATTAACCGAAATTTTCGTATAAGATTAGTTCAGTTAACTTGTTTTCTAACAAATATCACACATTTGTTTAAGTATCTAAATACTTTAATTAATAAGATCAACTACTTCTTTCATATTAAAGAAATATAACATGTGCTAAATTGTTTTTCCACATTTTATTAATGTTTACTCTCAATAAAACAACAACCGTGAATAATTTGAAGATAATACATAAATACAATATAAATATTAACGAGAGTTTTACTGGGTTATCGTTATTGTTTTACATAAATGTAATATAAATCTTATAATTATGATTTACCCTGTAAACTTTATCATATACGACTGAATATAAATAAGATAATAATGAATACAAATTACTTTAAAAGACTATTTTGTTCCAAATTAAGTAATTTTATCAGTTTGAGTAAATTTACATTGATAATGGACAATTCAAAATTAAATGCAGAGAATTTTAAAAATTACTCCGACTTTAGCTTCTACTTCGAAAAATTGGAAACTTTCTGAAAGTACCAATTAGATCAATCTGCGAGACTATTGCAACACTCATAGAAACATGTTCTTTGTCATTTTCTACAGACATGTTGCAAGTAAGAACACCATACTTCTGTTGTTTTCCTCATGGGCATCGCCAGTTGTGAGTTCGTTGTTCTAAGGTCTTTTTTTCACTTTCATGTCAACTCATACCATCGTTGCGTAATTTTTACTAAAGATATGATGTGATTTGTAGTTTAATAATAAAAATTATAAGCTAAGATTTTGTACTTACGAATGGTATGTTCTTGATAAAGTACAAAAATAATAATAAAAATAACAGTGATTGACTTATTTATGTTTTTATATTAACGTTAAAGTAAAAAGCGTAATTTTAATGAACATTTATGAAATTGCTTTTAAAATATTATAATACGATTAAAACACTTATTTTTTGACAATAAAAGCAATATATATTAATTCATATTCTATTTGGCATTAACTTAATTGACCAATCACATTAAAATTGAAATACGAGTTTTGATGTTGAAACTAAAGCACATAAAATATGTATCCATTCAGATTGTCTACTTATTTCCGTAAATCTCAACGTTATGTTAATTCTTTTTATACTAAATTTGAGAAAAGAAAGCATATAATTTAACATTGTTATAAGTAAACACGTTAAATGTTATCAGTTTTGCTTAAGCAACTAAAAGAGCACATGAAATCTTCTGAACCATAAATGATGTTCCAATCCTGCTTTAATTAATTTTGTCCACGTATTTACGTAAACCTTATATAAATATATGAATAAAATTTAATAAAATAAGGTAAGAACTTATTTATAGTATCAGAGAATCTGGTCTCCTAAAAGAGTGACATGTTTCAGATAACATTTTAAAGGTATTAGATAAAAATTTCGAGTTTTTAAATATTTTTTATTCTTTATATTTTAAAAATTATTACTTTCTTTTTATAAAATTTTAAATTATTTAATCTATTTTTACTTAAAATGACATGATATTAAAAGTTTTAAATTTCAAATATGATGCTATTTTAAAATTTTAAATAAACAAAAAATTAGTAAAATATAAGATTATAATTTATTGTAAAGACAATGGTATTTTAGTAATTAATTAAAAAATTTTAGGGTAAAGGTATTTTGTGGAAGAGAAAATCGGTGATTCTTCTTATTCATAATAAATGTCTTCTTGAAACTTAAATACAGGTATTCTAGGTCAAACTTGGAAAATGGAAAAGGAACAAAACTGGAATAGTGTTGGCATTGATGAGCTGTCCTCCACTATCAATAGTTGAAGGATCTTGAACGTCCAGCTACTTGTCTTATCTAGCGGTCCTGAGCCAAACACGTGTCCAGGGCTTTTATTTTCAACAGCCCCTTCTCAAGACAGAATTACTTCTGTCTTGACTTTCGAAGACATCACTTCAGTTTTGTTTCTCAGCAGATCTAGGGTTTCTTCATCCATCTCTTTCACATCTTCAAGGTCTCGACTTTTGGGGTGAAGCGAGACTCTGTTGTTCGTCCTCGGCAACTCGACATACCTGGTAAGTAGTTCTCCCTCTTTAAGGTTTCTGGTTTTGTATAAAAGCCTGTGGTGTGCAGTAGAACCGAGAGGCTTAGTTAGGAGATCTGCTAGTTGGTCTCGTGAGTTCACATGTCTTGTCTTAATAAAACCACTCTAAACTTGAACAATATGACAGTCTATCTCAAGATGTTTTGTGCGTTCACGAAATACCGGATTCGCTGCTATATGTTCAACTGCTTAGTTGTTACAACTCAGAGGAATCGGTAGCACGAGCTCGATGGGGAGGTCTTTCAGCAGGTATGAGATCCATTGAAGTTCACACACAGTGGTTGACATACTTCTATACTCAACTTCTGCCGAAGACTTGTTAACAATTCTCTGTTTCTTTGTCTTCCAGGATATTAGAGCCGGTCCGAGAAAAATGCAGAACCCACTGAGGGATCTGCATGTGGTGGAGCATGATGCCCAATCGGCATCGCAGAAGGCCTGTAGCTGAAGTTGGTTGTCTCTTAGGAGGAAAGGCCCTTGCTTGGGATATTGTTTAAGATACTGAATAAGGTGGAGTGCAACATCAAGGTGAGGCTTCCTTGGTTCTTTCATGTACTGGCTTAATTGTTGTGTAGCGTAGGAAATGTCAGGTCTATTGAAATTTAGGTATAGGAGCCTTCCAATTAGCCTTCGGTAAAATTCTGGATCAGTTAGGATCTCACCATCTTCAGTGTTTAGTTTGAGTCCACTTGGCAGTGGGAAATTCTTCCCTTTTGATGCCTGCAGATTAGTATCTTTGATAATGTTTAGAGTGTACTTGTTCTGATTTAGATAAATATCTTTCTTGGTTTGAGCAATTTCAACTCCCAAGAAATATTTGAGCATTGCCAAGGTTTTTTATGGTGAATGTAGATTGTAGAGCTTCCTTGACAATGTTTATTTCACTTTTTTATTGTCCAATGATAAGTAGATCATCTACATAGATAGGGAGAGCTAAAAAAGAGCTGCCTTCCCCTTTGATGAATAGACAATGATCCGCTTGTGACTTAGTGAAGCTAAGAGAGAATAGTTTGGTAGGGAGTTCCTTATTCCACTGCCTACTAGCTTGCTTGAGCCCATATAAGCTCTTAGTGAGTTTGTAGACCTGCTCTTCCTTGGCTTTGGAATATCCTTGTGAGGGGTTTAGATATAGTTCTTCAATAAGACCATGCAAATATGCATTGTTTATGTCAAGTTGATGAACGGGCCAACCCTTTGCTGCTGCCACAGTGAGTAAGACTTTTATAGTGACCATTTTTGCCACTGGCAAGAAATTATCATGGTAGTCTTTCTCGAATTCCTGATTATATCCTTTGGCTACAACTCTAGCTTTATACTTATCCACAGTACCATCCAGGTTATATTTGATCTTAAAGATCCATTTAGAATTAATGGCTTTCTTCCCTCTCAGAAGAGAAGTAAGTTTCCATGTGTTGTTGCTTTCTAGGGCAAATAAATCAACATTCATGGCCTCAACCCCTTTAGGATCTTCTTTTGCTATCTCAAATGTTTTAGGCTCATGCATAAAAGACACATTTGCACAAAAACTTATATAGTTATGATCATATGCAGGTGGTGAGGACATGAAACAGGGAATAGACTCGGTCAGAGAACAATTGTCAACAACTAAGGAGGAGGTGGTGGAATAAGAGGCTGTGTTTTCTGGAGAACCCACATCAGCAGTCTGGGATAGAGATCCCAAGGGCTGATGGATTTTGCCCGCGAAGGGATCCATAGATTGAGGTGTGTTGCCTGTGAGTTGGGAAGTGATTTTAGCAGCTGTTTCTAACACCATAGTTGCATAGTCATCCATCCAGGGGGCCTGCTTATTGTACGGGTACTCCTCCAGATTTTTAGCTTATGGAATTCAGGTTCAGGTATATCATTGCTTTCTTGTTTATTTGGATGATCATTGTGTGCATTTGTGGTTTCATGGTCTGCAATTGGTATTGGTGTGTAATAAGAGTTTGCGGGTAGAGATAATCTGGTTAAGTATGGGTAGGTATCTTCATGAAAAATCACATCCCTTGACAGGATTATCTTTCTATTGGTCATGTCATACAATCTGTAGGCTTTAACCCTAGGTTCAAACCTCAATAAAACACATCTGAAAGCTCTAGTATCAAACTTGGATTTTTGTGGTAGTGTGTTCGTAGCAAAACATAGACATCCAAAGGTTTGCATAATGGAGTAGTCTGGTAATTTTTGGTGGAGCATCTCATATGGGGTTCTCCAATTTAAAATGGGACTAGGCAGAATATTAGTGATGCGTGTGGCCATAAGAATAGAATCCCCCCAAAACCCTTTTGGTAAATAAGACTCATACATTAGTGCCCTTGCAATTTCAAGAAGGTGCCTATGTTTTCTTTCTACTACACCGTTTTGCTGCGGTGTGTAAGAACATGTTTATGGTGTAGGATGCCTTTTTCAAGGAAAAAATCTTTGCAAGAGTTGTTTAGAAATTCTGTCCCATTATTGGTTCTTATCATTTTGATGTTTTTGCTGTGTTGATTTTAAATAAGGGTATAGAAGTGCTTTAAAGTGTTTGCAACAGATAGTTTGTCTCTCAATTAAAAAGTCCATATGGCACGAGAGAAATCGTCCATAATTGTTAGGAAGTAAGAGGCTCCAGAATAAGTATGAACTGAATAAGGACCCCATAGGTCAATATGCATTAAATCAAAACATTCAGTAATGGTAATGCTGCTTTTAGGGAATGGTAAACGATGCTGTTTTGCTAGAGGGCAGATCCCACATACATGGTGATCTGTCTTAGATAAAAAGCTTAAAACAGGAACATGGGAAAGTTTGCCTACAGAACAATGTCCTAGGCTTCTATGTCGCAGGTTCGGGTCATTGTCTTGGGTACAGCTTGAATGTACACTCTCTGTGTAGGTTTCTCCAGTCAAGATGTACAAGCCCCCCTTATTGATGCCTTTTTCAAAGTGAGTTTAGTCTCTGAGTTCTTCACAATACAGTGGTTGGAAGAAAAGATAAAACAGGTATGTGTAGTTTGCACAAGTTTCCTTACCGACAGTAAGTTGCATGTGAAATCTGGTACGTATAATACATCATACAGAATGAGGTTTTTACTTGGTTTTACTGTTCCTTTATATGTTGCATATTTCATTGTTCTATCAGGCAATGATATGGGTGTTTTGGGTTCAAGTATGGTTGATTGGGTAAGCAATTTAAGATCATAACATATATGTGAAGTTGCACCTGAATTGATTATCCAAAGATCCTAATGCAAGTAAAGTAAGCAAACAAGTATCTTTAAATACTTACTCACTTCTTTATAAATAATGCTTGTTATATCAACATTCCAGTCGGTTCCTGTAGGTCCTTTCTCATTTGAACTTCCCCCAGCAGCGGCATTGGCCTTTTCTTTGTTTCTCTTGTCCTTTAGCTCCGTGAACCACTCTGGGTATCCATAAAGCTTGAAGCACGTTTCCTTGGTATGTCCACTTCCTTTGCAGTGGCTGTAGGTTTTGTTCTCCTTTTCTTTCTTCCTATTATGCTGTTTCAGGTTGCTCTTCAGATTACTATAAAATGCTGCTTCAGGTATGGTACAGTGAACTTCACGTTGTTTCTCCACACTTAAAACCACAGAGTAAGCTTTGCTAACTATTGGTAGTGGCTCAGTTATTAATATCTGGTTGTGCACATTGTCAAAAAAATCGTTGAGGCCCATCAAGAACTGCATTAGGTTATTCGTATTTTCTATCTCATTATGCAAATTTGCAGCATGGCAGGTGCAAATGGGAGGTGGTCTCAAACACTACAGCTCATCCCACAACTTCTTGAGCTTGGTGAAGTAAGCGACCACGATAAGTTCTCCCTGATTCACTTAATTGATATTCCTTTTAATCTGATAGAGTTGTGGTCCATTACTGTCACCGTGTCTTTCCTTAGTCTGGTCCCATAGGCTCTTGGCTAATGATGAAAACAAGAACCCACTAGATAGCTCCCTGGTTATGGAGTTAAGTAGCCATGATCTCACCACGCTATTAGTTTTTTGTCATTTCTCATAATTTTCAGTTCCTTCCACATGTTTTTGCACTTTGCCATCCACGAGAGCAAGCTTGTCCTTGGCTTAGAAAGTGATTAACATGCTATAGCTCCAGGATAGATAGTTGGATCCATCAAAAAGGTTAGTGACCAGTGGCATGCCTGGCTGGTCTGAGTTAAGCAAGGTAAGAGTTTCAGTAGCATGATTAGGGTTAGCCATGGTAGCGGCGGCGGCTGCAGGTTAGGGTAAGGTTAAGCTGTATTAGGGTAAGGTGAGCTTGATTAGCACAAGCTCAGCTCTGATACCATGTAAATATAATGATATTTTAGTAATTAATTAAAATATTTTAGTGTAAAAGTATTTTGTGGAAGAGAAAATGGGTGACTCTTCTTATTCGTATTAAATATCTTCTTGGAACTTAAATAGAGGAATTATACGTCAAACTTGGAAAAGGGAAAATGAAAAAAAATTGGAATACTGCTGACATTGATGAGTTGTACAAACTATTAACAATTGGAGGATCTTGACCGTCTAGCTACTTCTCTTATCTAGCGATCTTGGGCCAAACACATGTCTAAGGCTTTTATTTTCAACATTTATACAATGATTACATAATATTATAGATAGATAAATTATACCTTTAAAATAAAAAATAGTTAAACAAAAAATATCCTGGTTAATTATCCCAAAATCTGTCTAACTTAACGAAGACAAATACAGACAGTTGGTTTGGTATGAACCAGAACATAACATAATAATAGTGATGATCCATACAAAAGAACTAAGAACACAAGAAGAAGCAGACGATAAATTGGTTCAATATATCGGGAGAAGAGATGGATATACGGTGTCACATGTAGAAGGACACTATTGATTATCGGTGTGATGTGATGGAAGCATGAATATCTATGTACGGAAAGTGAAAGTCCACATAAAAAAAAAAATTCTTTATTTCTTTTACCATATTATTGTTCCCTTAAAATGGTAAAATAATCCGACCCAAGAATGTCACTGTCTTCTTCGTTCACTCGAGCCCTTCTTGTGAGTCTCTTTCTCATGTGTATATATATGTATTTGGTAAACTCTTTTATAAGAAGACGATGATGAAGAAGAAATGAAGTTAAAAAGCTGAAGATAAGCAAGTCTCTCCTGTTTGGCTATAAAAGGGAATATAACCTTTCCTTTCTTGAACCACCAAGTCTTTCTTTTCCGTCTCTGTACCTGTTGCCTTACCCTCACAACTTTCTCAAAGTGGTAGTTTGTGGTTTCTTTAATCAGCAGAACCTAACTGAAGCTATAGCCTCCCTGAAACTGCAGGTAAACAAAGGGACGAAATCTATCTATCTCACTGACATAGCTCTACCTCCTTTTTTTTTTGTTCATTTTTTTTTGCATGTCCATGAGGTTTGTAATGCATCTCCCAGCTATTTTCCTTTCTGGGTTTTTCTTGCTTGGATCTGAACTTTTCTTTTGAATGGGTGTTCTTCTCTAGGGTTTTTGCTCAATTCTTCTTCCAGATTGGCAAAACCCCACCTCTTTAAACTCTCGTTCCATGCTTTTAGTTTTTGTTTCTGTTTACGTACGGATCATATATGTGAACTTTTGATCTTTGATGATGATGGTTTCCCGTATATAAGGAGAGGGAAGATGGCTAGAGAGAAGATCAAGATCAAGAAGATTGACAACATTACTGCGAGACAAGTGACCTTCTCTAAGAGGAGGCGAGGACTGTTCAAGAAAGCTGAAGAGCTCTCTGTACTCTGTGATGCGGAGGTTGCTCTCATCATTTTCTCTGCGACAGGCAAGCTCTTCGAGTATGCTAGCTCCAGGTACGTCCATCTGTCTTTAATTGGCCGAGATCTCTTCCTTCCAATATCATCAAAGTAGGCGGTAGGCCTTTAGGTCTCCTCGTCTTTATTCTCTTACCTAATCAAGTTCTTATCTCAAGTCTGTGTCTGTACATGCGCGTGCACGGTGAGATATGAGAGTTAGAGAGTTATATTAAGACGAAATAGCATCGTCATGGCCATAAATAAGGAAAGGAGAACATAAAGTTAAGATCTTTACAGGAATTTCATGGCTCTCTATACATGTAAATCTTTGGTCTTCTAGTATTTTGGAGGTCTCTAGTAGTACCAACTCTCTAGGAAGATTACTAACTAGCCCGCACAGTAAGGTGATTGGTTTTGTGGATCTCTTCGCTTGTGTATAAATAAACCTATTCTTCTCTTATGTATAAACCTATCTCTTCTCTTGTGGATCTCTTCTTGAACTTCTTCTTCTTCCGAGGCTCTCTGCAATTTCAAGTACAATGTTCCTACGAGTCTTCTTTCTTTGCTCCGACATGAAATCTTACGAACTTCCAATTCTTCTCACTCTCAACAACATTTAATATAGTGTTCTATGTGTATCTATGTTGTTGTCTTTGCATATCGATACCTCAGGTATTGATCTTGAGCCGTGAATATATCATAGATTCCATAAGATGAATGGGAGCTATAATACCGGCAAGGAAAACCTCTCATTAGAGAAGAAGCCTGACAACGGCGGCTCTATTTTGCATTTAATTTTCTAATCTCAGACGTTCAACATGACATTTAACTTAATGGGATAACCTTCCTGCCCAAGTAGTAAGAGAATATTTAGAAATGTGTTTAGAACGAGTTCAATATTGAAAACGCTTTCATTGACCAGCCTAGGATTCATCGAAACAGCTAGCATTGCAAGGATTAAAGTTTATTGTTCGTTGTGATCTTTGAAGCTAGTATAGGAGTAAATGAGTAAGTAATAGGGAATTGATAAGATCAGCGAGTGTCTTCGATGTAATGTCTTGTTTCTGTAATAGTAGGCTTGGAGTTTGATGAAAACATGTGATATGTGAGTAAAAGTTCATGTACTATCGCATCCTAATTTCGAGGACAAGTTATTATTGCAAAAACTCATTAGTGATGATAGCCATATCTAATTAGATTATAGAGTTAATTAAACTTAATTTGTAATTTGATTTTCTTTTTCATTTTAAATTTCATGTTTTAAAAATTATTATTTATCTCATGTTGTATTATTTATCTGTCACATAATCTCTTTATTGTTTTCTTTCTCTTAACTCTCCGTTTGTTCATAACGTTAAACAATGTTGTATTGTAATCACGACTGATTACTGGTTTAGGTTATTAAGCTAAGATTATTAACATTAATGTAAATTCTTCTCTTTGATTACTGGTTTAGATTGAATCTGTAAGTTTGCAATGAAGGATATAGAGAATGTCGTCAAAACCTGAAATAATCAACACTTTCATGATACATGAAATCATAAGATACCATCTTTCACACATATAAATGGGGAATTCAAGTATATCCAGTTGTTGTTGATACTCAAATAATATGCTTAATTGGAAGAGATTTCAGGAAAAAAAGATCCAAAGAGGGAAGAACAAAGGTGATATTCGTTCTTGGAAGTTAGAATTCACCTCTTTCTTATATGAAGTTATCCAAATTTGAATATTAGTTGATTAAAGGAAACGAGTGAATTATGTTTTTCTATGCACACACATCAATTTCCTTCTCTATCATTCATTTTTCTTTCAAATGGAGACGGAAGGATGCCTTTCTATTTTCTTTATCTCTTCTTTTTCAAAATTCTAAATAATAAATTGTGGGTGATATTGCAAATGGAGCCATGATTCTTGTGGCTACGATGGAATTCATCGTACCTTAATTATGGTCTGCAATTGTAATTGCTGTTGGGAGGCATAGCTTAAACCCTGAAGTTGGCTAATTGAAATAGGTGTATTGAAATTTGTGAAAAGAATAATAACGATATCATGAGATATAATTGTAAGCCTCAACTTACTAAGTGGTTTTAATATTGGGAAATCAATTATCAGATATTGATTTCTTAGGAAAACAATTAAGAAATAAATGTGTTGGAATGAGAAACACATGTACATAAATTACTTAGTATGTGTAATAACAAAGGTCGGTCTGTTTCCTACCCAAGCCCGGCCTTGGGTAGGGGCGAGCTGGCCTGTGCCCAAGGCTCCTTGATTTGCTCTGTTCTTCCGAACCTCTAGTTCCCTGTAGGAACTAACTGTTTTCCTGCACAAAGAGGTAAAGTCAAGGGGCCCATATCTTCTCTTTCGCCCCAAGCCTACAAAATCTTAGGATCGGCCCTGCTCCTAACGGCAATTAAGGGTAAGGATTCGACAGAAATAGGAACTAGATGATGTTTAGGAGCTTTGAGAAGATCTGAAAGGATAGGGACATCCCAGAAAACCTTGACTTTGATCCATGTTCCTTTTCTAATGACAACTAATGTATTTAGGGATAAGAAGCTGAAGGTATATTTCCAAAATCTGCGCCTTAGCGAGATTTCAGCTGAGTGTTGATTACGATGAAGCTAAAGTTATTGGCTCAAAGAGAGAAGAGGAGAATGAAATGTTTGCATTATGGCTGTAGATAAGCACTTTGTATCCAAAACTCAAATGCTTGAGCAATGGTTTCACCTTCCTTATTTTAATTCTTATATTTTGAAAATCATTTTTTACTCTCTCATAGTATTGTCTAATTCTTATACAACTCATTTCTTCATATATGTTTTTAAAACTTTTAAATTTAAGTTTTAACATGATGCTGTTATAAGGTTATGATTGGACCCAAAAAAAAGATGGCAAAAAAATATTAATGAAGTAACTGATAATTTTCAAAATATAAGAATTTAAATAAAAAGTAAACCACATAAAGTCTAGTGTAATTAAGTATTATATATATGAATAGTAAGAACCATATATAAGGATAATAAACTAAAACCTTATCAACTTTTTGGTCTGCTACCATTTAATTACCATGCAGAATGTGATTTGGTAATTAGCAATTAGATTCCTTTTCTTCCTCTATTTCGCTAATATATTGTTTAAAAGTGTACATCAATGACCCTCCTCAGACTCTTGCAAAGCGGAGGTATGTTGACTATTGTTTAAAAGGCTCAAATGAATTTGCTTATAAAATAGGAAAACCTTTTTCCATGCATGCCAGGAATCTCAAGAACGTTTTAAGGTTTAGAAGCTCCATGTAGTTGCTTATCACTTGTCCATTTGTGTGCAGCTTAAGTGACATTCTTAAACCGATGCTATTCCGCTATAATGAATTGTTTGAACTAGGTTTTAGAATATACATGCAATGGAATAAAACAATTTCTAATTTCTTAATATGTATTTCCTGCACTCATTGAAGAACAGTGACTTCACAATGAACTTAATTATTATTCTTTTTGTTTCTTATTATATGTTAATATACGTTTTTGGATTTTTCAAAATTATTATTCTTCTTGTTTCTTATTTTGTGGTTAATACACGTTTTTCATTCTTGGGCAGCATGAAGGATACCCTCGGTAGGTATAACCTTCACTCAAACAACTTGGCCAAATCGGACCAACCATCTCTAGAATTGCAGGTAATAGAAGCACATGAAACCTACTACCATCTTATCCTCCAACTCTACTGCTGCAACTACCGTTCTTAACTTGGAGATTTTGTATTCCTTATTGTAGCTAGAGAACAGCAATCACATCCGGTTGAATAAGGAAGTTGCTGAAAAGAGCCAACAACTAAGGTATGTGTGAGAATGTGGAGGGACTTTGTCTTTGGCTTCTGATATTTGCTTTTATAATTAAGATTAGAAGATTGTCACTTGTAACAGGCAGATGAGAGGAGAGGATCTGCATGGACTAAACATCGAGGAATTGCATCGTCTGGAGAAGCAGCTTGAAGTAGGACTAACTCGCGTGCTGGAAACCAAGGTTTTGTGTCCGTGGCTTTTATATATAAAGTGTCTGTGGTTGTGTTCACTTGGTAATAACTTCTTTTTTTTTTTTTTCTGTTCTTAGGGGGAAAAGATAATGACTGAGATATCTGCACTTGAAAGGAAGGTAAGTTGGAGTGAAAAGAATTTGGAGTTTTGACTGGCTTGCAGAGAGAATGTTGTTGTCTGTAGAAGGAAATAAGTGTGTTTTGAAGAAAGACTTAGCAAAAAACGCTCTTTTATTATAGCAACATTACACTGATATGCTTCAACTTTTGATTCTAAAATTCTTATTATATTAATATACAATTAAACATATTTAATTCTTAAAATTATCTTGATTGTTCATATACTCAATTTAATCTTGTTACACTTTTATTTTTAATATTTAAATCTGTTAGTTCCAACTGTTCTGACTGATAGAGATGTCAATTTCATGGAGTTGAATAGAAGAACCTGAAAATGGAAGAAGCATAAGAATGGGGATATATTGGATGATTGTTAATGGTTTATTATTGTTTGTAATGACAGGAAGCGCAGCTGCTGGAAGAGAATAAGCAACTAAAACAGAAAGTAAAGGGTTACCTTATGAAAACATATCTACTGCTTAATCTATAATGATGAGAATCGTATGACTTGTATTATGTGCAGATGGCAGCAATGATGTGCAAGGCCAAATGGCCATTGGCTGTAGAATCAGACGTTGCAGTTCAAGTAGAAGAAGGCGTATCATCTGAGTCTGCCACTAATGTCTGCAGCTGTAATAGTGGCCCTCCTTTAGAGGATGATAGCTCCGATACTTCCCTCAAATTAGGGTAAGCTCTCTCTCTCTCTTTGAGTGATCTCTAAAAGAAGTGTGGTGATTTTTATTTTCTTCTTCGCCCACGTGTTGTTACAGGCTTGCTATCTGAAGCTGTAGAAGGCACACGGGAACATTCCTTCATTTGGAGGCTTTAAGATTTCTGTATCTTATTATGTAACTTTGACTTGAATGGCAACCGATGACATTTCGGACACTCGCCGTTTATTTTCTGTTTATGTAAGAACCTGAACAGGCCAAGTGTGTCCGTCTGTCTGACTTAGCAACCTGTTATGATATCCAGTTCTGTATCTAACTGTGTAAGAACCGAGTAGATTACCGTCTTTCGCATGCCTCTGCGTCAAGTTCCATGTCCTTTCATTTTTTTTAGTTTGTTCTGACCGAGTATCGAGTTCGTGCATATATTTACTTTATTTTATTTCAGTTTTTATCTTTTAAAAATTATAGTAATTACATAAATTTTCTGTTATATTTTCAATTTATCTTTATAATATTGTATTAAAATATAAGAATTTGAATAAATAAATAAATATATGAAAATTTTATCAAATATGATTAGAGTTTATATTTTAATTTAATTTTACTCGAACTAATTTTATTTTTAAATAAATTTGAAAGAAGTTTGAAAATCTGAAAAATTATTAAATTTGATTTATTTCCATGCATAAATATGAAAAAAGTGTGTGAAATGGTTAAATTAAATTGAAAATACTAAAAATTTAAAACAATTAAAATGGATGGTACCTCTCTATCAATTAAAACTAATTAACTGTTAAATCTTGAAAAATAAAGGCCATTTTTGTTTGTTTTTTTGGTTATAATTTTCAATTTTTACTTTTCTTTTAAATAAAAAAAAATATAGTTTGTGTAGTTATATTTTTATTATAGATAATAATTAAATGTTAGATAAAATATAAAAATAAATTATTTTTAATTAAATAAATTTATTTTATTCTTTTATATAATATTTATTAACACATTGTTAATAATTATTTTATTTTATTAAAAAATATTTTCAAATATAGCTTTTTATTTAAAATTGATGTTTATTTTAAATATTTTAGTTGTTAAATAAAATTTTATTTAATATATATATTTTTAAAAAATATCTGTTGATAATTATTAAATATAATTTATTTAATCTAATTATAAAATTAAATAAAATTATTAAGTGTAATTAAATTATTCATAATACGTAACCGGTTCTAAGTACAAGACAGTCGAGTCAAATTGGGGCGACATGGAAATGCTGCGAAAGAATGGGGTTGAGTTTATAATTCCGCTCGCTCATGTTTGCTTTTCTCATGTTCTGAACTTCTAATGAGCCCAAAATGATTTTTCCGTTTTAGTTAAGGTTTCCAACATGACATTCTGACAATGAGCGTGAGATGAACGCTCCCATCCCAACGCCAATCTACAATTCATCCACCAGTCTGATAAAGACTTCGTTTTCACTTTTCCCATTATGCGCGTGAAACACACATTCCAAACTGTGTTTCAGTTACCATTTAACGTCTCGTTTTCTATACCTACCTAATCGGTTACCCCTCGCTCCAAATGGCTAATTGTGTGAAATGTGAAAGTTAGGGTCAGCTCTGCTTTTCTCAACCAACTTTTCTCAGTCAACATTTCTGGAAAATTTCCGTTACTGATTCCGTTCGTAGACTCCGATCACCGCTGAGCTCTTCGTTCCCATGAATAACGCTCTCGGAGTTTTCGATTTCAAGAAGGAAGACGAGCTAACAGAGCTCGCCGCTAGCAAATTCTTGAGCAAGTTCAAAAACCCTAACCTCGACAGTTTGGAGTACGAGTTTGCCGAACGCGGTACAGTTCTTGATGCTTCTCAAGAAATCTCTATTTTCTCCCGCTTGATTACGGGAAAGCAGTAGCGTTAGTAATGTTGATATCGATTGAACTGACTTTTAGCTGTGTTTGTGTAGCTTAATTGGGGCTTTGGACTTTGCCTTATTAACTTAGATGTAGAATTTGAATTTTATTTTCCGTTTCAGTAATTTAGTAGAACAGTTTTACGGCATTCCACGTTTCTGGGGTCTGATGAAATAGATGCGTGCAATTTTCCAACTCTGTATCGTTAATCGGTAAAATGCCCATTTTGCTAACCAGTACTGTTGTAGTGGGCTCATTGAGTTCTTATCCTAAGTTATCCTCTTCGTTTGATATTCTTTTTATTGCATGCAATTATACCACGAGAATCCTGTTGCTTTTCGCTCATTTCTTTTGATCTTGGTCTTTTAAGTTCCTTCTTAATGTATTTCCTCAAGCGACAGGTGCTTTTATTTAATAATCTTTTCTGCATGCACAGGTTCTCATGGACCTGATGTCCTGAGGCATGATACTGGCAGTTTTCCTTGTGTAGATGTTGATGCCACTGAATGTGATCATAGTTGTGGCAATACTAATACAGATGCCCCTGTGGTAATGACGGGGGAGGACATCTCCTCGGAAGAAGGAAATTCTGGCTTGGATTCTACTTCACTACCAAATTGTTTGATTCTTAAGAAAAAAATTCATCCCAATATGGAAATGCCATGGAAATACCAACCGACTGGTGTACTCTCAGATTCTCCATCTAGCGTACATTCTTTTCTCAGATCTCAAGTAAATTTGAATTCATCCATCCTTTTGTCAAATCTGTTGGATGATTAATATCTACTTCCTTTGAATATTCAGAGTAAGTACGTTGATGAGCAGTCAGATGCTGAAGGAAGCATGAATGAGAATTCTCCATCTAGTCAAACTCGTTGTATTTCAGAGGATGGTGGTATTTCCATACAATATTTGCTAATTTCATGATGTTTATGGATGTTTAGGTTGTTATCTTACAAAGTTATTCTCCTTGATTTCAGTTAATGTGAATAGTGGTGCAACAAGTCATTGTTCCAGTGGGTCTGAAACGGTATAGTATATACTTTAATTTAAGTTAACGATTTTGTTGAATCACTACAGGATCCTTGCTCTCTAGATTAAGTCCATTTGCATATTTTTATTTTTTTAATTTCTTTTGCTCCTTGATAGCAATGTAGATCTTCAGAGATCCTTAGTAGTTTCCAGAAACTTATAGTGCCTAAATTTTATTATCATTTTGAACTCCATATTTCTGCTTGATTTGTTACATTTTGATTAACAGTGGTAATTTGCTTTAGTAAAGTGAAGGCTTTACCTTTTAATGATATAGTGTATATTGATAAAAATGAAGATGCTAACTGCTGTTCTGATATTTGTGATGACCAGAAAACTTTAGGTTTATTGACTATCTTTGTGTCAAATTTACAGGATGTCGTGAATTTTGTTGTTGATTATGTTGTGTATCGGCATGACAGTCATTCTGGATGCTTTGTAAATTTTTGTTCTAGTGGGATTAAAATTAATGGTTTGACTGCCCATACTGACCAAGAGTTCTTCAGCATTGAGATTGGAATTGATGATATCATCCATGTCGAATCCTATAACCTTGAAAAGGTTAGTTCGATTATCTTTGGTTGCTTATGTTTGATGGTAAAATATTGTTTATCACACTAATAGATCTTAACTGCATGTCTGAAGTTTGGAACTGTCATAATTAAGCTCCGAATGCTGTCAAAGAAGGACGCAACACAAGATGATAATGCATATGGCACATCAGGTTGGTGAGCTTCTACTAATTCAGTGCAACATATTGGTGGAATAGTGTTCTTTTTCATGTATTTAGGCGTCATGTAACATCTCAATTTATGTTCGTCTTGACCTTAGATTTGTCGCAGTTTGTTGAGAATTTTGCACCTCCTAAACAAATAAGCTCCCTCTGGTTTCCAGAATATTCATGTGCCTTGTTTTGGGACTTTTTGGCTTTTTTAGAAGACAACATTTCGATTAACAGGTTTCCAATTACAAAAGGTGCTTCTATGTCAATGTTATAAACTTATAGTGCTACATGATGAACACAGAGTTTGTAATTAGTCTCCTGTAGTTAAATAGTTGGCTAAAGTGATTTTTGCGCTGAATATTTTTTGATGTTTTGTAATTTGTAGATAATGTATAACACTAAGGTTTTTGACAACTAGTTGATTGCTACCATGTAGTCTGGTTTCATATTCTGGTTATAAAAACTTTTGCAGCTTCATTATGTACTACAACATTGCTTTTTAAACTGATTTTATATGCTTATCTTATGTGCGTAGGTGTGGAGGAGTTGGAGTTTTCAGTTGTTGAGCCCAACTGGATTGCGATGTGGGAGCACTTAACATCTTTGAATGTGAAATACTTTGCTGTGTGGAGGACTGTGGATGAGTAAGCACCTGAAAACTTTGTTTTTAATAAGAATTTTCTGTATAATTTATTATTCTCTCTATAATTGCCTACCATGAATAGATTTTGTGTACTCTGAAGATAGTTTATGACTTTTTTAAGCATTCTTCTGCTGAGGGCTCCATCTGATTCTAGTAATAAGCCCTCTTATCTCCATCTGATTGTCGTAGATGCATATAACAATCTGTTGCCTTGCTGTGAGTTTATATCTTGATATCCGACTGACTCACCCGTGAATAATCTGCTTACCAGTGTAGAAGCTCAAAAGTTTGTGCTATGTGAGTGATTGAGAGCCTTATGAAGTTAAGTTTATGTTTTTCTTTGTGTCGATTGGATTTGAGAATTACTTAAGGAGTTAAATGCTTTGAAGCACTAAATGCTTCCCTGTATTATCTTTTCCGTCAGTTGTTGAAAGAGGAAGTTTCACTGATATTGCAACTAACAATTGTTGGAAAAGTATATCTTCATTCTTTTCAGATAAAGGCAAAGTGTGTTTACAATCAGCAAAAAGATTGTAGATGTTTTCTTATGGGCGAATATGTGACTGTATATCCTCTGCAGTTATGAGCAGCAATTATGTTTTTTTGTCCTAAATGTTAAGAGTTTTCGCTTTCAATGGTTTGCAAATTTGGGGAGGCCATTACGGGTTTGGTAGTTAATTAGAAATGTACTTTATCATGTCTTTTCTTTCTTTTCATAATTCTCTTTCCCTAATTTTATGTTCTATTGTAGGATGGATGCTACAAGTGATGGAGCAGCAGATTTACTTCAACAAAGGCCTTATTTTCCACAGTGAGTAACAAATCAAATCCCCCTTCGAATTTGCCATGTTGTATTAAGCTTTGACTTCATGCTTGTTTTAATTTTTGTGATCTTTTGTTGCTGATTTTGGCCTCTTTATTTCTACTTAAATGTTAACCAACCTAACTTAAAGTTATAATGTTGTTGTCTTCTGACATCTTACCAATAAAATAACTCTTCCGAGTGAGTTTTTTTGAATTTCTTTTAGTTGAGTCCTTGATTCATTCATAACTTCCCAACAGGATGCAGCCTTTAAACTGCCTGATGAGGCTTTTAAATTCTGAGTTTGTGCTTTAGATGAATATTCTCTATATCTCCTGCAACATCTATTTCTTTAGCATAGAGATATTGTTTTCCATTGCATGTTGAATGTGAATCTTCGTGCATATTGTAGTTGTTTAAATAAGAAAGTTGTAGATGGCGCGTGTAATCCTTTTATGACAGATCTGAAAAATCTGACCCCTTACAGTTTTGATGAGGCCTTTGAAGATGTTATCTATCCACAAGGGGATTCAGATGCTGTTTCCATCAGCAAGAGAGATGTAGATCTATTACAACCTGAGACATTCATTAACGATACTATTATTGACTTTTACATCAAGTAAGTTTCTTTGCTTCACATTGCTTTATGCCATTATGACCTCTCCACTGCTATTTACTGGGGTTGTATGCATACATTGCCAATGAATGTTTCTTGAACATAAATGTCCTTAAGTCTTAATTATGATGCAGACCTTACTTTCAGTTATTCTTGTTGCTTTGATCCAAAAATCACCCTAGGTTGATGTTAGTGGAAGGTGGTTATCTCCAACATGATCTGTCTTTACAAGTTTCAATTGTTTTCTGTGATCAAGTACTAGTTTGAATAACACAACCGATTTGCAGGTATCTGAAGAATCAGATTCTGGCTGAGGACAAAAATAGGTTTCACTTTTTCAATAGCTTTTTCTTTCGGAAACTCGCTGATCTAGACAAAGATCCGTCTAGTGCTTCTGATGGTAGAGCTGCCTTCCTGCGTGTTCATAAATGGACAAGGAAAATGGATCTCTTCAGGAAAGACTACGTTTTCATCCCAGTAAATTTCAAGTAAGAAAATGATATGAAGAGCATACTGTTCCCGATAAATGTTTGCTTGGAGTTCTTTGTTCATGTGTTTTGTAATGTTATTTGGTGACAGTCTTCATTGGAGTTTACTAGTAATATGTCATCCTGGTGAAGTGGCAAGTTTTAAAGGTTAGTTCTAATGTTACTTATGTTGGTTATCTGATTTTTAATATTTCATGTATCTTTTATATAATATCAGATGAAGAACCAGGGAAATCTCTCAGAGTGCCATGCATACTGCATATGGATTCTATTAAAGGAACTCATGCGGGTCTAAAAACTCTTGTTCAAAGGTATTGCAAAGTTTTTGAAGCATGATTGAGTTTTCTGCTATATACAAGGCCGCAATGAAGAATGAACATTATAAATAGCTTTTTTTATATGAATTTGCAGTAAAGTATTATTCAAATTCAATAATTTGCCTTCACTTAGCAGTCACTAAAAACTACAAGTGCCTAAATGTGGATTAGTTATTCATATTTTGGACAAATGACACTGTTGAAAATGGGTGGCTAGGTGTTCAGTGTTACACAATTAATATATGCAGCACAATCTGATGTTGTCATGTTTGACTGGATCCATTGTTTGGCAATGCAGCTTTGGCACCTAAACTTCATTATTTTGTGATTTATTATCTTCCTTCGATTTTTCATTTTATCATCTCCTGTGCATTCCTGAATGTCGGTCGTTTACTTCTGTTCATTTGCTGTTGTACCTTGATGTGTCAGTTACTTGTGGGAAGAGTGGAAGGAGAGGCACAAGGAAATGGTGGAAGATTTTTCATCTAAGTTCTTGAATTTACGGTTTGTACCACTGGAGGTATCGTCTTATCTTATTATAATATTTTTGCGAGTGGTTAATGATGTTTTTGGAATTCCTTTCATTGTCTATCCCAGTCTTCCTTCATCCTCTCTCTCTCTCTCACACACACACATATGCATTCACACACATTCATACACTTGCACATGCGCTATACATGCAGACACAGGCATAATATGAGGACAGCACCTGGTCGATAAACATTAACGATTAGTTTCTAAAGGTTATGAGTTACATTTGACATTTAGTTCTTGTTTACACAGCTTCCACAGCAGGAAAATATGTTCGACTGTGGCCTATTCCTGCTCCACTATTTGGAGCTATTTTTAGTTGACGCCCCTCTGAATTTCAACCCTTTCAAAATAAATGGCTTCTCAAAATTCGTAAGTTTATTCACCCCACCTTAAGCTTCTTTGTCTCTTTCTCTGTATGTTTTATCTCTCATTTTCAAATGTTTATAAAGAAGTATCCACTTTTAATTACTCAAGTACTTGGGAGGTGGAAATACAGATGCACAACGCAACGAAATATTCTGATACTCATATTTGGGTGTATATGGAAAGTAGCAATCAATAGATGCTTCTACTATGCACTCTTAGCTTGTAGCTATGTCTATATCCAGACTAGGTTGGAGATCTGCATTTTCCACGATGATGAAGAGTAATCTTCGAACTAAAATACAATAAATTGTTTGAATTGAAGCCTGAAACTATTGTTGTTTCTATTCCACATGTTGGTTTCAGTATGGGTGCCATCAAACTTATTTTTTTAAGTTTTTAGTTGAACGTTGTGACCAATGAATGCTCATAATATCCCTGAAGGTTTAAGATTTGTTGCCACGTCTATTATCATAGCTCTCAATCAGGTTTTTCTCTCTGAAACAGCTGACCGTTGATTGGTTTCCACCATCTGAGGCATCTCTTAAACGTACTCTTATCCAGAGATTGATTTCTGAACTCCTAAACAGTCGTTTTCAAGACAGTGAATGTGGGAATAAGCTGCATCCTGATTTTCTGAAAGATGATCACAAAGACACCGGAGTGGAGTTTGTTGCTGAGGGATGCAATCCAGTGTTATCTTGTAGAATAGCTGATTCTGAACCTGGCCAGGGCATTGAGATCACTTTATTAGATAAGTCTACAATGAGGAACTCTGAGTGTGTAAATGATTCCGGTTTGGTTCTCAGGGAGTTTTTTGAGCCAGGAGTTACAGCAGGATCATTACTTGCACAGTGTTCATCCTTTGACCAGCCATCTTCATATTACCACCTTAATTGTGCCGTGCCACAGGTAGAGGTATACACTTTCCATCTCCCTAATAAATCTAAGCAGCATCCTTATTTTGTGAGGAGAAAGTTTTATATTTTATTAACTTGTTTGTTGTGAATCTTCTTTCTAGTGTCTGTAAAGATGGAATTGAACTAAGATCTATCTTGGAAAATTACTGCAATTCCTGCTCCCTCTATGCCTCACCTGTGTCTCATTTTATCACAGGATGGTGCAGAACCTGAGGAGCAGCATTTGTATTACTCATCTGGAGACACCCATTTCAACCAAATTACTGGGGCGATCCCTCAATCTGGTTCTGTGCCATTCTCATATCGATGTTTCAGGAATGGTCCATCTTGGAATTCCGGGATTTCTATGCAAGTAGAGGATGATGGATCTCCTTCGGAAACATCAGTTTCTGATTCAGATGATTCAGAAATAGGCATCGTTGAGAATGGCCATAAGGAGGGAAATATGCGTTCTTTTCAACAAAACATTGACGAACAAAGATATATATCCACGGAAAACACGGATTGTTTAGTAGATGGGCTTGCTTCTACCTCTAATGAGATGCTGGATAGCTATAGAACGGAAGTTATTGAAGATGCTGGTAGCTTTCCAGGTACCTGTGAGGATCACAATCTTACCTCTCCAGACGCCATGGTTGTGCTGTTACATGAAAATGAAAACCCTATAGAAGAAGACGGAACGCATGAAGAACTTGAAGGCGCAGAGGTCACTGGAGATGAGGTACAGACAATTGGCAACGAGGATATGGCAGATTCTGAAGACCGGCAAGATGTACAAACAATTACGAATGAAGTGGCCGAGATGGAAGAACAGCAAGCTGCAAAGCGGCGTCGCGTCATGCCTTCCTTTCGGGAGGGAGATTTGATATCAAAGGATCTCCATTTGTAACGGAGGCTTTACAAAGACGGATTTGTTGTATTTTTTGGGATTCTTTTGGGTATATGCCCTATTTGTGAAGTTAGATTGATAATATGCCATAGTGAACAGTAACAAGGTTCCAACAGAGTACGGACAGTGGATAGTGTATGGATGGTCTCGTTATAGAAACTTAGTCGATTCTAATTCGCACATCTCAAAAGCTAATCATATTTAGTTATATCAATTATCAACTAAGAGACGTCGTATCTCAAAATTTAAGCTGCAATCCCTCTTGCTTATTACTTAAATAAGATTTTAAGTAAAAGGGAGAAGGTAGATGTTGTACTCTCTCTAATGCCCATTGAATGGTTTACGATCCATCAGAGAAAGTTACTCGTGATCCTAACTATGAAGTTGGTCGGATGTTCATTGTATAAAAATAGAATAAAGAAAAAGAAAAGCAATCCAAAAACTTTCTCGGGACTTCTTGCTCAAAAAGTGATGGTTCTGTGAGGTAAGCCCATCAGGCTCTTGGGGGCTAAATAGGCACCGACTCGTTATCCATCCACCGCTAAGAGCGGGCGGTGGTCGTTGCTCTGTGAAACCAGCCTCACGCATTACCCACCACTTTAGAACTCAAACCAACCTAGCCTTCGCTAGGAAGGCACAAATCAACTCCGAACTTGGATCGGGCGAGCCCGTTAATAGCCACTTTCAACCCAGCCTTCTGAACCCACCTAACGTTCCAACACTTTAATGCCCCCACTTGAGTCACAAGCCAGCGTTACCAGGCTCGGCGCGCTCAGCCACCAATTTGCTCACTTAAAAAGAGTGGTTTTTCACTGTGTTTTTCCGAGGTGGTCCAGGGAAACTCTTTGGTTGCACTTCCATGCTAAGACTAAAGAGGGGAGCTTCCTCAAGTACCTGTGGTGATATAGATAAAAAGACCAGTTAAAAAGTAACTTCTACAATTTGACTCCTTCAAAGCATATACTCAGGAAGGATAGTACAAAATTCCATTCAAATCAATGGAGATTAATGATGATTGAAAGAATGGATCAAACATTACTAGCAAAAGGTTTTAATGACTTGTTGATCTTAGTAATTAGTAATACAATTTGGTTCCTTAGAACTCATTCCACATGCAACCTAAGTAACAATAAACTAATATATAATTACTTGCTAACACGAACTTAATAACAATTAAGATATATATAGACAAATTAATTAGGGTTAAGTGGTGGATCGTATTCTTCTATCCAACGGAGTTCCTCTTGTTAAATTTTGTTTATGACAGCCATCATGGCCCTTCTAGAAAGTAACTAAAAGATGAAATGATTTATCACTTAACCGTTTTAACGCATTTGAAAGCCGAAACCGCCAATCATCGTTTTCCTTCCACTTTATGTAATGTTGTTTTTTTCACTTTTTGATACATATAAACCAATAACACTTCATGTTTTTTTGATACTGATTATTTAGGAACACTCTCTTTATAAATTAAGAATAAAACTGAATTTTACTGAATTTTTTAAACTTTACATTTCAGCTAACTTTTTATTAGATTATTGATGTTGTTGTATATCATCGTCGTCACCGTCAACAATAAATTAAAGTCTTGCTGAGACGTATAAAAAGGCTTGATAATACGCAACCTTACTTTTAGCATAAAGTTTGTTATATGCTTAAACCAATAAAATCATCAAACATGCAGCTTAAACTATTTACGAAATTAGGAGTAACTTTTTTTTTCTTTCCAAATTTGTACTAAAATTGAAGTTTGTAAATGGAAGACTTTTAATAATTAATAAGAAATTTTAATAGTACTTATTTGAATAAAAATTAATTGTCAAATTAAAATAGAAATTTTAATCATTTTTTTTCATTTGTTGTGTTATAATGATTTTCATAATTAATGCATGACTTTTTGAAATAAAAAATTGTAAAAAACAATTTTAAATTTGATTGTTTATTTGATAGCAAATTTCACAAAAGAAAAAAAATATTATAATCGTTTTAAATATTGATCAATAAGTTGTTGAATTCACGCTTGAATATGTTTGATTTTATTATTTATATGAGCATTAATTTAAAATACATTAATAGATCATTTAGACAAACTTAGGATGATCACAAAGCATCAAATGTTAAGACAATATGTGAAGACAACATGTGATTTTAGTTTTTGTTTATTGAACACAGGACATATCATCTGTTCCATGAATGGACTGTTCCATCCTGGTTCGGGAGATCTCATTTACATATTTATGTGGGTCTTACATAAACATATGAATGAGATTTAATAAAACATAATAGAAATTGATTTACTGGAATAAAAGATCTACTTCTATCGAACACAAACCAATATAAAAATTAAAAATCATTTATAGTCTGTTTGGTTCAAGGAATGAAATGAATAAGGAATGAAATGGTTATTACGAGGACTTGAAGAGATGATGAATAGAATAGAATGAGTATTATTTTGCTTGATTTACCGTTAAAAATTTCTGTGTTAATGTTTGGTTTGAAAATATAAACATAGGATGACAAAAGAATAACTAAGAAAAAGATGAAAATAAATTATTATTATTATTATTATTTAAAAAATTATTAATTATTAATGTTCTACTTATTAATTTTATTATTATTAATTATTATTATTAATTTTATTGTTATTATTAAATTTATTATTACTTTTCTACTTATTATTATTCTTATTATAATTAATTTTATTAATTATTATTATTATTAGCTTTATTATTCTTATTATTAATAATCATAATTATTGTTAATTTTCTACTAATTATTAATTTTATTATTAATTTTATTATTTTTATAAATTATATTTATTATTTTATTATTTTATCAATTATTATTATTATTATTAATATTATTATTATTTTCCATAGTATGAAATAGCTAAAAACAAGATATGATGTTCTTTAACTATTCCTCAAGGTTAGCAAACAACAAAAACCTCGTAATAATTATTTTCCTTCTCTTTTTCTAATCAAATACAAGAATACATAAATGTTAAGAATACGTAAGGGATAAAATTTCTATTCCATTGAATCAAACATACCATTAATGATTTAACAGTCGGAATTTTTTTGTCAAAAGAAAAATAAATTTCTCCAACTGAATAACCCTGTCCGGTTCGGTTCACGCATTCAATAGTTAAGAGAACCGGAGAGTACCGTTACTTTCCTCACGTGCAAAGCACGTGACCTACCCCACCAAATTTGAATTCGGACGAAGCGCCTTTTATTCAAATCCAATTCTGTCGTCCCCCAAAATAAGCCATTTTCTTTCTCAGGTGACCGATCCATACCTCGCTGTTCTCAGATCCTTAGAGATGTCGCCGGCGACAGGTCGTTTTAGCTGATAAGTCGAAGAAAGATACGCCTTCCGTCCCACTGTTTTGAAGAGGCGATCGTTTGTCGTGTTGTCGTGTGTACGCTTTGTGGTTTTAATTAATTGATTATTTAATCAGGGTCTTGTATGACGGAAATGGATAATTCAGAGTGCGTGCGAGTTGCCGTCAATATTCGGCCGTTGATTACGCCGGAGCTCATCAACGGTTGTACTGATTGCATCACCGTCGTCCCAGCCGAGCCTCAGGTATCGTGTTTGAGCTGCTTCTGTTGATTTCTTCTTGACCCGAAAAGTGCCGGTTTGAATTGAAGATGTTCGATTATTGGGTTTTTGATGTGTTTAGGTGCAAATTGGATCGCATTCTTTTACTTATGACTATGTGTACGGTAGCACGGGATCGCCTTCCTCTGCTATATTCGATGATTGTGTGGCTCCGCTTGTTGATGCTCTTTTTCATGGCTACAATGCAACAGTTCTAGCCTACGGACAGGTCTACCCAGCTGCTTTTTTATTTTCTTTCTTTCTCGTTTTCCATAAGTTCAATTTATTTGTGTTCTTGATGTGTCTGATTTGAATGATTCAAACTGAGTGGCTTAAATTTCTGAATTTAGACGGGTTCTGGGAAGACGTATACGATGGGGACTAACTACACAGGGGAAGGGAGTAATAGCGGGATAATACCAAAGGTGATGGATAGCATATTCAGTAGAGTTGAGACATTGAAAGAATCTACAGAGTTTCTAATAAGAGTATCTTTTATTGAGGTAAAAAGAAAAGTTCTTCAGGCTTTATTGTGGTTGGGTTGAGATGATAACTACAAGATTGGTTTTTGTGCTCAATTTCGTGGTATGTTGACTTGATAGATATTCAAGGAAGAAGTGTTTGATTTGCTGGATCCGAATTCGACAGCTTTTGCTAAAGGGGAAGGGGCAAGTGTTGGGAAACCACCTGTGCCTGCTAGAGTTCCTATACAAATCAGGGAAACAGTGAATGGAGGAATAACGCTAGCGGGGGTGACTGAACCAGAGGTTAGAACTAAGGAGGAAATGGCCTCAAACTTGTCACGTGGTTCGTTATCTCGTGCCACTGGAAGCACCAACATGAACAGTCAATCGAGGTGCAATGTTTTATTTCCTGGAGATGTACTGGTCTATATCAAGTTTTCAACTTCGGCTTGACGTTGTTTGAACTCATCGAATGTTTTGTCTGTTCTACAGTCGGTCGCATGCTATATTCACAATTACCATGGAACAGAAGAAAAATATACAATGTACGCCTGGAGTAAATAATGATCATTTTGGTGATGATATCTTATGTGCAAAACTACACTTGGTCGACCTTGCTGGGTCAGAAAGGGCAAAACGAACAGGCGCAGATGGCATGCGTTTCAAAGAGGGTATTTTCGTTTTCGTTCCATTCGAGTGATAAACATATCAGTGTCCTGGGAAATATCCTTTCTATTCCTTAACTGCTTGTTCCAATCCTGATGGAAATTGGACCTGTCTTTGGAATTCAAAGTAAAATCTAATGTTTTAGCTTTGCTAAACATCCCATCAATGAAGAGAAAAATGAATTAAGCTTTCCGAACTTCTTTTTGGAAATATTATATATTTCCATGTAATTTTGTACTTCATTCGGTGCAGGTATACATATTAATAAGGGCTTATTGGCTCTGGGAAACGTGATAAGTGCTTTAGGGGATGAGAAGAAGCGGAAAGAAGGTGGTCATGTCCCATATCGAGATAGCAAGTTGACACGCTTGTTACAGGTGAGAGAATCATTTTTGTTGTCTACTTTTTTACATCAAAAGTGAAGGTGTGAAACTACAGATATTGACATGAACTACTCTGCTGAGCCCTATTCTTCCTAATCTTATCTTTTTTGGCTATATCGTTCCTAGGATTCTTTGGGCGGAAATAGCAAAACTGTGATGATTGGTATGCCATTCTCAATCAATCTGTGCCTTTCAATGTGCAGCCTTGCAATTCCAATTCTGAACTCTTTTTGGTAATATTCTTCTGTAATTTTGTGTAGCATGCGTCAGTCCTGCTGAAACAAATGCAGAAGAGACTTTGAACACCTTGAAATATGCAAATCGTGCTCGTAATATTCAGAACAAAGCAATTGTTAGTCTACTCTCAACATTTTTCCTTCCCTTTTTCCAGTTCTCGTGTTTATTCTATTCCTTTTTTCTTTTGTGATTTTCATTACCGTTTCTTGATTACAGATTAATCGTGATCCAATGGCAACTCAAATGCAAAGAATGAAGAGTCAACTTGAGCAGTTGCAGGCTGAGCTGCTTTTTTACCGTGGTGATGCAAGTCTGCCATTTGACGAACTTCAGGTATTATCAGCACAGCACTAAGTGCAACATATGCTCCACATGTACTGGACTTAATAGATTGATGAGATGTGGTCTCTCTCAGATACTTAAACATAAAGTATCATTGCTCGAAGCTAGTAATGCTGACCTATTGCAAGAGCTTCATGAACGTCGAGTCACTTGTGACCATTTAACACAACGTGCTCTTGCTGCTCAGGTTAGTTCCTTTCTGAACATATGATCTGGTAGCCACAATGTTTACCCAAGTGATAATTTCTCATCTTTATCAAATATTATAGGTAGAAAAGGACAAGCTAGTTATACAACTCGAGTCTGCTCGAAAGGGTAAATCTTGGGATGAGATTGAATCTGATTCAAATCAGGTAACAATAGCATTGTCTGTTCTATCGGTTTCTTCTGTTAAAGATATTTTGGTTGACATAACGTTCCGAAATATTTTTCAGGAATTGGATTTGATAAAATCTTATGTGTCAAAAATTCAAGAGTTGGAAGGCGAGTTATTGCTTTTGAAGAATTTAAAGCATAGTCGGCTTGCTGATTTTGTTGAGTCAGACGATGAAGGTTTCCATTCTAAGAATGTTTTGTTTCCATCACTAAACGAGGGCGGTGCTAACATTGATAGGAAAACCATTGGCATCTCAAGTAATATGCAAGAATCTCTAGCCACTTTTTATTGTTTATAATTTCTCTGTCTGTTTCTATTTTCCTCCATCTCTTAACTTCATCCTAATCTGAATAGTTGATTTAGAATAAGATGTGGAGGGACCACGTCACGTGGAATTCAGAAAGTGATTTTCTCTTCCAGATCCTTGGTTCATAGAACCCTTTATATTTATTAAACTTTATAATACACGCCATCCTGTATTACAATCCATATATCCTATTACTTTCAAACAATGGCTTTCACATCTCCTACTTTATTGATTAGAGCATATCATCATCCATAAATTTTGCATTTGATGATCAACAGTGGGCAGGATTTCTTGTTTTAATTATATGTTTCAACGTCAAACTCAAATGATCTTTCTACTGCAGGTGAGGGTGAAGATGAGGAAAAGGAGTTAGAACATTCTTCTCTCCAAGACAAATTGGACAAAGAGTTAAAAGATTTAGACAAAAGACTTGAAGAAAAGGAGGTAACTGCGGGATATCTCTAATTTTTTGTTGTTGTGAGTTTGCTTCATATTCTTGTGAAAATATACGTCAGGAAGTATGAAGTATTGATGTCCTAGGTTCTGTTTAGGATATTATATTGTTCCTTTGTTGTGAAAAGGGCCGTAGTTGACTCGATGAAAGGGAATGATGATATTCAAAAATTAGTTCAATCATGAGAAGTCTCTGAACAGAATTTATCTGAAAAACTATTAACAGTTCTTGTTGGGCATTGAATAAAGTCCACAGCTCTTAAGTGAATAAAATTTGACTGACACTTTCTTTCTTTCTTTCTTTTTTTCTGGAAAGAAGGGGATATATTATCAAACGCAAATGAATCTATACAATAAAGTGCTTAGTATGTTATATAAGAAAGTCCTCTGCAGGGAAGCTGATGCTTTCTTCGCTTGATAGTCAATTTACTAATTTTGTTAGTCATTCAGACATTTGACATTTTGCTTACAATGCTTTCTTTCCCTCTATGTGAAGGCTGAAATGAAACGTTTTACAAGTGTTGATACTTCAGTTCTTAAACAACATTATGAGAAGAAAGTTTCGGAATTGGAACAAGAAAAGAAAGCGTTGCAGGTCAGTGCTACTTATACTCTCTGCATTCTGTTTGAAGGATTTCGCTAATATATAGATTTGCATTATGATGGTCAAATGACAGAAAGAGATTGAAGAACTGAGACACAATCTAGTAGAAATATCATCTAATACAGATGATAGTTCTCAAAAGCTAAAAGAACAGTATCTTCAGAAGTTGACCATCCTCGAGGCACAGGTGAATAACTGGATATTGAATGGGTTTCTCCCCTTTCATTGCACCTTTCCTAGACTAATATTCTGCCTTGCAGGTTGCGGAGTTGAAGAAGAAACAAGATGCTCAAGCCCAATTATTAAAACAAAAACAAAAGAGTGATGAGGCTGCAAGACGATTGCAAGACGAGATTCAAAGAATCAAGAGTCAAAAGGTGCATTTCATCGTACAAAAAGGTTTTCAGTTTGATTCAATTAGATTCAGCTCTCAATATCACGCATTCCTTTATCCTCTAGGTTCAACTTCAACAAAAGATTAAGCAAGAGTCTGAGCAATTTAGGTTATGGAAACAATCACGTGAAAAGGAAGTTCTTCAGGTATATCGATAAAAAGAAACACAGTTTTGCGTTCAAATTCCTCACTATTAGAGATCTCATTCCCACTGGAGTTAACTTTTGCTACCTAACAGCTCAAGAAAGAAGGAAGGAGAAATGAGTTCGAGATGCATAAACTATTGGCTTTGAATCAAAGGCAGAAAATGGTGAGCTGAAGTCCTTGGATACTAATTTCCTTCTGTTCCAGAGGACTGTTTTAAACTATGTACTAATTTCCTTCTGTTCCAGAGGACTGTTTTAAACTATGTAGTGGCAATTTACACGCTTTAATGACATGTGGAATCGAAAGCAAAATCTACAAAACTAGGAATTTAACAAAAGCTTTTACTCTCTGAACTCCTGTGTTAGGTTCTGCAAAGAAAGACTGAAGAAGCTGCCATGGCTACAAAAAGGCTAAAAGAGCTCCTAGAATCTAGAAAGGCCTCACGTGAAATTTCCTGTAAGAAGATTGGCTTAATGTGCTTGATTTTTTTCCACTCCATTTTATTAATCGTCCTTAATTTATTTCCTTAACAGATATTGGAAGTGGAAATGGTCCTGGAATTCAGGTAGTTAAGAGTTGATTAAAACACAATGTCGTTGCATTTGTTTGAACTGATTAATTATATGGTTCGCTGGTTGTTGAGAAATGACTGTCTTTATTCCATTTTCCATGCGAAGGCCTTGATGCAGGCGATTGAGCATGAGCTTGAAGTTACAGTACGAGTTCATGAAGTACGTTCTGAGTATGAGCGTCAAATGGAAGAGTGAGTCCCAGTCTACCAATTTATTTTTTCATGAATTAGAAGTCTTTAAGCAATTAAGAAATGGCAACATTAGCAAGAATGAGTACGGCTTTTGGATAATGTGTTTATGCTATTTTAGGAGGACTAGAATGGCCAAGGAGGTTGCCAGGCTAAAGGAGGAAGCTGAGGAACTTAAACAAACCAGCTTAAGGTATATGGCCTTATACTAATTTCCATATTTGGGATACTTTGCCTTGGGTTAATAGCTGTCACTGCAGACTGGGATATTGCATGTTTTAGATCTGATTCTTACCTTGGATGTCACGCAATGCAGTGATTGTCCTCCAACTATGTCTCCTGGTGCAAGAAATTCACGGATTTTTGCCCTTGAAAACATGCTTACTACTTCATCTAGCACTTTGGTCTCAATGGCATCTCAACTTTCAGAAGCAGAAGAGCGAGAACGGGGCTTTAGTGGCAGGGGACGCTGGAATCATGTTCGTTCTCTGGCAGATGCAAAGAATGTGATGAATCATTTGTTCAATCTAGCATCTTCTTCCAGGTGATTAACCCTTTTACCCCGTAGCTTGTCAAGTGAGACTCCATTTTGTGAAGTAATAACCTCAATGGTTAGGTGCCATGTCTTATCTTGGTCTTGAATGCCGTTTGCCATGAACTACACTGAATTTTTCATGCATTTTCAAGGTGTCTGCTGCGGGAAAAAGAAGTTGACTGCAGAGAAAAAGACTCTGACATAAGAGATCTTAAGGAGAAAGTAGTGAAGCTAAGCAGTTTTCTTAGGCTTTTAGAGAAACAGAAGGCAGAACTTATTCATCAGGTGAAGGCACAGGTTAGCACCGTCGTCTTCTTGGTTTCTTTACTTTAGAGTTGGATTGGCACATATAAGTCAATAATGCATGTCGTTTAGTGATATACTCAGTTTGATGGAATTATGGTATTTATGAAACCTGCATATTGTGGAGTTCCAATGATATTTATTACAATTATTCTACCTCATTAAGCAAAAACATCCTGCTTGCTTTACCCTCTTTCATCGTTGCTCAATTTGGAACAGTTTTTTGTTTTTTGGGTATAAACTAATTTTCTAATTTGGTCATTCTTACATGAACTTTAACATCAGAATTCAGCGTTGAAGAAACTTGATCAGAACAATGACAGACATAATTATGACTTGCGCAAGCAGGTATTACTTTTTCCCCATCGTTTTGAATACCAACCTTTTATATCTCTCTTTTTTTCAATCTAGGATTACGTAAATCACTTGAACATCTTTGTTTTTCATTTTTCACCCTCTTATCCTTCTTTTGTTTGCAGGGAAATCGGAAGTCTATGATATTAGAGGATATGGATACATCTGAATCAGAGCATTCAGAGAAGGATAATGTAACGGATGAAGAATGGGTACAATCAAGACGGAAAGTTAGGAAAAGAAGTTCCAAAAGTGGAGGTAACTCTAATTCAGGAGACAACAATGACCCAGAAACGTATAAGCTGGATTCATCTGGGGAGGGAATTGTTGCTGTAACGACGAAACCTGCATCTGAAGCATGCTGCACGTGCAGTAAAATGTCTTTATGCAAGACAATGAAGTGTCAATGCCGAGCGGCTGGAGGCCTCTGCAGTGCTACATGTGGTTGCTCATCTGTTAAGTGCTCTAATAGGGTAGCTGCTACGGTTAAGCCGGACGATCGAGGCAATCAAGAAGCTTCTGAAAGTGGTGGAAGTGGTTCAGGCCTTGACGAAACAGACAAGACTCGTACACTTGTTTCTCATGGTGCAATGCTTCTACAGAGCGCCCTGGTTCAGGCAAATGATGATAGTGAACTTAAAAGGGTGCCATTGTCAGACATAGGAAATACAGCGGTATGTTCTATTCTCCCTAAATCTGATTTTACTCTCTTAAATTGTTATGTTGGCTTTGGAATATCTTTGTATTTGAGGACAGCAACGGATGGGCTCGGTTTTCCTGTGGTCTAAGTCCAGTCCAATCAAGCCGGCCAAAATGATACCATATTATTTAATTTAACAATTGATTGAATCGAAATTAAAATGATGTTATTTCTAATAAATTTTATAAATTTAAATAAAATAATATGCTTTGTTTAAATTGATAATTCTTACCATTCTTATTTATGTATTTTTTTTATCTTTTTGCACTTTTAAGATTTGAAAGTAATATACGGGGAGGGATTCCAGCCTCCTGCTGTCCTGCCAAATCTTGATGTTTTTGTTGGATTGTGCATTATTATACTGCTTGAGATAAAGATTAAAATTTTAATCTTCTTCAGGGAAAATCCAAGGCAAGGAAGCCAAGCCAAAGAAAGAAATGGCGCAGGTCAGTGATCCAGTTAGTTCCTGTTGCACCACCCCCACCACAACCCCAATCAGAAGCACCCAAAATTCCTGAGAATACTCCAAGAGAACCCGAAATCCCCCTGAAATTACCAAGGGCAATGCGTTCAGCTGCATCAAATAACAGCACCCTCTTGCGAGAGAGGAATTCTGACCAAGCAGAACAAGACTCGGTAAATAAAGAGAACGTTTTGCGTCCTGCAAGAAGCCCAGCCCGACCATCGAGAACATCATCAACTTCTGACGAGAAAGAAAACTATGGACAATGATTTTCCCAATCCATCTTATATATAACATTTAGCAGGCAAGATCAAGGAGATGAGGTTAACAATTAACCATGTTTGTGTTTGGTCGGATTTGTTGGAACAATGGATCGATGATCTAATGTATGTTAAGTTGGTTTTATGTTGTAGCAGGATAAATCAGTATGTGAAGAAATTTGATTTCTTTCTTGGAAGTCTAAGGACAATTTGATTGTTGGCATTTACCCACATAGTTGATTAATTCATTGCTACAGTTTGGTTGGCACAAACTCAACTTCATCTCATACTAAAGCCCACTTTTTCAAAGTGGGATGACAAAAGGAGTATCAAATTGATTATAATCAGAAACCAACATATAACTGCCAAAGCAATCAATAATTGAGCATTGGCAAATCATATCATGATATGGATCTGTTAGTTCGTGGCCAAACAATGGCATGTGGGTCACTTGCACTCTTCGGTTTGTTTATAAAATTAACTTTGATCATAGGCTGTGGAGCATCGACAAAAATTGTTACAGTTGAAATTACAGAAATATCCTCTTTATACCAAAAATGACAGAGTCTAATAAAATGAAAAATCTGATAGACTTTGACTTTGACTGTTTTGATAAATGATTATCAAATTATTTCTTTTTTATATTAAAATACGCATTTGTTAATTAAAAAATTCAAAAAATGGTTTTTATTATTAAAAGTTATTTTGAAAAGTGATCTTATCGTTTGGACTTGGACCACCATGGAAATAGGTGGTTTGATGTCGATCTACTTTCTCTATCCCAAAATTATGGAGAGTTACTATATAATATTTATGAACCAATCAGAGCCTACCACGCACCGTTTCGTCCTTGTCCGAGATTTTTGTGGACGAGGAAGGAAGTGAAGGCCACGCGACGACACTGTTCTGAAGAAGCTACAGTTCCCCCCTACGACATGTCGATTCCTGTTAATGTATGCTTTGTGCGTGTGTTTTCATATTTTTTCATGAACTTCCATGAGTTGGTTGTCTATTAGAAGGGAGAAGTACCAACGGAATTGCGACACTTGTGGATCCCAACAGTTTACTTTAGGTACTTAGACACGCAAATCCTCCGGTGATTCCCCACGCCACGTCACTACCTCCTTCTCCGTCTGACCTGGCATTCATACCCAAACTCAACTGCCCCCATTACCACACTAAGAGTCTTTCTACTTTCAATATCAACCGTCGATGATGCTGGTCTCCCTAATTGATCTACTAAGCCGTAACGCAGAGAATAAAAGCTCTTCTGCTTAATTATGATTAATTTAGAAATAATTAATATCATTGAAAGAGCTCATCATAATCATAACATTCCAACAAGAACCGCAACTGCAATCTCTCTCTCTCTCGCTTTCTCTCTGCTCTTCTCTTCTCTGTAAGACTAAAACGAAAACACGTATCCAGTTCTCCCCAATATTATTATTTTTGATTCCATTTCTTCATCTTAACTCCAGAGCCATATTTCTCAGCTAGCTGTGGCTTTCAAGGTATGTGCATTTCATGTATGGTTGACTGAATTTTAATTTTCCTTGGGATACTTCTGAACGTGGTTTAGGCCTCTTAAGTTCGATTCCTCAAGTTTCCAGTGCTTGTTTGCTCGTCAAATTGCATGAACTCTGAAAGAAAACGGAAAAAGAGCGGAGATTTTGTTATGTAGATAATTTTCCCCGAGAAGAGAAGAGAAGCTCAAGTCATCTTTTCGCTTGTGGGTCAATGACTCAATTTTTTTTACTGGTTTCTTGCTTAATATGCTTTTTTGGGGAAAAAATCGTGTTTTTGACCCAAAAAAATTACGTGTCTTCTAGTTTTGGGGGGTGGTAGGAATAAATATGAATAATTGAATATAATAGAATAAGATTAAGCCTTAATTTGACAAGTGGTGATATGTACGGGTTCAATGTATTTTATGAGATTTTCTGTAATGTGTTGATTCATTGAATTTACGTGCATGGCACTGAAACCGTGAGTTTTAAACAGCTGGTTTTTACGTTGGAGGATTTATATCTGGTTGTTGGGATATTCTGATTTGGATGCATAAGAAAGCTGATACGTTTCCAAATCTTAATAGGCTCTTTCATTTAACACGGTTTCGTTTTTTTTGGGGCTACTATTTGCGTATTGTGCTGGAGATGATTTACGGGAAGTTTTTGGTACCAATAGAAGAAGATTGTGCAAGGCATGAATTAATGAAGCAAAGATAATTCCTTGAGAAGCTAGGGTTTTCTTTTTGCTCTTTCGATTTTTAGAGATTTTTTTCCATAGGTAGCGAAAGCTCGTTTATGCTTGTTTATTCGCATGACCTATTGAATTGTTGTTTCAATCCACAACTTGTTGTTATTATTGATAATTTTGACAGGAACAGAGTACTCCGTGCCTTCTCCAGTTCTTCATTGATTAAATGTCTGTGGCATTTACCAATCTCGCATGGTGGTTATGGAGTGGAAAATGTCGAGAGCAGAGACCTTCAAATGGATCTTCTGTAAATACCAGGCCCGAAACAGATTTGTGGGATTCAGATACTTTGAAATTTCCTTTGGCTCAGGGGGCTAATATTGCCTCCTCATCTAGGAGGGTTAATAGAAAATGGCATAGCCGCGAACAGAGGAAAATTGATAAAGAACATGATGTGGTTCTTGTGCCTTCGGATGGTGGTTGTCTTTCAGGGTCTGAATCTGATGATTCTGATTATTCAATTGGATGGTTGGAGCCTCATGGACCTGAATTTCAGAGTGATGATGACACGGACAACAGTTTTGCTGTGCTTGTCCCATGCTATGGGCGTGCTCATGATAATGTTTTGGACAACACCAAAAACAAAATGTTTGCTGCCATCACCAAAATCCCAAATGGCTACTCTGATGGTAACTGCCGTTTTCTTTTCCTCTTTCAGCCTTACGTACTCTATATGAACTCATATTCACCATTATTGTGGCGGCTCAAATTTTATTATCTCTATACACAGTTTATGGTATATAGCTTTTTTTGAATCTATATGAATCGAATTGTGCAAATAATTTGGAGCATTTTGTTTTTTGATTTATGAAGATTGTTTTACTGAGACTGAGAAGGGTGGATAGTAGATACTGAGAATAAGTGAAAGTTGATACTTTATTGCAAGTCTAGGCTTACTTTGATGATCCCTGTAAAGTCTGAGCTCATTTAAAGTAAGAATGTGATTGGCTGAGAGTTTAAGTGAATTGCTATTTGATGAGATTATACAGAGCCGAACCCACGGTAGGAATGTTGGTGCAGGGCATGTTTTGATGCCCTACTAAATCATGATATTATTAGAGTATTAAACCATGAAAATGTATATGTGGACTTTCCTGTGCTTAACCTGCGTGATAAATCTTGTCTAACTGCCCTTCGTCTTTGTCTAGATGTAAATCAAGATGCTTTTGGTGCTGTTTGCTCAATAGCAGACACAATCAAATTAGGTCTTTAAAATTTAGTAGTCACAAGTTACACGTACATTATTTTACCATTTCAAGACCCTACCTCCGAAATCAAGCTTTTGCCATTAGCTTATTAAAACTCCAAATTCCTACTTGCTTAAAATTAAGAACCAGAACCAAATTTTCTCTGTTATCCAACGACTTTGCCCTTAAATTTTTATCATTTTCAGAACAGGCCTAAAATTCCGGACCCATATTCTCAATCTTCTAAGTGTTAATGTGGGTCCTTCTGTCATCTTCAGACGTTTACTGGTTACCAATTTTTATCTCCTTTCTAATTGATCCATGAGAAATTTCTACCTCATCAGATATAATAAATTGGTTCATGCATCTGGCTCTTGCTGTTTGTGTTGTGCGCCATGCCTTCCCATCTGGATCATCATATAATGATCATATTGATTATGGCAAGCGTCATATTACATGGCCTATATGATTTCTTTATTGAACTCCAGTTCATAGATGAATTCCGCTATCATACTGGGTGCCCTTTTTCAGATTACTGTATTCCAGTATTCATATCTTTTATCCCAACATGTCTTAATTTCTTAATCATCGTCTGATGTTTTCTTAACGAATGTTAAATTGCAAGTACACACTCGTAAGTGGTTTCGTCTTCATTCTGCCTTGCTGAGTTTATTTTCTTTATATGACTGCTATCACAGAGGGCAGAAAGTATATGGAACAGTGGCTCACTTCCCTCCAGAATATCTGACAATTGGCTCTCCTTGCATAATCGTGCTGCTTTGCCTGCTGATTCTTCTGTTGGTTTAACATTGAAGCACATTTTGTACATACTTATATGAAAAGTAAAACCATTGAAGAAACCGAAAAGAAAAATAAAAAAGAAGTGTGGCTGGTGAGGTTTACTCTGTGTTAGTTGAAGGGAATTAGTTAACGGTTTATCCTTATTGATACTATCACACGACTGGCACAAACATCCAAGGACAAATGAAATTTGCTACATCAGCCTTTTCCCATCCTGAACGACCGAGATTACTACATCATGTTCTGATACTGAGATGATAAGGACTTTGCTTTATCATCAATTCTTTGCTGTGCATATCTATGTATATACTGAATCAGACTTGTGTTTCATCTTCTTGCTGTAAATAATATGCGAATAAATGGAAGGGCTATTCAGATCACCCATGTCTCTTATCATTTTTATGGATGTGTATGAACAGTAAACCAAGCGGGCACCTTCTTCCATTTTGTGGTGGCAGTCACTTCGATCTGAGAAAAACTTGATGGATCAATTTGTTCAGTGAAGCTGATCTAATGCAAACAAAAAGTTAATTTTAACGGGAAGCAATAAGACCATCTAGCAAGCTAAAAGAGTTTGGACCTATATGATACGAGCGAGTTTATCACCAAAAGATGTAGTTTTGTAGAAACGAGCTTCGACTTGTTTCATTGAAAACTTAAAAAAGCATACCAAAACTAAAACATCAAGTTTCTTAGCACTTCGTCCCAGGTTTTGAGTTGAATTCGATTAGTACTTTCGAATTCGTAAGTTCCCTAGAATAGGTGTTCAATCTGGACCAATAATGACAACGACTTTAGTCGATCAAAATTTTGGGATATTTAGAAAATAACTTATTCGCTATTTTTTAGTTTATTAATTAAAAGTTAAATTTTTGATCATTTTAAAGAGTTATTGATGGAGGTGTTTGGCGTTGAGTTTATTAGCTGTTTTTTAGTTTATTAACTAAAATTTAGCTTTTTAACTATCTTAAAAAGTTATTGATGTGTTTAGTGAATAACTTAATAGTCAGCTTATTTAATCCTAATAGGTTGATTTTTAAAAGCTCTATGAGAAGAGTTTTTAGAGTTAGTTATTTGCTTAATGACATTATTACCTTCTACTTTACTTTCTACTATTACTCTGTGTGTTTTCAAAGTTGGCTTTTTTTGTTAATATAATTATGTTATAAAGTTTGAAAGAATATAATAAAGGAGTTAATTAAACTTTTTAATCTTTGTTTAATTTTATAATATTAATTTACTTTTTAAAATACCATAATATTAAATTTTGAACATAAAGAGTCGCATCAAATTAACATTTTTAGCATATAACTACTATATATATCATATCTGTGTCATGCTATAATTATAGCTATTTTTAATTCATACATATTACATAAAAATATTAATATGTTATATTAATAGAGAATTTAACGCTGTTTATTATTATTATTATTATTATTATTATTATTATTATTATTACTATTATTATTATTATTATTAAAGTTATAAACTTAATTTTTAAAATTAAATATCTAAATCTAACTTCTTATAAGAATATTCAACGAAATACTAAGAAATATAATATTCATGCCCTTATAATTTTTCTTTAAATTATGTCCTCATAAGTCATTTTACGCATCAACAACTAATATTAAATAGCTAATTTTATCAAATATGTTTAATAAACAGCTGATGTTATCCACTGGTCAAATCAGCTGATATAATCATCTATCAACTAACTGCTGATAGAATTAGCTAATAACTAATGCAATTCGTTGTTTGCTAAAGATGGCTGATGTGTTTGGTAAATGACTTATTGGTTAGCTTATTTAACCTCAATAAGCTGATCTCTAAAAGTTCCATAAGAGGAGCTTTTGGAGTTAGTTATTTGCTTAATGACAGTATTGTCTTTTACTTTGCTCTTTATTTTTACTCTGTGTATTTTCAAAGTTGGTTTTTTTTATCATACAATTATGTCGTAAAGTTTGGAAGAATATAATAAAAGGGTTAATTAAAATTTTTTAATCTTTATTTAATTTTATAATAGTAATTTATATTTAAAAATACCATAATATAAATTTTTGAACATAAAGAGTTACATCAAATTAATGTTTTTAATATATAACTACTATACATCATATCTGTGTCATGCTATAATTATAAATATTTTTTAATTTATTAAATAATAAAATTCATACGTATTATATAAAAAATACTAATATAATGTAGCTTGTTGTATCATTCATATTAATAGAGAATTTAACGTTGGATTATTATTATTATGATTATTATTTATTAAAGTTACAAACTTAATTTTTGTAAAATTAAATATCTACATTTAAATTCTTATAATAATATTCAGCGAAATACTAAAAAATATATAATTTATGCCTTTATAATTTTTTTAAAATCATATTCTTATAAGTCATTTTACACATCGACACCTAATATTAAATAACTCATTGTATCAAATATCTTCAATAAACAGATGATATTATTTACTGATCAAATCAGTTGATATAATAAACTATCAAATAACCGTTGATATTAGATTGCATTAGTCTACTGTTTACCGAAAGATAACGTAATCCTGAAACCACATATTCACTGTCGATGTTTCACGTATTCTAAATTTGAACATGCTACTTATGGTTATCGTTTACTAAGTTTAGGATCACAGTGCTGTCCGGACTTTACAAACAGAGCACACCATGCAAGACTATGGGAGCACTATTTCTACCCGTAAAGAGTAAGAGCCAGACCCTGTGTGTATTGCTCGCCGTGCATAAATTGTGAAACTAACGTGATAAGACCAAGATTGATGTTCTTAGACTAAGTACTAGAAATCTGTTAGTGGCAACCATTGAGATAATTTCATGAACCAAAAGGGTAAAAGTTTCCTTCTTTCAAGATTAGAAATCAGGCAAGCAGATGATCCTTCAACGTGGCAAAACCAATTTTAGAGTCCTATAATTGTTGAAGGGCTTCAAAGGTTCTAACACGATATACGGGCCTAAATGCCCTCCCTTCCATGCCTGTAAAGAAAAAAAAAGGTGCTTTTATCCAAAAACTTTCTCTTTTTTCCTGTTTCTTTTTTCAATTTGATTTCATATTTTCACATTCATGACCACCAATGGCACTTCAATAATGGGGCTTGCGTTTTGAGGAAGACATAGAATGTTGCAGAGGGCTGCAAGCAATGCATATTCATGGTGGTGGGCAAGCCACATCAGGACAAAGCAGTCAAAATGGTTGGAGGAAAATCTTCAAGGTATTTTCTGGATATGCTTTTCTACATTTATTAAGAGAGAGCCTTCAACTTGGTTATTGTCTGTGTTTCTTCTTTTTAGTGTGATTTGATCCTAACTAGTCCCAAACGATGTAATGGTGTTAATGACTGTTTTCATGTTTTACCAATGTAATATTCCAAAATTCACCGATCTGCTCAAAACCATTTATCGATGCTTCTGCATGTTTAGACTGAGTGGGCAAAAGAAAAAGGAAAATGGAAATGGAAAGACAATTCAGTGCAGGAACATTGAGAAGCTCTTTTCTTTTTCCATCTTTTCTTTCCAAATATTGATAAAATCAAAAGCAGGCATTTGACATGAACTTGTAAAATCACAGATATGGAAGACAAGGTTACGGAAATGCTTCAAATCATCGAAAATGATGGAGACACATTTACTCAAAGGGTTGAAATGTACTACAAGAAGAGGCCAGAACTTATAGATCATGTGGAAGAATCTTATAGGTCGTACCGAGCATTGGCAGAAAGGTACGATAAGCTATCGAAGGAACTGCAGAGTGCTAATCGAACTATTGCCACCGTCTTCCCTGAACAAGTTCAGTATTCCATAGATGACGATGACATGGAAAGTTATCCCACTACATCAGCTCCTTCTGGTGATCCTCTAAGGGTCTCCAATGCACATAAAGCTAACATTCCAAAAGCTCCCAGTATGAAAGAGTTTAAGAGCCAATCATTATCATTTTCAAAGGAGAAGCTGGCTAGAACTGCTACCTGGGCTAAAGCTGCAATGCCTCCAGGTTCAGGCCTGAGTGAAGAAGAGGCTGTAGAGGAAATTGATAAGCTTCAGAGAGAAATTTTGGCTCTACAAACGGAAAGGGAGTTTATACAGAGCGTGTGCGTTCGGTGCAATGAAAAATGTTGGAAAATAGAAAACCATATTACTGCAGTGCAAAAGAAGATTAGTAGCTTACAAGATGAATTTCAGATTGGTTACGTATTTGATGATAATGAAGCTAGAACTTTGATGGCAGCTACAGCTCTAAAATCATGTCAGAAGACCTTGGTTAAGTTGAGTGAAAAGCAAGAGGAGTCAGCTGAAGAGGCTGAAGTAGAGAATGAAAGGATTAAGGAAGTTGATCAGAAGCTTATGGCCCTGAAAAGTGAGCTTCTCCCGGAGCAAACGGATCTGCAAAAGCCAACTGATGACTCAAAGACGGAATCTGGAGATGATCAACATGTAGAATCATTGAGGGAAAAGATTAAGATCGAGCTGTATGCAAATTCAAACGCCTCGCTTACTGTTATTCAACTGGCAGAGAAAATTGATGAGCTTGTGGAAAAGGTTGCTAGTCTTGAAGCTGCATTCTCTTCTCAAAGTGCTCTGGTGAACAGATTAAGATCAGAAACAGATAACCTTCAGGCAAACATCAAGACTCTGGAAGAGGAAAAGGAGACACTCACTGCAAACTCAGAGCAGATGAGCAACAAGATCAAGGAATTGGAGGAAGAGTTACATAGAGTCAAATCTCTCAACCAAAGTGTCAAAGACCTGAACAACAATCTCAAAACACATTTTACTGAAGCAAGTTGCAATGCCGATCATTTATCAGAGAAACTAAAAACGGTGAAGCCGAGTGAGGTTGAAGATCTGGAATCTATACAACAAGTGAGTACAACTGCTGATACCAAATCAGAGATTGCCGAAATGGATAAAGAACAGACAAAAGCTAATATTCCAGATTCTGCCAACGTCAGTGAACCTGAGGCCTCAGGAAAGCTTGGTGTCATGACGCTGGAACAAGAGAAGAAGGGTTCGCATTTGTTCGACACGGAAAGTAATGTTGAAACTGAGCTAGAGGAACGTGGACCGGAAGCAGACCATCCAAACTGGAGAAAGCTATATCTAAGTGGGGTGGAGGACAGAGAAAAGTTCCTAGTGGAAGAGTACACGTTGGTACTGAAGAATTACAAGGATGTAAGAAAGAAGCTTGGTGATGTGGAGAAGAAAAACCGGGATGGATTCTTTGAATTGGCGTTGCAAATAAGGGAACTAAAGAATGCTCTTGCCTTGAGGGATGAGGAGATTCATTCTCTTAGAAAAATGGGTTCTGCCCAACATCAAGATGAAAATGTGGGCAGTCACTCATCAAAGTACAAGTACTCAACAAGGGGAGGGTCTCCCGAGAGCATGACGCATACAGCTACTTTCCTGGATTCTAATCTGTCTACTATAAGTTCACCCAGGCAGCCTGTTTTTGATTCCTTACACCACATGGAATCTGGTGAAAGGACACCTGCAGCCATTAATAAAGACCCTGTTAAAGATGGAAGAAATGAGATCAAGTTGAAATACACTGAGACTCCTCGATCTGTTCCAACCATAGAAGATAAATTCCGTTCAGATATTGATGAAATGCTGGAGCAGAACTTGGAGTTCTGGTTGAGGTTTAGCACTGCATTTCATCAGATAGGAAAGTTCCAAACCTCAATCCAAGACTTGAAGCTGGAAGTATCAAAATTGAAGAATAATAATAGCCAAGAAGGAAGTGTAAAGAATCAGACTCCACTGTCAGAAGCTCGGCCGATATACAACCACTTGAGAGAGATCAACACTGATTTAACATTATGGCTGGAAAACGCTGCAGTGTTAAAAGAGGAGCTGCAGAGTAGGTATACATCCTTGTGCAACATTCATGAAGAGTTATCAAAAATTTCCAAAGCAGACGATCCTGAGCTAAGTGAATTTCAGGCTGCCAAGTTTCAAGGTGAGGTTTTGAACATGAAACAGGAAAGCAACAAGGTTGCTAGTGAGCTGCAAGTTAGTGTAGATAGGGTAAAAGGTCTGAGAGTTGAAGTTGAGGATACACTAGCTAAACTAGACCAGGAGTTTGGGATTTCAGCATCTAAACATAGGAGCTCAATGCACAAGGCTAGAATTCCCCTGAGATCTTTCTTATTTGGTGTTAAGTTAAAGAAACAGAAGGCACAAAGGCAATCGCTATTTTCCTGTGTGAGTCCAATTCAGAAACATTACAGTAATATGGGAGCAGGGGGGAAACCACCAGAATAGTTCGACATGAGAAAACTTTTGGAAGATGAGATTTTCCCCTTGGTTCTCATTTTTAGATAAATGATAGAATTTGGAATTCTCCAAGTTACTTCTACTCTATGCTCTGCCCCTCTACCTTTGTATCTGTTATATTGTATTGTTGTGCTTCGTAAAAAATGCACCGTCTCTCATTTAATCTCATGCAGCTGCAAATCAATACAATGATCTTGAAATGGCCCAGCTTAGCTGGTTTTCTGTCATCTTGATGTAATACTCTTTGAGGTGAATGCCAAATGAGATTATATTTCAACATTGGAATTAATTAGATAAATTATCATTAAATGTTTATACAATGAACTTTTAGTTTCTGCAGAACTTTTTGATTCATAAGCATTTGGCAGAAACAAGATGGGCTGATATCTACATTCGTACAAAGGTAGCACGAGCAATGAACTACAGTGTCATAAGCATTTGGCAGAAACAAGATAGGCTGATATCTACATTCGTACAAAGGTAGCACGAACAATGAACTACAGTGTCCAGTCATGCAAAATAAAACTAAACCAAAATATTATTTTTCTTTTTTACTTTCAAGTAGAATTTTTACTGATGTTCGCAATTAGAATTTCCTTCAATCTAATTTAAGATATATTTCGCAAGTACTAGGGCGTAAGATGTGTACCCACAACATCATACAGGCTGCTTTGATTGTAACTTCTATGTGCTACTGTTAACTGAAACGAAGCATAGTCCTGAAACGATCCCATTTGGTACCCAAAAGATATCTTTCATCCCTACCAATATCATTGCCATAGTTATATATAAGTACAATGTTTTAGTAGAGATCCACATTCAATTACTTTCAACTTGATTCTGTAACAAATTTACACAAACTATTCCTGAAGCAAAGGACTAACTAACAGAGAAATCAAGAAATTTCCTGCTATTTTGCACAAGCCATCTTTCTCATAAAGACCTTCCATTTGTCAGACTACGAACTTCTTGCAGCAATCACTTTATTACTGCATGAATCGGTCTGTCTTGTTTGCCATTCAATGCCCTCATTCTAACTATCACCCTTGAAAGACAGAACTTTTATCTTCTTTAACAGGGGGATCACTGTTCATATCATCATTTGCTTTCGGAGCACCTTCAGCCTTGTTGTCAACTACATCTGTCAGCTCACTCTCAGCTGTTCCCGACTTCATTGAGGGATTACAACTCTCATCAACAACTGGTAGATTCATAAACTCCACTTTCTGGTCCATTAATGCATCTCTATCTTCTTTAACTCCTTCACTAGGCTCATGTCTCGAGATAGGAGCATCATCATTCTTTTGTTCTTTCATCAAATCTTCAGGCCCAGAATATTTGCAAGTGTCTGCAGGTTTAGCATCATGATTTGCTAGAAGTTCAGCCTTAGTCTGTTTGGGGGACAGAGAGGATAGGTTAGAAGCTAGTGGAGTGTCCAGAGTTGCTGGTGAGGAAGCTTTCACCAAAGCAGTATGCGAAGAACTAGATAAGACAGCTGAAGGGCTTGAAAGTGGAGGTGCCGCTGTTCCAGACATCAATGATGTGGTTGAAGAACCTCCTGTGGGTATGATATGGACAGCTTTATTTGCTTGAGCAACCTTAAGCAGGGAAACAGCATCTGATTGGGGAGCTATAGGTGGCCCAGTAGCAACAGCAGCGGCGCTCACTGGATCTGAATTTAACTGAGATTTTGCTGCAGAACCCATCGTTCCTATTGGAGTTGATTTAGTAACAACAGATTCTTGAGATTGAATTTGAGCAGGTGAAGCTTTGGCTGCAGAGGTAGAAGGCAGTGAATTACTGGTTGTACTCTTTATCGGTGTCCTACCTGTAGTACATTGAGTGAATAATTGTTCAAAACATATGTCAAAATTCAAGTGAACTGAAGAAATTTTAGAATAACTACCGTTAGTCCTGGAAGCAAATGGGTCCTTAGAAACTTCATCATGAGATTTTGTTGTGGAAGCTGAAGCCACTGAAGACAATTTCGTCAAGTTGGGATTTTGGTGAGACTCATGTTGGACAGCCGAAGGTTCGGCTACAGCATTAGGAGGTACGGAGTTTGTAAATGTACTTAACATTGCTCCACCTGTTCGACACCAGGAGTAGATCTTCAAAAGTAGCACATAGGATAAACAACAGTATGAATTAAGCAGGTACAAAGTGAGTATATTAAGAGTTTAAAAAGATAGACAAAAGAAAGTGACCCCCAATATTTGCAATTACAAATCTAGCTCACTTTTCTGCAGGCACAGGCAAGTACTTGTCAGCATTTAAATAACCAGAAGACACACAAAAGCTTACCAGAATTACTTGTGACCAAGGTTTTAGGTGGATCAAGGGCTAAATTCATTGCATGACGTGCAGCTCGCTGTGCCTCAGAAAGTTGCAAGCCACTACAGTCAGATGCTTGACTCGATTTGCTTTGTCGCTTGCGGATAATGCCCCACCTCTGCTTGGAATCAAAATTGAGAATTAGGAGAACAAAGCCAAGTGAATTTTTTAATAGCATGCATCAAACTTAAACTAGCCCCAAAAACATGTGCATACTATTTCAGCGGAATATTGGTTACAGAAGTACAAATTTGTTTTCAAGATCAGTAATTAAAAATTGAACACAGATCTAAAGTTTCTTGAGATAAACAACTTTTATCACAAGATTCAAAGTACAGAGATGATTATCCGTTGCCGGGATTTGAACCCGGGATAACTGGGTGAAGCCCAGACATCTTGACCGGACTAGATGACAACGGCTTGTTATGTGTGACAATAAGAATGTCCGATCTAATAACAGTTCAGGCAGCTTAAGGTAAAATACATGTAATGACATGTCTAATTTACCATCATGTTTTTGTTGTCAAGTAAGGTAAAAGAATTTGCTTGATTCCTACTTGAGACATAAGATGGTAAGGGAAGATGGTTTGAAAGGGAAGCAAATAAGAAGAGTACACGCCACTCCCAAGAGAGCTGTGAAAACACACCAAATTGTTCCCCATTAGCAGAGACTCTCAAAGTTAATGATCAAATAAAATAATCTTTAAAGATTTATTTTCAGTAAAGAATTAGAAGCAGATGTGTAACATCCCACTGAAACGCATGGGTTCTTGACAGCAACAATTCCTTAAATTAGAAGAGCTAAAGTTTCAGCTGCAATGCACCCAATCCTTTGAAACAAACCCAACCTCTTCAGACCCTTAGTAAAGCTTTATTATTCATATCACTACATCTTCTTGCATCCCAGCCCCATCAATTTGCCAATGTTGAGTTACTCAATACTACAAACATCAAAACCATCTCGATGAGTCTCCGGTCCATTCTAGTTTCTGCTTCAGCCACTTTATATATGCCTTCAGTCTTCAATTTACTCTTCAGTACAATCAATCTGATTAAATATTACCATAACACATTTTTCACCAAGACCTAATACTTAGCAACTACCTAGAGTAAATTCTCCTCCCAAGATCATGCAGCGGAACTGCATCTGTTAATCCTGAAAAACCTAACTCGCTCAAAAATATTTACTAAAACATACAAAATCGAACAAATACTAAGACCCACTTATTTGCTGCCGCTTTATATCGCACATTTTTCATTCTTAGGCTTATCCAATTTACAGTTCAAGTATCCTTAGTCAATGCTAAGAAACCAATTCTTTCACTAAAAAAGAATCATATCACATCCTATGGCAGCAATTCCAACCATTGGAAATGTGTATGCAAGTAAACATGACTACTAAAAATGGAAAACAGTAGGACCGGGATTGGGTTGTGGGCTCTTTTGAGGGATTAGTATGGGTAGGAGGGGGAATACAGAGAACAGAACACTAAACAGCATCTCACACAAGGAAAAACAACCTGAGAAAGCTGTGATGCTGTTCTATCTCCCTTGAACTCGCCTCTTAAGATATTTGCCCAATTCCCTTCACCAAATTTCTTCACAGCTTCCATAAGTTCCATGTCCTCTGCTGTTGACCATGGTTTTCTTTTCCTTCGAGCAGGAATAGTGCCACCAGTTGATGGGTTTGTTTCCAATCCTTCAGAAGATGTTACCGCAGGCAGATGCTGCTTCTGAACAGATACTGGAACTGTAATGTTCATCCCTTGTGCAGGCAACTGTAAATTTTCTGAAGGAGCTCTAAAGGATTGACCATTGGGTATATTAATGGTCAAGGGAGCCTCAACTGTTCCATTATTTGTGTGACTAGAGTCATTAAGTATACCTGAGGCAATCATCACCTGGCAAAAACAGCCATTAACATCAATAGATATGAAATGATCTATACAACAATGGAACATTAGATACCAAAAATTTTTGTCCTGCATTAAGAAAATGGCATGTTTAACTACAACCAATTACCCAGGAGCATGATGAATTTCAATATCTCTTGCAAACTATACATTGGAAATAGTTTTAGACTGACAACATACGGAATAATCCAATAATGCAAGTTTAGATCCGATCAATGAAAAATGTCCCATGAAATAATTTCTCAAATTTCAATAACTAGGCTTTCAATCTCACCTCAACTAATCCTAAAAGATACTTGTAAAAGGAGGATGACAGTACACAAGTATAAGGGCCACTCGATCTTCATCATTCCTTCAAATTCTGATCTTTGACAGACTGAATCTTTCTTTTCATAATAATACTCTTAAAAACTATTTTCTAAGTATGTTTCAACCATTGATGGTTTATGTGAGCTTTAGGGTAAATTTTAACCAAAGTTTTAAATTGCAGACTGGTTTCACAATGATTGAGGAAAATTGCAGTAATTACATATAATGCAGGCGCAATTGAGGCAAAATATGGTAACAGTCCAGATCGCAATCGCAATATTGAAATCTGCAATTTCAAACCATGATTTTAACCAGTCCAGCACCTTGCCATCACATATCAAACTATTGCGACAAGTCGCTCTAATAGCCTAATTGCCAATACGAAAATAACCATCAACCCTATGGTAAATTCAACCAAATCCCACACCTTGACACATGCTGCAGCCTCTGCAGAAGCTTCGGTAGAAACTTCAGGGAATGCCTCCACTTCATATTCTAAATCACTATCATCATCCTGCAAGACCCAAATTTTAAGTTCAAACAAACATAAAATGATAATCAATACACTAAATCCTCTTAAAGAAGAAGATGAGGAGTAGACCAGAGGCTGAGCTCCATCGTCGAGTTTGTCAGGCAAAGCGTTATGATATGCCAAGTGTCTCCAAAGCATCTGGTACTCTCTTGGATTCGAAATCCCAGTTTTGGTCCCTTTTACTAAAGCATTCCAATCAATTTTCACTCCTTCAAATTGAGCCATTTCTTGTAGCAATGTCAGCACGGTAGTTGCTGCATACCTATGTCACAAAACCCAACCGAACCCATTTACATCAATTACATGAAGAAATGGCAAACACAAAAAAGAAAAAAAAAGGAACAAATATGCAACTTTTTAATTGAAAAAGAAAACCTTTGTAACAGAGTGGAGGTATCCTCTTCACTGATTAAAACCTTCTTATGATTCTTGGTTTTGTCAATCATTGTGTGGCCTTCAAGAGGAATTGCATAGTAACAACCAGGACCAGCTTCAACAGAAGCAATCAACAAAAATGGAATCAAATCACCCAAAACCCTAGCAAGGTTTTAGGGAGAGAGACCAAAAAGGAAAAGGAAACACAGAGAGAAAAAGCGACACGTCGTGGGGTTGTGGGGCATTATTAGGACCAATGTCAATAGAAGAACGAAAGCTGGAGAGCGTGTAACCACGCGCCCGACGGTGAATTTCTGGGCGACGAGAGACAAACGGTCTTGAGAAGAGAGAGAAATGAGGGGAATTGTTGAGCGGTGGAAGCTCAAGTCAAGGGATACTCGGGTGCATAATGACGAAAATACCCCTAGGACAGCTACGATGGAGGTTTAGACGTTTGTTTGGGTTTCGTGATGCGAGATATACGTAGGGTAGTGATTGGAAGCGTAGACTACAATGCTGGTGGCGGAAACACGGGATTCTAACTTCTTCCAAATGCTGTGGAGGGCAAACCAAAGTAAATACTAGTTGTAACCCAACTCCAAATCCAAGTGGACAGTTCGAAAAGTAAACCCCCAAGCTTGTTGGGGTGATGTTTTTTTTAATGTTTAGTGCATGAGACATTCTTTGGAGTTGTCCAATTACCAATTTTTGTTCGGTGATGATGGATAATCCAAGAGAATAATGACTCAAAACTCACTGGATTAACGCTGACTTTTGACGTTAACTAGAATTTATTGAGGCGATCTTAAGGGATTGACTAAAATAATTGAAAGATACAGGAAAGAGTTGCTATCCAGCAATACAGGCTATCAAAGCAAGACAAGGGCATCTCATCAAATCATCATTGATCACCAAGGTATAAGTTTGCATTATAGATCGGCCACAGACACTTTACGATCTTCATTCTAGTTCAGATTCATTGGTACTTCAGATGAAAACACAATCGCTCAAGTGTTCCTTTAAATTTCAGAAGCAAACTTGAGGTTTATTTTTACATGATAATTTACTAAACTACTTAAATGGAAATGATACAAAACAACTAAAGAGTCACTTATAAAGTGAGTTTTTTGACATTTTGCAACTAGCTACATGCCATTTTCCTTCAATTTAAGGGCACTGACATCGAGTAAGTAACAAGATCATTCTAATATGACGAGCAAAATTTGCAAATAAAGGACAGACATTCATTTACAAAGTAAACCGAGTGTCAGTTTCCACCATCCTGATCACAGGACGGGGATGAATCAGTCAATGGAGCTCCATGAAATGGATTAATAAATTTAATGCTGTACTTCTTGACAAAGCTGCTGCTGCTGCAATAAACCTGGGCTTGAACGAGACTTTTAAACCGTCACCAAACATCTCTCAGGTATCTTCCGTCCATCTGGAGTTTCTTCACAAACAACTCTGTCTTTGAGGAGTCCAAACCTCCCTACAATGCATAGATAAAGATTTGAATAAATGTAAAGAACACACTGCAGTATTAACTGGATATGTCGTCATTCACATGTGCAGTATGCCCAACCTAAGAAAAGGGAGCAGAAAATAACATATAGAGAGAAAAGGCACAGGTTCTAGAGGATAATATTAATGGAATCCTCCCTTTTATATTCAACCAAAAGAAAATGGCACAGGCTAGCTACATAGATTCTGTGTAAGAAGTATGAGGGTGGCACCGAACAGATAAATTAAGTTCTCTGTGCCTGGTACAATCACACCCAATAAGCTATGGAATTGCAAAGGGCATACGAATTGCTAGATGTAATAACAACGGAAACAACAGAATATATATGTTTAGGCAGGTTATGATGCATACCTGCTCCTGAACAATAGTGTGCAAAGTTCGATGCACATCTCGAGCCATACCCTTGGCATCACCACAAACATACAGATAACCTCCTTGAGAAATTAAGCTCCAAAGATCTGCTGCCTACACACATTGCATTAGATTGCGATGATTTAGGATTGTATCTTTAATATCATACAAAAGCTACTATTGCAGTCATCAAGTTCTTACCTTTTCCACCATCTTATGTTGAACATACTCCTTCTGTGGCCCCTCCCTTGAGAATGCAACAATCAGCTCAGATATCACACCTTTTTCCACAAAATTATTAAGCTCATCTTCATATATGAAATCCTAGAAGCAACAAATACATATTCAGCCCGGATTTGGTATGCACTGTTCCACGGTACAATCAACTCTTTGAGAGCCAGATCCTCCCTTCCAACACCTTCCCCAACTATTCTTTGAAAATTTGAAAATGAACAAAAATGAAAACTAACCATTCGTCGATTTCTGCATCCAAAGAATAAGAGAGCAGTAGCAAGCTGAACACCATCATTTTTCAGCGCCATTCTTTCCTGGAAGGATAAACGCCATTTAATATCTTCTGATTAGTATACAAACCATTCAGGTTTCTTCTTTTCATAGTGAACAGAAGGAAAAAAAAAGGAGAAAAAGCAACACATCAAATAAGCTATTCAAACCTGTAGAAACCCTCTAAAAGGTGCCAACCCAGTACCAGGTCCCACCATAACTATTGGAATTGAGGGATCAGCTGGTAACTTGAAATTGGATGACCTAATAAAAATGGGAGCCCAACTACTACTGTCACGGCTTTTCTCCAGGGGAACTGCAATCTGGAGTTTGTTTTCAAAGAAGACATTAGTTACCACAAAGGCCAAAGTTGTGCGATGAGTAATAGAGCACACAAGGAGAGTAACAAAGACTTTATCAAAAGAGGGTAAGTTTAATAAGCTTGTCTGAGTAAATTTTACTCAAAGTTTAGTCTTTTCACCTTCATCCATGTTGAACACACCCCTTTGTGAATTCTACCAGTAAGTGTAGGGCCATACACTAATGCACATGTCACATGTACTCTACTGGGGGCAAATCTGCATAAGGTAGATTAACAAATAACTACAACTGCTAGGGTAAGATAAAACAAAACTGACCAATTGGAAAAAGGCAATCAATCACCTAGGAGAGGATGAGATAGAATAATAACGAGGCTGTAGACGGGGAGCCACTGCGGCAAAAAATACACCAAGGGGAGGCTTTGCTGATGGGAATTCAGCCATTACCTCAAGAAGACTTCTCTGACTTGCCACAACCCACTGAGAGTACTCATCCTGAAGATTGATGCATGATTGAAAACAAGTAAAACCAGAACAGAAACAAAAGGCATAATATTACAACAAACAGGAAATAGATAACAGCAAAACATCATTCATGAACCTTCCCCTGAGGTGATGACAAAAACTTAAGTCTCTCTGCCTCGCTGGGCTCGTTAGCATGAGCAGCCAAAGCAACCAAGGCAGTCTGCACATGAAGCCAGAAACCGTAATTGCAAAAGAAAAGTGAATAAACCTAATATTAGAACCCAGAAACAGATACTAAAATGTGCATGATACTACCTTCCGAGGAGGATTTAGTACGTCAGCATAGCGTGCTAATGCAGTACAAAGTGTACAAGGACCTGGGAAAGGAGGTGGTAAAGAGCTTCCTCCCAGTGGTTCACCATCTTCATTGTCAGTGTGAAGAGAAAACACTAAATTTAAAGGATGACCCAACAATTTCCCTATTTCTTCAACTGTTTCATCACAATTCTCAGCATAAACACCAACATGATCCCCAGTTTCATATCTGAGGCATCATAACGAATAAAGAGAAACCAGTAAACAGACGGTTAAACTTATAACAGTATGAGATTCAATTCATTGTTAAAACAATATAACAAAGAGAACAAAACAATACAATGGTAATTAGAAATTGTATTATAAAACGAAGACAGAAGCAGCATAACCAACATAAAAGACTGTTAAACTTGGGGACCATCTCTACCCAACCCAATGGTAAACTCTACAAGTTCTAATTCAAGAACAATGAGCACATGCACACACTCCAATATCTAAAGAAAGAGTATATTTCAGTAAAGATCAATTTCTACAATCAACTGTATTGACAAGTAATAAAATTCCATTCATATGAAAGTTTGTTAGAGTTGAGGAGTGAAACTCAAAGGTTTCTAAGACACATGAGAAGAAGGCAAGCCTGTAGGCATTGACAAGACCTAGGATGTGCAAGAGAGATCAAAGCTAGCTATCTGATTCACAATATTATCAGATTTTCTCTAATCATATTAGTATTACATGTGTGAGTACTATAATGAATTGAAGGCATTAAAATGAGAACTTACGTAATTCCAGTTCCAGAAGTATCAAATTCCAAATGAATACAAGAGCGATCAGACTCTGGTTTGTGGAGCTCTTTTTGAACAGCAACATTAACCCTTCAGAAAAGAAAAGATGCACTAGTTCAGTAACGATAAGTCAGGGTTACCCAATACGTGCACAATGTCCTATACCTGCATGGATGGTGAATATCAAAAATAGTATTCCCATTTGCCAAGTGTGAGAATTTATCCTCACAGCGTGTCATAGAAGGATTGTGAATTACTAATCGATATTCAGGTATAGCAGCAGTATAAGGAGTTGATGCAGTATTCATGTCGTCCTCATCTCTGAGTAACTGGTCCAGCTCAGGCCACAATAGTTCTTTCCTATGAAAAGGAATATTGAACATAATTAATATAGCAATTTCAGAGGAAAGACTATTGTCAAGATTGGCAAGAAACATCTGTTTAAATGCATGTCACAATAGTTCAAATTAATAGTCCTAGTATTTGCACTAGTGCATACCAAGCAGTAAAGTCATCCTCAATGCATTGATCATCATCACCAAGACCGACAGGTATGAGACGTTTCGCACCTGTGTAAGACAAAAATCCAAAGATGACAGACAGATTGAATATGCTATCCTTACAGTTGATAATAAGAAACTTGAACATCCCAGCCATCTATTGGTGCACTTATATGACCTCACAAAAATGAAAAGTATGATGGAATGCCAACGAGTCATGTTAGGTTATAGGTTCAACGCCTCACAAGAATGGATGTACCAACTTTGGGAATGTTGATTCTATTTGAGATGAATGTAGATTTACCATATTATAATCCCTTAAATGTAGGGATTATAATTTCCTCATATTGTATATCAATCCTGTACAATCCTCTTGATAATATACAGAAAACATTTTCTTTAAGACTTTATATGGTATCAGAGCAGATTTGATCCAGATTATTAATTTCCCGGTTGTCCATTTGGATATCTAGTCCCAGCGGCACAATCCGGTTACCACTGTGTTTATTTCAAGTAACAACGGGATATCCAATCCTAGTTGCACTTGAAGGGGAGTGTTAGAGTATCCCATATTGACTAAACATGATAATGTTAAAGGGTTTGTAAGTGGTAAAGCACTTATAAACTCTTTAACATTGTCATGTTTAGTCAATATGGGATACTCTAACAGGAAAGAAATGCACAAGTTACCAACACAAATAGCAAATAGCAAGTGAATAATGATGCCTGATAATCAATCACCAATAACACTTCCACAAATAGCAATGAAGGTTGTCAATGCCAACAGTTAACACACAGTGTCATGTCACTTTGACATTCAACATTATGAATACAAAATTAACAAATGCAGACAACCAATACATCTCTACAAACAACTAATAGCTACATACAACCAGATCTTTTCTAAATTTGTTCATCCATTTTAAACTCAAAAGACCACTGTGATTGCATTTTTATGCAACAATTTTAGCAATTGTATCAGAAGGAATAAAGATTGAAAAAAATGTCGCACGTAGACAGAAGATTTCTTGTGTCAAACCAACAAGTACACAACAGCAACCATTTAGATAAAAAACATACCTTGTTCACAAAGTTGCTCATCAAGCACCTTAGCTATCTGTTTTGAAAAAGGGTTCCATTAAACTACATAAATCATCATATACACAACTGTTCAAAAACTTAAATTGAGATTTACCTTGTTAAAATGTTCATACTGACGGTTTCCCAATCCAAAAACACCATAGGTGAGCTGTTGAAGCCAGGCTTCCCTTTCACTTCCCTGAAATAAGGGCAAAGTCATCTCACATAAAATGTCAACTAAAACAGGCTCAACCACAGTGTGAAGTATTGAAGTTATGGTAATGACACTAACCTCTGTAAACCACTTATAAAATCTTGCAGCATTATCAGTTGGCTCTCCATCTCCATAGCTACAATTTCGGGCACAAATATAATCAGCGGGTCATATATTTTTTCCAGATAAAAATACATGATTAGGTATCAGATGCAAAGGTTTATCTTACGTAGCCACCATGAAAAATGTCAATGTCTCTTTCTTCAATTTTTCCTCGTATTGATCGTCATCTGCAGCATAATCATCCTAACCCAAATTTTGTATCACCATAAAAACCATATGATTTAACTCCTCAACAAGAAAAATTCTCAAACAATAATTCAGCATGGTGTAACAATACGTACCAGGTCAACAACTTTTAGAGCAGCTTTCTCATACCTTGCCTTGATCTCCTCGCCTAAAGCCTATCAACAATAGAAAGAGTTAAACCAATGCAAATCAAGAACGCATCACCGCAATAACAATAAATGGAAACAAAAATATAGCAAAAGATCCTTTTCTAGTTCACATGGGACCAAATTAATTTATCTATCTTGGAATTGTAACCGTAGTGTCAATGCAAATGAAGATAGATCCTTACATAGTTAATTATAAAACAATTCTTCTTTCGAGTAAAGACCAATACGATACTGGAATCTGGGAAAATATTCACAATTTACGATTGAATCGCCACCAAACCAATTTGGACCAAAAACCGATCCAACTTCTACTTAGAACTTTATAAAGATACCCCCTTGCACAACGAAGAAGAAATGAAGCCCAAAATAAGCGGAATAATCCTCGCTCACTGTAACGCCGTACAGCACAGTATCCGCCGCAGACTACAGCGGAATTTCGATTGGTCTATAATAATTATGAACCAAAACTAACATAAAAACATTAGAAAGAAAAAGAATCATGAATCAGAATCTTCTACTGTTACTTGGTACTCAAAAGTAAATCCTAGTTGACTGGCTCTGACTTGAAAAAAAACAGCAATTTTCCTTTCTCTCTTTTTAAAGTTGGATCAAGTACCAATGCAAAGTCAAAATCCACATAACAAATAAATCGAGCCAGAAACTGTACCTTAGCGAATCCCTCAGCCGTTCCAGTTTGAGTACCGTAAAAGATAGTGACCCTAGTTTTCCCCGACAAAGCCTCGGCGTCTTCTTCGTCGTCTTTCACTATCAATGACTTGGGGACAACCACCGGCTTCACCTCTCGGCTTCGATCCGACGATCTCTTCAAGAAGAATACAATCAACCCTACTATCACCGCGAACGACGTGGTTAAAGCCACAACCACCGAGTCTGACACGGAACTGCCTATCGACACACCGAGTACGGATTCAACAAATCGGACCAAATCCGAACCGGAACTCATCGTAGCTATTCAAGTGCGTTCACACAACGGGGACCGTTCTCCCACTCTTTCTCTCTAGAGGACCCTAGAAGATGGGGGAGGCAGAAGAGAGTGGGTGAGCGGAGAAAGCAGAGGGAGAGAAGAGAGACGGTAGGGACAAACAGAAGCAATTGTAGCAGCGTACGTTTTTTTTGGTTTTTTACTTCTGCTGTTGGGACCCACTCGAGTACGTAGGAGCTTGACCACAAAATTTAATTTGCTCTTAATAGTTTCTTCTTTTTTTATCCAAGTTTGATGTACAGAGCGTTGACAACTTGCAAGCCTCCAAAGTCCAAAGTTCAATGTCTTCTTTTTTATTTCTTGGGGTAATTTTTCATTTTACGCCGGCCGTTTACGGTTTGAACTTATTTTTTTAATTATAAACTTTTATTTAAAAATTTATAATTAAAATTTTAACTAAAGTTCATGACATAGGAATAGAAATTATAAAATTATTATAATAATAATAATAATTATTATTATTATTATTATTATTATTATCTTTTTTATAATTTTGTTTTTTTAATTAGTATTACTTTATTATTTTAATATGTATATGTACATTTTAATACTTGTTTCTTTTATTTAGGCCTATTGGAAATAGTTTGGGTCATGTTGCATATCCTCATACTCTGAATTATTGTTATTGTATCTTTGTATTAACAAATTTAATAAAATTTAGATATGCTATGTATAAAAATTTTATAAAAATTAACAATAAATTATGAGAAATTTGGTTTAAATGTAAGCTATATGAATATTTTAAAAATCACTATGAACACATATTCTTATGAGCAAAGTTGTATTTTGATTTTTTTAATGGACTAAAATTGGAATTAGAAATATCAAAAATTAAAATCTAAATTAAAAAAGGAGTTACTTTGATTTTCTTCAAACTGCAAAAAAAAAAGAACTTAATTTGACTTATTATTTGGTGGTTTATATTTTATGCTTAATATAAACCTCATAATTTATATTACACAAATGATGTTTTGACTATTACACAACTTGAATAGCCTCTAAACTCATGTTCGGCTAAAACGACCTCGTTTTGACTATTAGATAGAATAAAATTAGATTGAGGATTTAAACTCTTTTTTTCCCTACATTACATTTCAGGTATTATTTGCACCAACTAATATTACTGATTATATTCACTAAATTTTAGAAAACAAATAATAATGCTCTATTTAATTAGAGTTTTTTTCTATTTAATTAGACAAATCCTGAAGGAGAAAACCAGTGTTTTAAAAAATATACCGAAAGTTAAACTGGTGAAAAAAGAGGTTTAAAGTTTAAAAAATTCAACTGACATTAGACTATCATAAAATTAAAAATTTTAAAATGATTAAAGAAGACTAGTCTTATTTATCGAAAATTTTAAAGATTAATTAAAAATAGATTATTAAATAAAGTTTATTTTAATTTATGAAAATCAACTGATTAATTAATAAATTAATAAAATTTATTAAATTAAATCGAAATGAAAAATTAATCGATTCGAGATTTTTATTATAAAACTAGCCAAATCGACTAGGTTTTTAAAATATCGGAGAAAAATAACATTAGTTGGAAATTTATAATTGGCTATCGTATATGGTTTCGCTTCTTTGGTGTGATTTGAACCGAAAAGAACAAAACGTTCCGTATATCCAATGAACTGCTTTGCGTGTTTAAACTTTAAAAGTCCCCCATCGTCCTTGTTATTCTACTTCATCGCCGCAACTATCGTAGGGACCATTTGGGTCGTAAACGGCATCGTTTTTTACCGCAATGTTATCTAGTGCCCTTCGTTTAAAATAGTTAGACCGACGGACGCATCTAATTGGATCTAATTACGAATAAATTAACGTATTTAATAAAGTCATTTTCATCAGAAATTGATATGTGGATCACAAGCCAATTTATAAATTTAATTTGATATAACGAGGGAAGTACATCTTCTTGTTCCTATTGTTTAAAGTTGTCTCCTCAACTTGCACGAGGATGATACATAACTAAAGGTCAAACAAAGCAACCAAATCACAAATGACGAAATCATAGATTTGGTAGTAGGTATTCTGATTGTGTAAATGATGCTTCGATTGTTGGTAAAACCAATAAGAACCTGCAAAAAAGATAACGTCACTCACCACTGGCCACTCAATCGTAGTTTGTTAATAGCGTGTTTGTTTATAAACTTTAAAGTCAAGTTACTATTTTCCGATGTAGGACAACGAAATATACCCACAAGCTATTTGCAACGATCCCCTATAAATGGCTTGCGAGCAAAAAAGAAACAAAATTTGGGCAATGGAAGGTAGAAATACCTAAACATCAATATCGTCTGATTAAATCGATGCATGATGAAATGAGGCAACAACCCAGTCAATAAAGTGAATTGCTCTTGAACTTCAAAAAACACAAGTCGAGACTCTTACAACACATATCATATCCTTAATATTCACTATTTCACCTTTTAAAGGCCATATGTACACCTTGAGTTCTCACAAGTGCTCTAAAAGATAACCCAAGTCTTTGATAAAAAAACAGCGTACCTTCACACTCAGGTAGGTGTGGTTTCATTTTATAACCATAAAACCATTAAGAGTCGCTAAGACTCAACCGCTGCAAATGGAATCCATTAAGTCCATTTCTAATGAACCACCACAAAAGGGCTATGGATCCATCGTGCACCATCACAAGTCATAAGTATGAGAAAAGTAGTACATAACAATGACTCGTGTGGATTCGTTTGACCAAAAACAGTAGTATCCACCATATTGTCTCAATGGGCTTGAGCTCCATCTCCCTCGATGACTCAAGAACAACTCTCCTTGTTAGTCCTTTAGTACGAGGATCTGTCAAATTCCTCTCAAATCTAACAAATTCGAATGAAATCACTCTATTTTTCAAGAGATGTCTGATTGTATTGTGTCTAATGTGGATGTGTCTTCTCTTACTATTATAGACAATGTTTTTTCCCAATGGTTGCCTGTGAATCACAACGTAGGAGACCTGAAGATCTTCCCCACAATGGCATGTCTGCCAACAAGTTCCTTAACCATTATGCTTCTTGACTTGTCATTTCCAGGGCTGTAATTTCTGATTCCATAGTTGACCGTGCAATACAAGTTTGGGTTGATTTTCATGATATTACACCTCTATATAGAGTAAAGACATAGCCACTAGTAAAGCTTACTTCTTTATTATCAATACCCAATTTGTATCACATAATCCTTCTAACAATGTAAGAAATTTACTAAAATGTAAACACCAATTTTGTTGTACCTTTAAGGTGTGAAGTGCACTCCAATGTTCATTATTTGAATTATGAGTATAACGAATCGATCTACTAACAGTATGGAATATGTTAAGTGTAGTATATTTTACAAGAAACATTACACTACCCATGATCTTAGCATATTCATCTTGTGAAACACTAGGCCCTCTGTTCTTTTTAAGTGACAACTTAGGATCATAAGGTGTTCTCACAGTACTACATCAAAACAATGAAAAATTTTCACATTTTCTCAATATAAAGTGATTGACACGAGGAAAAGCAATTTTCAGTTTTAGTAATTTTAATACCAAGATTCACATTAACTTGTCCTCGATCTTTCGTGTCAAATTGAGAAGATAAGAAAATTTGTGTCTCTTTTATCACATTTATATAGTACCAAATAATGAGCACATCATCAATATATAAACATAAAATCACATCATCTGATCCAGAAAATTTAAAATACACCTAAGAATCATATTCATTTACACTGTACCAATTGGTTACTAAAGTATGGTCAAATTTTTCATATCGCTCTTTAGGGACTTTTTTAAGATCATAAAGAGATAATCTAAAGTTGCGTTTGGATCTACGATGCGGTAGGAATAAGTACTTATTCACCACAGTTTTCAAACACAGTCACATGTTTGAATTTGCGGGCGAACAACCGGAGGTTGGAAGAAACTGCGATGCCACCGCAGAAATCTATAAGCAGAAAGAGAGCTACGGTAGGAAAGTACGTGCTTATATGGTAGAAATTCTACTTTCTATTAATAACCTTATGATAATTATTATTTTACATTATATCCTCAACTAATAGAAAGCAAGTCCAATGTATCTTCTTTTTCTTACTTTAATTTAATATTTTCTTACTTATAATTTGAATTTATATAACTAATAATATATTTTTATGAAATATTTTATTTACTAAATTTATTTTATTTATATTTTCTTATTTTAATTTAATATT
>JAOTAY010000002.1:4262718-4272938 GCA_025629805.1 Erythroxylum baracoense | reverse complement strand
TACTCCACAATCGATAGATCACCCTGAGTTATGGAGGTAATCTCTCTCTTAATCTGGTATAACAGAGGGCCATTACTCCCTCCATACCTCTCTTTTACGTCTAACCAAAGCTTCCTCGCAGATGGAGTGTACAAAAAGGCACTGGACAGTTCTTTGGACATAGAATTAAGTATCCAAGAACGGACCATGCTGTCCGTTTTTTGCCATTTTTCATAATATGCAGTGCCGCGGGTGGGTTCTTGGAGCCTACCATCAATCAAGGCGAGCTTATCCTTGGCTTGGAGGGCGATGGTCATGGCTGTGCTCCATCCCAAGTAATTCTTTGTATCCAATGGGTGAGTAACTAGTTGCATTCCTGGCTGATCAGAGGTCTGCAGAGCTAGGGTTTCTTCAAGTAAATTTGTATTTGCCATGATTAAGGTCAAGTAAGTAGGAATTTAGGCTAGTTTAGGGTTTAGTAGGGTAATGTAATTAGCACAGGTGCTCTAATATCATGATAATTAATGGTAATCGAGAGCTTAACTAAATGCTAATTAAGAGAAGATTATATGAGGAAAAAATCTGTTTTCCCGTGTGTCTTAAATGGTTCACTATTTCTCTACTTATACAAAAGCAAGAAGGGTAATAAAGTAAAAGTAAAGAAACTCCTAGAAGATTATAGCTGGCTTCATTCCAGCTCTCTCATCCATGCCATACACGTCTTTTGTTTGATTTATCTTTATTTTTAACAGGCAGTTCCAGCGTTTCAGTAACCTAGTTTGGTATCATTCAACGTATCGAATAACAACTTGGAAGGGGGAATTCCAATGAGCTTAGAGAGAGGTTCACCACGAGTTCATTTGAAGGGAATGCAGGACTCTGTGGAGGAAGTATGGCAAGGCTTGTGTGGCCAAAACTCAAGCATTAATAGTAACACCGGGTCCTATTGGTTCCAATGTCAATCTCAAACGCCACGGCAATCTTGTCGAAAAGCCAATTGCGGGTATCATTGTTAGCGGAAATATCAATAATAATGAAATTGGAGAGACTTATCTGAAAATAAGGCTTCATGAAAAATCACTATCCTAAGTCAGAAATTCCCCCTCTACGGTCTAGCAGGACAATGGGATCCGACCCCAGGGTTAACGCTTTCTCCACTAGCTTTAGTGCACTCTAAAAGGTAGAGTAGGAAATGTCTCCGAGAATTAATAAAAGCAGATAAATAGAATAGACAAGATAAAATTATGAGGTTTTGTTTTTGTTTTTGAGAAATTAAGAAGATGTGTAAAATATATGAGTGATTTGGAAGAGTGGAAGTGAGGGTTGGAAGTGAGGGGTTTTTATAGTAGAAACCCCCTCACCAATGTTCGCATGAACGTTATCACCAACGTTCACCCTCACCAATGTTCACATGAACGTTATCACCAACGTTCACATGAACGTTGGTAACGTTCATAAAAAGATGATTTCCCTTTCAATTTGGTACAACAGTGGTCTGTTGGCTTCACCGAATCTCTCTCTCAGTTCCTCCCAAAGCTTCTTAGCTGTGGAGAATGATAGGAACGCATCACTAAGTTCCTTGATCATGGACTTGAGGATCCATGACTTGACCATGGAATCTGCCCTTTTCTATCTAGCAAGAAGAGCATTATCTTCCGTTGGTTGTGTGCATGTTCCATCGATAAAGGAGAGTTTGTCTTTAGCACACAGGGCTATCATCATTGATTTGCTCCAAGTTAGTTGTTACCGTTAAAAAGGGTAGTAACAAAAACAGCTCTAGGGTTTTCAGTATTTGTTATAGTGTAGGTCTAGGTTTTGTGTGGGGTTAGAGTTGCTGGCATCACTGTCGTTAGCTATGTTAGACATTTTGGTAGGTAGGGTAAGGTGGATAAGATCTTTGGCTTTGATACCATGAAAAAAGTGTCAAGGTTGATGAAGAAATTTTCTATTTCATCATAATCTGGGTATGTACTGGTAGAGACTTTTTATACTAGAACTAAATGAATGCTATTGGCTACTGTACCCTATATTCTTGGGGAATTTGTAACATAATTAAGAACTAATAGAGACAGTTCGATTACAGTGAAAACTACTAATATTATTGTACAAAATGAAAAGAAATAAAAAAAAATTTTGTGTGGCTTGGTCCCGAATTGTGGAGTAGATAGGTTTAAGTAATGAAGTAAGTAGGTCAGCCTAGTTTTTTAACAATTCCTCTATTTATAATATGTGGTGGAGACGACGGCGTTCTTTTGGAGTTGGATGTACAACCTTAATAGAATAATTAGAGAAAGTGATAAAGAATGATATAACCCTATTAAAACTTACCGAAAATATTACCCTTAATATAAAACTTTGACGTACAAAAATACGAATAAAATACCTCATATAAATAGGTCATTCACGTTCTTATAGATCTTTTAAGCATTTTCTTTTTTAGTCTTGTATTTTCTATTTGGCCTAAGTATTTAATATATAGTACTTCTCTTTTAATTGTTTAGTTTAAATATTTTCTTACTTAGCCTAAATATTTTCTTATAATGACTTGTTTGATTTATTCGTAATTTGTCTTTTTCTTATTCGTATATTTATTTACTTATTTTATCTTTTATTTTTACTTTTTACTTTGTTATATATTTATTATATTGTTTATTTATATATGTTTATTCTTATCATCATCTTCTTTTTATGTATATTTTTTATTATTAATTTGTATATATATGCTCGAATGCACACAAACACATACATACATATATATTCATTTGAGTTTATAAGAAACAACTTTTTTACCAGTTAAGAATAATATTATGTATTAGTGGACCTTCTCAAACCTTACATACCAGCAAGTTTCAGTAAATTGTTATTGTTATTTATTATTATTTCCTAAAACTAGTAGTTTTCAACATTTAGATTAATCGACCCTTGAGCCTATATAATCCTGAAAAGAATTATTAATCTAAATATCATATTGTTTAATTTGGAGATAATTATTTCCTTATATGATAACATTTGTGAGCATCACCAATCATATAGTACAATTTCTTTCTTAAGTTTGCATCTGAGCAAATTAAATCATAATGTTTAATCACTTATTTGAATTTCAGATTTATTGATAATTACACTTTCATTTTTAGTAGGAATGTCAATAGGCCGGAGCCTGCGGCCTGGCCAACCGAGGGCGGGTAGGCCCATAGCCCGAAGAGCCGTGGGCAGTTCATTTGTTTTTTAAGTAAACAAATTTCAAAGCGAAGCTATTTTGGAAAAAATGGGTGGGCCATAGGCTGAGCTGGGTCGGCTTATAGCCCGCCCAGGCAGACCATGATCAGCCCTCGGGCCGTTTTTGCCATCACTAATTTTTAGAACCATAATTGAACATTCCATGCGCTCGCTTTAATTAATTAAAACCTGGGACCTTAAATAAACTATTTTCCATCACAAATTAATTAGAAGCAATCTTTTAAAAAATTAATTTATTGGATATGTAAAAATTTTCAAATCAATTGGATTCCTTAAACTCATAACCAAAAAACAAAAACGGTAATTTGGATAGTATTTAAAGAAATAACCAATTAAAAATGTTAAATTTTTTAATTTTCATTTTAATGTTGAATCTTTTTTAAAATTTTAATTAAGTAAGAAAATTTTTAAAAATCGAGTAATTTGATTCTTAAAATTACATTTATTAATATTGAAAACTTCACACATAATGTGAAAATTGAAATTTGAAAGAATTACTTAACTTTTCATTTTTATCAACATAATTTTTGAACCTTCAATAACAAATACACAAATAATTATTTACTTAAAATGTAGTTAGTTATTTGATACTCTAAAATCATGTAAAAAAAGGATGCCATATAATCTTTTCACATACTTTTTAATCACATTAACAAAATGAAGTTTTGAATCGAATTATTTTATATAAAAGTATTTGGCGCAATTAATCATAGCTTTGCATTACAAAATTAGTCTCTTTATAAAAATTATAAAGAGAAGGCTGCATATATTGATGATTGTCCCCCAATCTTCGTAAACGGAGGAATCTTGTGCACATGTTATGTTGACTTTTTGATGGTGAGCTTTGGATCAACTAGTAAAATTGTTTCTTTGTGACTATAAAGTCACAGAAAGAGTCTCTTTATAAAAATACAAATGTAAGATTGCATACTTTATGACCCTCTCTAGATCTTTGTAAAACCAGAAGTTTTATGTCCAGGATACATTGACTTTGTTCTATTAATCTCGAATTTTAATTATCGAACCATAGCCTCATTTCCTTGATTTGAGAGTTTTTTTTATTATATTTGGTATCTCAGCTTAGTTGGATTAATCATAAACTTCTAAGATCCCACCTCAAGAGCCCTAGAGGATGTAAATTTAGAACCCTAAGATCTCTCAGGTTCTTACGTAGCCTGTACACTTCTACGCACAAGGAGTCGTCACATACTTGATTGGTCAACTGCAGATTGATCGCTGGCTCTGCTCAGCATCAAGTTTCCAACAGCCCTCGAGTTCCATAGTAACTTCAACTCCCACACTGCCGCTAGAAGTGAGGCGTCTGTAATTGATCCGATCAAAGAGCTTTGCTCAAGGGACTAGAGGATCATTATTAGAACAAATTTTCCGTTTCTCCTCCTTTGACGTGACTTAAACTCAAGACTTCTTATAAAAGAAAGCCGTAAGTGAAGAGCTTAAACCATTAGGCCACTCCTCGTTATCACCTTGATTTGAGAGTTGTAGACAATAAACTAGAGACATGGAAATCCGAGGATTTTGGATCTGTTCATTTGTTTTGCTAAGTCTGAAATGGAACAGCATTTATAATGTAGATCCTGATAACATGGAAGTTGGTTCCTCTCAAATAGCGATACTTCGTGCGCTTTTGCGTGCGTTTATGCTCTCTATATATTGTTACTTCAATTTTCTACCATGCTCGGCCATAATTCTATTCTCTTGCATATAAACAGGTAGAAGATGAGCAAATAAAGATATATAGATGGAGCATAACAGAAAGACGTGAGATGAGAAAGAAAAAAGAGAAAAATAAGTAAAAATATTTTGTATATTTTTGTAAATATAATTTTCTCTTTATAATTTTTCAATTTTTTAATAGTAAATTCTTATATCTTAATCCCGTACTTTGCTCGTAATTTTTATGGGATTAAGAAATTTTCTCGTAAAATTTGTATGTTTATTACTATTTCTTCTGTTCTGTTTAACTACAAACTTCCTCTAATATGATCGATTTTTACAACATTTATATCGTGATACGATAGAAGTAAACTTATAGAAAACTGACTTTTCAAGAAACGCACAAGTTTTGTGTGGTATGCAGGTGTACTTAATATAAAGTTATCCTTCCAGTCTATTACAATAAATTAGTGAAAGTAAGCAGAAGGAAGCGTCCCGGAACTTGCATGGACGATCTCGATGGAGACTGTATTGACCAAAAACAATAGTAACACGGTTCAGGCAATTATGAACCGAAAGTGGTGACGATTCTCCAATCTCCACACGTCACACGTCCTTGTTCAAAGTAGTACTTCTATCAATGTCTTGTCTAAAATTAGAGATTAGTTCACTTATTTTAGTTATTCTAATTTTACCTTATTTTTAAAGTATTCATTTTTTGTGAGTCAAATGATGAATGTTTATGAAATTAGGTATGAACAAACAAGTGATCAGTTCTTAAAATTGGGCAGATTTAGGAGTTTAAACTTACGCCGAGCGAAGTTGAGTGATTAGACAAGACCATCCAACCAATAAGGCGGCATTAATTGTTGGAGCTGACTGTTTTTGGATCCATTAGTTGCACGCAATGCAATTATGTGAAACGACACGAAAGCCTAATCTCCAATATTAGGGTTAGTTGAGGGAATTTAATGAGGAAGGAGAGTTATTTGTGGTCATGAGGTGGACACAACATTGGCTCTGTAATTAATGAAGAAATGGATGCCTCTAGAATTAGAAGTCGCATTACTTATACCCTAACCTTCACATCTGCTCTCCGTATTAATTTTTTAATTAAAAAATATATTTTAAATTTAATTAAGTAGAATATATTAACACAGAAAATTTGTATTTGTATAAAAATTAATGATAAAAACATTAAAAATAAATTTACAAATAATAACACTTTGTTAAAATTTTAGATATTAATATGTATGTTTATTTTTTGTATAATTTCGCATTCAATGTTTATTTCAATTCAGAATAAATTATATTTTAAATTTTATTCAACTTTACGATTTAATTAAATATATAAAATTTTAATTTGTTATAAATATAATATTTCATAATTACACCTTGAACACTGTTAACTCACGTATTTTAAAACATGTCAACATATAGTAAATTATAATAAATTAAAATAAAATAAATAAGAAGTACTTTCAGAAGAGGTTAATTAATTGATGAATTAAATTAATTTTTCTAAGGAAGCATACATGGTTTTATAATTGTAATTAATATAATTAATTAATATATTATATTTTTAATAATTTAATAATTATATTTTTATCCTATATCTCAAATTAACATAAAAAATATATAATTAATATATTATATTTTTAATAATTTTATAATGTATAGTTTTATCTTATATCGCAAATTAAATTTAAAAATTTATTATCATCCATTTAGGGTCTGTTTGGTCGGAGAGTTATTAATAGAACGGAATGGAACGTAATACATTTCCTTCGTTTAGTTGAGGGTTTTATAATGGAATGAAAAGGAATGAGATGGAAACAGAAGGTTTCATGTTACGTTCCATTCCATCATAAACAGTGAAAATAAGAAACCTCCGATTCGAAGGGTTTAGAACGGAACGTAAACTAATAAATATATACTATATAATATACCCTCAATAATTTTTCTTAATACCAATTATTTCTTCTAACTCTAACCCTTTTGTATATAATTAATAATATTTTTATATTATTTCTCCTTACCCTAATAATAATATTTTTATATTATTAATAAAAATTGTATATAATTAATAACAAAATAAAAATTTTAATAAAATTTTTATTATGAAAATAGAAAATATATAAAAAATTATTCTTTAATTGTTTGTATATATTTCTATATAAATAAAAATAAAAATAAATAATGTTTAAATATAAATTACATATAATAGAATAAAATTTATTATATAATTAATAATAATAATTTTATATAATTAATAATAAATTTTATATCATTAATAATAAATAATAAAAATTTTATTATTTTAAAATAAAAATATATAAAAATTATTTCTCACAGTTGTACGTAAGTTTTTAATTGGACATGATTTCTATTTTAAAATTATAGCGTTAAACTTCTTGCAACAATTAATTTATTATTAGGAGTATAATAGTCATTTATTATACATTACATTCCATTTCATCCATCTTCTAAATAATGTTTCACTACATTATATTATGAACCCTTACATTTCACCCAAACAGCTTTTCATTATATTACATTTCATGCTATTATAAATCATTCTGTTCTGTTATATTAATTAACATTCAACTAAACAAAACATAAGTTTCTAACAGAAGCTCCTTTGACTTGGTAAAGTACCGTAACCGATTCCTTCCATTCACATGAATATTGTAAAACATGTTGATGAGAAGAGTTGGAACAGGATGACACAGAAAATGTTGAACAGACGATCTCATTAGCTGTTTCATCTCTGTGCCAATTCCTTCTATTCACATGTTTCACACAGATGACCTCCTAGAGATTGGCTTGAGATCGTCTGATCCATATTTACCTATTCCATCTCTGTGCCAATTCCTTCCATTCACATGTTTCAGAATAAATAAATCGATCAGTGTAAAACATGTGGATGGCGCAGAAAATGTGAAACAGACGATCTCCTTCTTAAGAGATTGCGTGCCCTGACATTGATTTCATAAATTGGACAACGCCACAGCCTCTCTGATGGGCAGGGCCACAGCCACCCGGCAACCTATTGAAGCACATTCATCAACCCTTTTCAATTTTTAGGTTAGTGATTGTCCAATTATTAAGTTTTTTCATAATTGCAAGTGCCAATCATGGAGGGTGTTCTAATCTGGTAATCCAACAAGTCTACGATCAATAAATACTAAACACGAAATCTTAACATATAACCATCATTTCATCATAAGTTAGCACCAAGAGGATGGTAAGGTTTTCAGGTCTACTCACCATCCTCTCATTAACAAGCAGGACTAAGAAATTTACCTCACTGCCAACATATTATGTAAGCAGGAATAATTTGCAAACAAACTATTTTATATCGGGGAAGCATACTAGATTATTACTCTATATCCTGAAAGCTATATCTAAAACCTGCGTAAGACCATAGTCAACAGACTCAACACTACTGCAAGTCTTCTTCAAAGTCTGCTCGCTAAAACCCTCCAAGTAGAGAAAGGGATCAATGACCCAGTATTGCTCGTGCACTCCTTTCGTTGTTCTCCCCAGAAAACAGAAGTAATTCTTTTAGGGAATCACTTTCACCAGTGAAGTGAATATGAAGTCCAAGTTAGGAGTCATTTGCTTGGGTATCTCTGATCTCCTCATTGAGCGAGGCAGCAAGGTATTCTGCAAGGCTTTGTTGGGAGTTGGACTTATTATAGGAGTCTGAAACTCTTTGCTTTTTCATGCTAATGGATTTTGGAAGCCAGGAATTTGAAGAGCCAGGGACATTTGAACTATTCATGGTAGGATTTAAACCCTTCCACATAACAGGCTCCAAATGCTGCCATGGGTCTTCAACCATAGACTTGTCATAAAAAGGCTCGGGCTTAAATGTCTCATGTAGTGTATGTTTATGGGAATGAAAAGCTTGTCCTCTTCCACCACTCCATCTAGAACTTGAGTTGGCCCTGCCAGCATGCCATCTTCCCCGACCTCTTCCTGAATTAGAAGCAGGAAAGCCTTGTTGTACCGAACCCGGGTAATGAGTGTTTCCAAACCCATGGGCGTTGCCTCTAGCAAAATTAAAACTACTGCCTCTCACCGATCCAAAACCAGGGGTTACTTGATGCATGGGGTATGGACTAGTCAATCCTCTTTGAGGAATGGAATTATAATTGGTAGTCTGGCCACCAGAACCATTCCAGCCTGCTGGAGGAATCCCCTGATGGATGGGCAAAGAATTGACCATGCCTCTTGGTTGTGTATAGGCAGCTACACTCTGATGAGGAAGATGTGCTTGATACAATCTGTTATTAGGTGTGTAACAGCTATGCATTTGATGCACAGGCAAAAAGTTTGTATCAGGATTCGCAGGTCCTGTAAATTAGAAAAAAAATTAGAAACCAAACAAAACATACCCAAATTCTCGCTTATGCAGAGTATGGGGAGGGTAAGATGTACGCAGTCATGCCCGCATCTCCGATAGAGATACAGAGACTGTTTCCTTAGTGACCCCCGGCGAAGGTAAGAGCAAAACAAATAACACCAAACAAACAGACACAAACAAACAAACACCGACAACAAAAACAAATACACAAAACAAACAGACCAAACCAATGCAAAAATAATCCCTGTATAAGTCTACCAAGATATGTATATGCATGAAGACTATAACCGATAGAAAGCATATGAAAATGAAATTATATAAATACAGAAATACATGCAGATGTAAATAGGTAAGCAGGTGTAAGCAAGGATAGAAAAAGGTTAGAAACAAGAAAGTAACTAGATAAATAATAATAGTAATAATAATAATAATAATAAAAAATACTAAAGAAATAAAAGTTCACTAGGTAAATAGTAGCTCTAATTACCCACATATTTATATACATATACACTTCTCAAATGACCTATTCCTGATCTAACGTCTGCTAGCTATTAGAGCCGAGGTAAAACTTAATCATCTCCTATAGGAGACTCTAGTCCCACCCGAGACTTTTTCTGCTTATCCTAGACAGAGGTCGTATCCTCATGGGGCTTCAGTAGGAGGGCAAGCGGTTGTTCGGAGGTACGGCGCCCGGCATACAGGCTATCCACCACCCCAGGAGTCTATAGCCAATATGGAGCCCTGCAACGCTGTGGATGACAGGTCGAACAATAAATAAAAATAAAATTAAAAAATAATAATAATAATAAACACGTAGTACATTTACTACTGTAGACCCCTCTAAGGATCGACCGGTAGAGCTTTGTCGCCCCCCACTTCAGATCACAAGTCAGGTTCTCAGAGCAGTCTAAAGCTCGCTGCATCTCGCGCGCCCTATACGTCTAAGATCGAAATTATG
>JAOTAY010000002.1:4210627-4232449 GCA_025629805.1 Erythroxylum baracoense | reverse complement strand
CCAAAGGTATGGTTTAACAATCCCTCTTGTAGGAATATAAACTTGATTGTGATGCAAACAAAATACAAGGAGAATTATCAATAATAGAAACTATCCTTGTTATTATCGGATTAAAAATTTTAAATTTTACCCGATCCGCATCATGAAATCCCTACAGATTGGACATTGATATGTATGTTATACAATTATACCACGTGTTATTCTACATGGATAAATGAACTTCAATCAAATTTCCAAGGATGATGACATAAATTTCTAAATTCAAACACTAAACTAAATCCAAACTGTAGGAAATTCGTTTTCCTTCGTCTTCTTAATTCAGTGCTAATTTTTCCTAAAGTTAGAAAACCTGGCCATCAATCATTAAGTCCTGAGCCAAACCATACTGCAACTCATTAAAGATACGAACCAACAACTTAATTTGTTAAAACACTTAGAATGGAGCCTTGGATTGCTACTACATTTATGACAATGTCCTTTACAACTTACGATACGACAACGCATACAAAACCAAGTCCACTCTTAATCCCTTCAGACACTTAAGGATATGGAATATGTAAAATGTAACAGGACCTTAATTACGTATCCCAGATTGAATGTGAGACGATAATATACGAAGAAATGTAGCAAAATACCTTATTTCAATTCCATAACTTCAAACGAGCTTTTCGAAATTGAATCGAATGCGAATTCACTGCCTCCTTCACAGGAACTGCTCACAGGGATATGGTAAAGCCTTTCTACAGTTTTTTCAAAGCGTAAGCTCTCTTAACGGGTTAGAGAATCCTTATGCTTACAAAGGACATGATCAATTACAGGAGACCGATATGGGTCCGATCTATACTGATCAGGATCCATTTTTTACTGGACTTTGACCCATTGACTTAGATCATTTATTAGGTCACTTTATTATCTTTATCCGGATCAAATTACATAACTTAATAGGTTATTGAAAATTGAAAAATGTAATTAAATGTTGTCCAACTTTATAGGAAATATCAAAATTATCCAATATTCTTCCCCTTGGACAATACTTAATTGCGATATTGATTCAAGTTTAAAACAATTTTAAAACTCAATTAAGTTACGCTACTGTATTAGTTAACTAGATTTAAAAACAAAACATTTGATCCAAAGATAACGAAAATCCTTTATTCCGTTCTACAAGGCTTTAGATACCAAAAAATATCAAACACATGTGTCATGTGTGACATAGGTCTAATATAATCACACATATCTAATACTTTACTAACATGAATTGGAAAATGAAGTATGGAAAACTAGGATGTTACCTGTATGATCTAATATGTATCATCTTTGTTTGTAAGTCTCGATTTCTCCAAACTTTATGCTAAATCGCATATGCTAAACTGCATTAGAGAAATCATGTTTTCTCTCACCGAATACTAAACAGTATTAGAGAAAATTTGTTTCTTTTCACCAAATGCTAAACTGCATTAGAGAAAACATTTATATTCTCTAACTGAATGCTAAACTGTATTAGAGAACCTTCATGAGATTGAAAACTCATATCCTCCTATGTCATGTCAAACTTTATAGATATTCGTATAAAACTGTATTCGTCTAAATGATATAGGCTCAAGGTCAATCTATATATATGCCCAATGACCTTTAAATACTAAAGATTAACACAAATCTTAAAACTTTTATACGTATTATGACAATGTACGATAACACGTATTCCTAAGGATAAACGACGGTTATCTTTATTGATGAACCACTATACTGTCATAATACATCAAATGTACATGGAGCAAACATAACGATCCCCTAACTAACAATGTCTAAGGAATTCAAAACACCTATACTGTATACTTGTCTCACAATCACAAGTGAGCAAAGTCCTTTAGTTAAAGGATCGGCTAACATTTCCTCAATCCTTAAATGCTCCAAACCTTATTGTCACTTTTTGTATCAACTTCTTTATGATCAAATATTTGACCTCCAAATGCTAAGACCTTGTGATTTTCTCTTCTTGTTACAAAACAACATAATAGCAAGATTATCACAGTATAATCGAATGGGTCTAGTCACTGAATCAACCACAGACAACTCAGAAATCAAGTTTTTGAGCCAAACCATTTGTGAAGTAGCCCCATAACATGCACTTTGCATGCATAGTTGAAGAAGTCACACATGTCTACTTGACACTCTTCTACGACATTGTTCCATCTGCAAACATAAAAATGTAACCTTAAATGGACTTTCGATCATTCAGACATATAGCTAAAATTTGAATATGAATTACCTACGAGGTTTAGACTGTTGACTTTTCTATATGTCAATGTATAATCCTCAGTTCCTTTTAATTATCTCAACACTCACTTGAATGCATCCCAATGATTTATACTTGAGTTAACCAGATATTGACCAAGCAGTCCAACAATAAATGCAATATCCGGTCTAGTGCATACCTGGGCATATCTCAAACTACTAACCGTACTAAAACATGGAACATTCCCCATAGTCTCTCTCTTTACTTTATTCTTTGGACATTGTGATAAAGATAATCTCTCACTATGAGAGATAGCTATGATAGGTTTACAGTCAACCGTATTAAACTTTTGTAACACTCACTCAATGCATGAACTCTATAAGAGGTCTGATGAGTGTTGAAATCTGTTCCTGTAAATCTGCTTACCTAAGACAAACGATACTTCACTAAGATCCTTCATATTGAAATGCTTGGTCAAAAGTTGCTTAACCTCATGCAATATGGTTAAGTTATTCATTGTGAACAATATATCATCCACGTACAATAATAGGAAGATAATTTTGCTCGCCTTGATCTCGTGATACACGCATCTTTTTAATTTTATTTTCGGGAGGTTTGATGTAAATCATATATTGATTTGCTTAACGTACAAACTTTGTTAGTTCTATCTAGGTCTTGAAATCCTTCAGGTTGTACCATATATTGACCTCTTCATAAAGGTCTTTATTCAGGAAAGCTGTTTTGGCAACCATCTGATATAACTCTATATTATCATGAGCTACAATTGTCATAATCACTTAAAATGTATCCTATCAGGATATGGGATAAAAGGTAACATTAAAGTCAACCTTTCTCACTGAGTGAACCATCAGGCAACTGAACGAGCCCATAAACTGCTGAACTTTATCTCAAAATTCTTTAGGTCTTAAAACTTATTTACAACTGCCAGGTTTACAATTCCGCTGCAAATCACCTAGCTCCCAGACCTTACTATTCTTTATGGCTTGCATCTCATCAGTCATTGCATCCCACCACAAATCTGCATTGGGTTCAGAAATAGCTTCTGTAAAAGTAAATGGATTCGTAACATGTCTAATATCATAATTCTGTTCACCTAATAGACTATGTAATTAGATGAAATAGCAGGTCATCTCCCTCTAGCAGATCTACATAATTGCATTAGTTCTTGTACCCTTAGGAACCTCTGTGTGTCTAAGTATTGATTCTTGTTCCTATACAGGCATGATACTCAGACCTAGATCTACCGAGCTTAACTGTATGAGAGGTGGGTACGTAAAGATTGTAGTATTCATCCTGCCATCTCCTGAAGGGTCAAAGGGCCCACCGTCATCATAGACATCGTATTCTAGAAACTTAGTTGTTTATGATTCCACTATTCTGGTCCCTCCTTCTCTACAGTAAAATCTATAGCTTTTCGAGTGGTGGAGATATCTTACTAAATAGCAATGAACGGAACGACCACGTAATTTATCTTTATAAGGATTATACTACTTCAGTAGGGCAACCCCATACACGAATGTGTGTAAGGCTAAGTTTCCACACTTCTAAATAATCAAGTAGATTAGTCATGTTTTGCATTGACTTCTTCATGTCCTTTAGGGTACGATTACACCTTTAGGCAACACACCATTTTGCTCAGAACTGCCTGGCATAGTGAATCAAGTCACTATTCTAACCGATTCTATATATCTAACAAATGGACCTTTTCAAGTCCTGAAACATTATGTTTGCCATGATATTCTCCTCCACGATTAGATCTGAAAATATTGATGAATTTTCCCAATTAGTTTTTAACCTTCAATCTTTAAGCAAAAACACATAACTGTAACTATAAAAATCATCAACAAATGTCAAAATACATTTGGAATTGCACAACACAACTGTATAAGGTCTTCTGATATTCATATGCATAAGACCCAACAAGCTAGAAACACGAGTTGAACTCTTTATCCTTATTTTAGTCAACTTACCTCTGTTACAGTCAACATATGTTTCCAAATCATCATAATCTAGAATTGAGAGAATGTTTTCCTTAATCAATCTGTCAACTAGCTCTAGAAATGTCGCTTAACCTTTTTGCCACAATTTGTATGACTTATCCTTTATCAGAGCCATCTTTCTTAAATTGTTTGGCAAGATATGAAAAAACATATATCTAATTCAGGGTAAGACACACTTTATACAAACCATGTGACAAGAAAGTTATACCATTATATTTTGCATTAAACAACAAATGTATATCAAAAGAATTAATTACAAAACATTAACTTTCTTTCTCCAAAATTGATACAAAGGTTACATATAAAATGTGTCGTATAAAACCAAAATGAACCTTGCAGTAAGGTTCAGTACATACATCCCTTATAGATATTACATCTGCTTCTTCATTGCTGTCAACCATCAGTTTCCCCTTTCCTTTATTCAGCTCTATCTTGGATATGAACCCCTATATTGTGGAAACACCTTGATAAGATGCTCCACTTTCTAGTCACCAAGAACTTAATGCGACTATCGTAAAATTAGATTCATAAATTGATAAGCCAAGGAGTAACCTGATGGTCTTATTCTTTCTTTCTAGGCCTTATACTGCTAACTTCTTTATATCCACAGGATCTTGATCAACATTGGATTGACCAGCATCAGTATGTGGAGAAGAATTAGTCTTTCCACTTTTGAACTTAGTGGGCTTCATATTTGCCTTCGCTTTAGTTGCTTCGAGGGCTGTAGGAGTATCAAGCTTGAGTTTCTCCTCCTTATCAACGCAATGGGCAATCAAATCATTGAAGTCTAATTTATCATCCAGTGAATAATATGTTGTCACCATAATAGATTCAAAGTCTGGTGAACTATGAAGATATCAGGAAGAGGAATATTCAACGTCTTTGGTCTACTGTGAAAATGGATCATTCTTGATATGTACTCGATCACTCCTCCTTTTCCCGTATACCTCTCGGAGAATAATTCTTTCATCAAGGTACTTATCTCAACATTATATGAGACCGTGTACCTTTAGGAGACATTATCAAGAAACTCCTTCACTTTGTCTGTTTTGGAAGTGCACTAAGCAGATGGTCAAGTATGGATATCTTAATAGTCATCGTACATAATATGTTAGATCGATCCCAAGCTGCATAAGTTGCTTTATGAGCTGTTGAGCTCATGGATGTAGGTGGAGATGGCCTATCCGTATATATGACCATATCAATTTCAGTCATCTCTATAGCATTCAATACATCCTCTATCCACTTCTTCATATTGAAACAGGTCAGGGTTTCAATGCTGACACTGTAATTGTTGACTAAAACGGTGACTGCAAAATGACAATGTTTAGATGAGCACAAATGTAAGACAACAGTGATACTCAAAGCCATTAAATAGTATCTGTACCGAGAATCCAGTCACATATATTATGAAACACCTGTAGGTTAAATACATAATATATGCAATTAGACCTCTACAAAAAAAGTGATCAGAATACAAACCATTAACTCTCATGACACTACCATCTATAGGCGAATAGATCATTCAAGCAATAATCTCAAAATCCCATGTAAGGTCAACACCTGTGGATAGAATAACCAAACATGAGACCAGAGATATCCCCCAACGTGCAAGCAGAATAATTTAAAATACTGACTCAAAAGGTCACTTTGGAGACTACATCCTCATCAGCACTCAAAAGGTCCACAAACACAAGGGATACATATTTATGTTATCCTCACATTCTTTATGGGTATATGATATGTGATAATGTAACATCGATAAATGCAAAAAATTGAATGCACAATCTCATTGTCACACACTAGTGCTGAAGACATTATCTGAAAGCTTCGTTTGAGACTTTCGTAAAAAAAAATCTCATAAGAGCGACTATAGTGCGCCACCAAATACTGAACCGACTACTCGAGATATTAGAACCTTATGTATCTCCCTTATGACAAGTTCATTGTACGGAAATTCACTCAAAAATGACTTTATAATGTCTTAATTCTTTTTTCAAGTGACCATCATGCGATCCTGAATACTGAAAATAAGACCCGAGACATGAAAACTTGAAATATCTCCCTCATGTGATATCTGAAGCATGAAAATTTACTCGAAATCTCCTTCAGAACACCGTAATTTTCTTAGAGTTAAAACTTTAATTTGTTATTAATGCAATAAATCTATAAAAATGGAAAAACTCACTTTATAAGTTTCTTAGACCCGAAAACTGACCAAAACACTCCGAAGCACCCTTATAAGAAATCTAAAAATTTTGGTTTTTTTCGACGCAAAGCTAACGTCAGACCCTGCGTTAGTCGCCAGTGGGGGCAGGGCGCACGTGCTGCACACAAGCCCTGCCGACACACACCCACGCATCTGAAACTGGGTGCGCGTGTGACGCGATCGTTTGACGCATGCGCTCAACGTTGTCCATACTCGTGTCGCCAGCTATCTGTCGCATGCATTCGATGGTATTGTTCAACTGCTCGACGGTCTTCATCCCCCTGTCGAAAAAAGGGGATTTTCAGGGAGATTCAGGCAGATTTTCGCACTCCTAGTCTTATTTTCACCCCGTTTTTCAAGACTAAACACATGTACATTACTTTCATGCAACAATAAGCAAAAAAAATCAAAAAACATAACTTTATTCTCTGAAAACCTTGTGGAGAAAAAATCAAAATATCTTTATTTTTAACCACCTGATCACATCACCGTTCTGATACTACGTATAACATGTAACGAGACCTTAGTTACGTATCCCGGATCGATTGTAAAAAGGCAATAAACAAAGAAATGCAAAAAATATCTAATTTTAGTTTCGTAACTTCAAACGAGCTTTCCGAAATCGAAACGAACACGAATCTACCACCTCCTTCACGAAAACAACTCACCAGGATACAGTAAAACATTTCCACAGTTTTCTCAAAACGTAAACTCTTTTAACGAGTCAGAGAATCCTTATACTTACAAATAACATGAGTAACTACAAGAAACTTTAACCTTTATATATCATATTCATATCAAACTTTCCCATCAGAAGCTCGATATAAGTCCAATTTACATTAATCAGTATCTATTTTTCACTTAAACTTTGACCTATTGACTTAAATCATTTATTAGATCATTTTGTTATCTTTATTTAAACCAAATTATGTAACTTAACCGATAAATTATTGAAAAACTGAAAAATGTAATTAAATATTATCCAACTTTACGAACAATTTCAAATTTATCCAACAGAATTGCCTGAGCATTTGAGGCCACGAGGTTACAGCACTTCAGCTTGTGTTTGACAACGCCTCTTATGGGTTAGATTAGTAAAGCACAATAAAAGGTTTCCTAGAACCGAAAAGGTTCAGTTAGTAGGAGAGATTAACACGACTACCGTTAGTCTCTCAAGTCTGAATCGACCAAAATCAAATATTTGACAGTGGGCGAGAGTTTTCATAAGGTTTCTGTCTTATGAACCACCCATTTGTATTAACTGTACTGGAGATTTCAGTAGCTTCTTCAAAGTGTCAACAATGTTCCGGAATGATGGCCGAGAGGTTGGATCGCTGCCCAACAAATAAAGCGAAGTATTAGACGAGGAAGCTTATTTTATTTCTATGCAAGCAAATAAATATTTAAGGGCAATCAAAAAGGATACTTACTCAGCCCAGCAAGATTCCATAAGAGAAGTCAAAGCTGGGGAGGTGTTTGCTGGGATGGCAAGCCTTCTATTCTGAAAAGCCACTGCTCCAACTACCTATAAGATCCCAGAACAAAAACTAAGAAATATCAGTAATTGAAGTGGTTTAGAAAGCTAAGTGGATAGTGGAAGTTAAGGCCTGAAAAGCATTTATCCCACATCCACCCTCCTTCCCAAAGAGTATAGGTATCTTAGATCATTTATGTTCTCTAGAAATACTTTCTAACTCCAAAATGTAGCGAAAGCTAAATACATGTTCCTATGACACGTTCATTATACCTGGGCAGGACCAAGTCCGCTCCAAGGCTGCTGCATGGTCACAAGCTCCCACAAGATGACTCCAAAACTGTATACATCAGATTTTTCGTTTGAGGGTTCTCCCCGTAGAAATTCTGGAGCCATCCATTCAGGCTGAAAATAAGAACAAGAAGGTTAGAAGGTGGGTTCAAGCACTTCCAAGTAAACATTCAACCAGAAAAATGTTTGATATAGTTATTAATATCTTTCAACACGTTCCAACCAAATGAAAAGTAAGGGGGCCGAAGAGAGGAGGATCCTAAGGGGTATCGAACATGGAAAAAGGCATACTAACACATGTATAAGAAAGTTTTACAGCAAATAAAGGACTTTTTTTTAAGATAGAAGACCGCTAAAGATATATTGTGCTCATTTATTACATCGAAAATATTATCACGTCCAGAAGCATGGATGACATGGAAAAATTGGTAGCTTTGAACAGCTAGAACAGAAATGGAAATAACTAATTCCACAATTTGATTAAAATGTATGCAATCGATATTGCCATCAACAGAGAGAACAAGAGTGACTTACGGTTCCAGCTACTGACTTCGACGGTATTAAAGTGTTTGCTTTGAATCTAGACAACCCAAAATCACAAACCTGAACAAAGCATTAGGAGTTGAAGTTAGAAGTGTATACTGTCAGGACAGGTACAAAGTTCTCTAAAGAATTCCAACCATTCACCTTTACTGTCCAATTTTTATCAACCAACAAATTTGGGGACTTCAGATCCCAATGCACTATAGGAGGGTTCAGACAATGAAGATAATTAATTCCCTTTGCCTGATTTCAACAACGAGAAAATGTTACAACTTCCTAAAAAGAAAAGCCAAAAAATTAGAGATACTAAAAATAAATGCAGACCACATCCAAAGCCATGCGTAACCTTCTCCTTTGATCCAGCACTTCTCCTGCAGCAGGCCTATGTATGAGGCGGAATAAACTGCCCCTGTTAAATCAGAACGGGTAAGAACCATGACATCTGAAGATCAAATTATTTTGAGAAAATAACTGGATGATTTTACCTAGGCAGATATTCTGTCACAATAGATAGATGTGGACGCTTTGTAACAGCACCCATAAAGAGAACCACATTTGGATGTCGGACACGTTTCATTATTGCTACCTGTTAAAATGGTAATTGTTGATTCACTACTAACTCCTTTTACTGACGAAAATACTAATTTTGGTGACAAGAACTCAAAATCATCAAACTGATCCTAAGAACAATTAAAATTTAAATATTCAAGCAGTCATCAAATCAGCAGTGGCCAGGTATATCTAGCGTATAAAGATGCACCGAGTGACAAAAATCACTGCACTAGAGGAGGTGTTTATGGAAGCATAATGTCTGCCCTGCCACGAAGAGGAAATACTTCAACCACGTGCACATGATGATTAATCTATTAAGACAAAACTTGCACATGATGATGACAATAGTAAGTAGATACATTTTCTAAAAACTAATAAACAAGAAATACCTCTCTTAGAAACTCACGCAACTGATCATCATTAAAATCTTGGACAGTTAAAACCTTGACAGCAACATCCTGGATTGTCACAAGAAAATTGGAGTTTATTGCTAAGAGAATGAAGACAGCAAGCTGCTCTAGCTTGTCTGCAGAAAAGTCGCAATTCAAAACAGTTGTCTAAAGATGCACACTCGACTCGAGTTTGCAATCTGGATAAATAATCGACTATTAAGTTCAAGCTACAGTGTACTGACCGATCCGTGCCATTCAGCCCTATGCACAGTCCCAAATGAACCTGCACAGTAACCACAAAACAAAAAAGGTGCATAGTTAGAAATTTTCCCTTTAGGAGTGGTTGAGTTCTCTAATAGCATCAAAATCGCAGCAAACAAAGAAATAGCAAAGCAGCAAAAGATTTACCAGCACCAACACGCTCCTTGATGTGCAAATCATCCCATGCCATCTCAAGCCAGTCCATTGCGAGTGAAGGCTCAAGATTGTAATAAATTGGGTTGGTCATAGCCAGAGCTCTGCTATGGTGGTCAACTCTGCTACCAACATCCTCGATATGTGGTTGACTGAGTGCATTCTCTTTAAGTTGCTTACAATTGTTTTTGACTGGACTTCCAGACATGACAACCTCCTTTTTATACGTTTTACGAACAAAAACTTGCTTTGCTTCAATCCTTGAACATTGGCACGTAGATGATGCAGAAGCATCAAATGCTACAGCATTCCTTCCCAAATCCAAGGCCATTAGAGATGATTCTTTCGCAAAAGAAGCTTGATCAATTTGAAGATAAGAAACCCTAAGATCTTTTGACAACCCTTCATCCCTTGTTTCCTGGTCTTCCTTTTCACTGCCTGCAAAAGGGTGGTTGTCTATCATATGCAGTCTTCCTTTTGACACAATTTATTTAGAGAGTACACTTACATCAATTTATTAAGCTGTCTGTCTTGTTTGTTGCATGATGTTTAAAACAAACTTTCCAGGCTAATATCCTAGAGCATACCTGAACGTCGAGGTTTTTCAAGAACAACACAGGAATTCTTCAAATCTGGAATCTGACACGATATCTTATCCACGTACGGTTGCTGGAACTCCTGTAGATAAGAAAATTTAAATGGTGAAGGCATTGAAGACGGAAATCCCCCATTGATCGTTGAATCTGGACCGTGGACATTCCCTGGCTGTCCAACTAAATCAACCACATACTCCCTGCAAAAGGTAAGCACGTCTATATGATGAATAATAAACCTAAGGTACAAATTGCAAGAGCTGCAAATCACTATAAGAGCATGAAGTGCCTTTTTAAGTTCAATTACAGTTACACTATCTATTTAATACAAATTCTTAGACTTGTAGAATTAGAAAGATATAGGCGATATCGTATTCTAAAATTTGAAATAATGCCCCGAAACTTAGCACAGACGCTTGCAGAAGATATATTTTTCAGCAAAAAAGGACAAAGAGTGTTGAGATTTTTTTTAAATTCAGAATTAATTGAACAGTGAAAGCATCCAACCTTGAAAATTGTCTATCGTCTTCAATCTTCACAAGACAAGAGGACTGGTGATCTGCTACACAATAGCGGCAACCTCGAGCTATTCGACATGGTAAGCCTATGTAATCTGCCAATTTCTGCAGACCAACACATAACGAGTTATCCTCCATAAGCCTCATCCTTGGACCAAGAGAGAAATGATGACGTAGGTATGATTGTAGAGGTCAACACACAGGGAAAAGGTCCACGCAGTTACTACCATAATATGAAGATAAATTAAAAAAGGTCGCCAAACTTGCCATATAAGCTATTGAGGGAAGAGATAGAAATAATGTTTTACGTTCTCAGAGTGGTAGGTTGTGAAAATATGAATGACCTTTAGTTGTTTCCCTCCATTAGTTTCGTATGATCACAGAATCTTTGGCCATTAGTAGTTCCATTTAATCGGTATTCAACCGAGAGTCGTATTAACAAATATTTACGGGCTCACCCATTTTAAGACATTGAGTCATCTACAGGCACATAAAGAAGGCATCTGCCTGCTGCAAATACCTGTTTCTAGGGACAACATAAAATCCCAGCAGCAATGTCAAACAGATAGTCTCACATTTCTGAGAAACTTAAAATTAAAAAGTGATGTCAATGATCTCTCACAAACATTGTGCGTTAGCATGACAAGCTTCAAATAGCTCACTGAATGAGCAGGGGAAATAATAATCCTACTGGAGTGCTCTATACAAAGTGTGGGTCTCACTTGAAGCTCCTAAATCAGTTGCATTCTCGTGTCAAACACCCGTTCAAACATCCGTTTCTCTCTAACAATTGTTCTTTGCCGTTAGGATATGGAAATCCGGGCGCACAATCTTACACTAAAGTTCAACTTTCAACAAATTTGGGATTTGTTAGCGAAAAGTGAAATAAAATAGAAGGAAAGAGAACAGACAAAAACCAACACAATTTCTTGACATAAATTATGCTAACGTGCACAGCTAGACCGGTACGTGGTTGTCGACTCTCTAATACAAACTAATGAAAAAGTTCCACACCAACCAACCAAGATACAGTAGAAAAGACATTTTCCTACTCGTGAAAAATTATAATCCAGCAGATTTTCAGAAACAAATCTGTTTCTTCCCCCCACAAAAAAAAGTGGTCAAGTAGCGTGAACCATCACCTTGAATAGAATTGCCCTGTGCCTGCAAAGTCCCGAAGAGAGGCTGCCAATGGGTACAACGATACATTTATGAAATTCCTTCAACTTGCTGCTGAAGAATTTCCAGCGCTTGTGCAGATCTCCTTGCTCCACGGGGAAATTTCCCCTAAGAATTCAACATCAGAATAGTCGAAAATGACGTCCAAGACGTCAAAGTATTAAATGGACGAGAAAGTTTAAACGTACCCCAAGCAAATGGCGACGAGTTTGCCCAATTTCTCTACCAAAACCATCGCATTTTCCGACGCACAATATAGCTCCTGAGCCTTATCCTCAAGTTCCTTAAGACGTGAATCACCTCGTTTATCAATAACGACTACCTCCATTGACGTCTCAATCTGCCCAACTTCTTTAAGAGACATCAACGACGGTAGCTTGCCTCCTTCCTCCGCATAATTGCACATTACCCACAAATACGGATTCATCCCCAAAATGTTGTAGAAGCCGTCTGATATTTTGTCATTGTATGACAAGCATCCACTAACCTGAACCAAAAAATGGACCGTAGCACCAACTTGCATGTCAATTAACAGCTACCTATTGTTTGATCGCTGAAAGTATGTTAACACTACAAACGTAGATGATGAGTGAGATAGAAAGTACCCAGAGACGATAAGAAACGTTTTCGGCATCGTCCAACTCAGGTCCACCGTCTCCCAAGAGCAAGAACTCACCACCAAGTGCAGCTTGGAAACTAAGCCTCTTAGCCAAAGCAAGCTGTAAAAAATAACTCTCTTTGGCCCTCACCCCCAAGTCATCCTCGGTCCTCCTTGCCCACCCCTCCTTCACCGCCGCTTCCACCTCCTCCGGCACCACTTCCTCGTGCCTCGTCGTTGTGGTGGCGGTGGACAATAGAGTGGTCGCCGTGTCCTTAGCATCGATCGAGAAGTTCCAGTCCAAAGTAGTCCCCGAGAACAAGCTCCCAGCATAACTGCTCCCGCTCGATAACCTCGGCAAAGAGACCTCGCGATCAAAGTTCCTGTCAACGTCCTTCTCTTTGACAACCACCTCGGGAAAGGTCTCGGTCTCCGGCGAGAGTAAGAGTTCGCGATCTTCGTCACGTGACAGGCGACGTAACTTCACGTGACTTGACCTCGCACCTTTTCTTTCGGCTAACCAATTGCAGAAAGCGGCAAGTTGTTTCTTCTTTTGGTACTTGTCGTCCTCGAAGAGCTTCTTCTTTTGCTGAAACTTCTCGTCGTCGCTGCTCGTGAAGAGATCGGATGCGATATTATCATCATTATTACTTCGAGGAGAAGAAGGTTTTTTGTTGCCAAACAAGTCCCGTGACGGTGGCTTTCTGACGTCATTTTCGATGAATGCATCTGTGCTGACCTTCTTCTTCTCGTGTTCTACCAACACTTGCTTCAAAGATGTATCGGACTCGGACCGATCCGGGAATTGCCTGGGGAAGAAGTAAGTCGTTCGATGAGGCATTCTGCTCTCTTTTTCTTTCACGGAATTCGCGAGGTCTAAACCTCCAAACACCTACGATCGTCACGCGCTATTCTTTCTCCCTCCTTCTCTAGCTACCAATCCTTCGCTACAGATCGCTTGACCGTACAAACCCTGCAAGTTGATCGGAGTCAAGAAAAAAAAAGAATAAGTTACACTCAGGCTCAGCTGAGTAACTGAAACCGAATCCAATTCAAACCACTCAAAAACTACAGATCCCTGCAAGCTTCAGAAAACGAGAATGATACCGGAACAAGCAATACGTACACGTAATCAACCTGTGCTCTTTCTCTGTCTCTGCAACGGATCAAAAGCTCTCTCTCTCTAAGACCTGCGTGTGTGCTGACACGATAAGGAACAGGTGGTTTTCGGAAGCAAGAGAACCCAACGATAAAACCGTACACATTTTGAGGGATGATAAGGGCGGTGGAGTGAGAGTGAAAGTCAGAGGAGCGAGGAAGAAATTGGTGGGAAATTGTAAAAGAGACGAGGGAGGAGGCTAATGAGCGCCGGGTGTGAACTACGGCTTTTTGTAACGAACGCACACGTAAAATTTACAACGAAAGTCGTTGCGACACGTAAGTATTATGTAACGCTGCGCATGGAGGCGTACGTTAGTCACCTCATCAACGGCCGGAGGCGGCGGGGGGATTGTGTTAAGACTTGGTTAAAGTTGTCGGTTGACAACATGCTAAAATGATAATATTTTAATAAATACTTATATGTTTGGAATTGATATTTTGGTACGGTTGAAATGTGAAAATAAGTATTTAACAAGTACGGTTGCAATTGCTGAAAAAAGATAAAATAATTTAAAAGTTTATTAATTTAATAAACTATTAATTGTTGTATAAATAATTAAAAATATATTATTAATCATATAAATTTAAAATTATAAATAATAAAATATTAAATTAAAATATAAATATAAATAAAATAAATTTAGTAAAAAATATTTCATAAAATTATATTATTAGTCATATTAATTAAGAATATAATGGAAAATAATATTTGTAGTAAAGGTTATTAATGGAAAGTAAAATTTCTATCGCATAAGTAGTTTTCTACTGTATCCCTTTTTTTGCTTATTGATTTCTACGATAGCACTGTATTTTTTTCAACCTCCGGTTATTTACCGTAGATTCAAACATGTGACTGCTTTTGAAAACTACGATAAATAAGTACTTATCTCTACCGCATCGCAAATCCAAACGCAACCTAAGTTAGACAATTTAATAATCAAAATGAATTGTAACAAACTAACCCTGTTGTCAATTCATATCATTGTCTAGCCCGAAGTTTTAGTAGCAAGAATCAAGCACACGAGGATTTCTCAGGTTAATATTTGATTAGGCCGGGTAAGTGTGGCAAAATCGTGCCATTTACTTAGTTTATTGGTCACTTCAATTTGTTAAATCAATAATTGGTATTTTCTATTAGTTTATTGGTCACTTCAATTTGTTGAATCAATAATTGGTATTTTCTGGCTCGACATAGATTTCAATGTAAAAATTCTAAATTATCCTATTTAATTAGTGACAAGTAAATAGACAAATGAGAATAATAAGGTAAATAAAGAATTGCCTTGAATATAACAAAATTTTCATAATGTCATTGTTTTCCCAAAAAAAAAATTTAATTTATCAAAAAGTTTATATAATTTAATAATGAATTATATATTATTTTAATAACTTATTTATAATTAAATATATTATAATTAATTTGCCGAACACTGATATAATAATGATTTTTTATTTTATACATAGCAGTTAGGGATCATTCTTTCGTCAAAATTTTAATTCAGATTAAATAAGATGTCTTTACGTCACATTATTCTTAGGTAAGAGTCACAAATGAGGCCGGCGAAATCATATGAGAACAATATTGAATTGTCCAAATTCCAGTACCTACACTTTGGTATCCACAGGGCCCAAGGAATGTACGTCAGGCACATCGTGGGTGTCGTACAACAGCTGCTTTTCTGTTTGCACCTTGCCCATAAGATACAGGTGAGCCAACTGGCCAAGTTCTTGGCTTGGCTTGGCTTCTACTACAATTATATAAATTGGCATGTTATTAGCTAAACATCTCATACCATACACGTAACAAAACCCAATTATCATTCTCAAGAAGAAGAAGAAATGGCTAATGGGACGTCTTCAACGTTCTTATTTGCTTGTTTGGCCACATTCGCAATGGTTAATGCCCAGTATGGTAATGACAACATGCCTGGCATGGACATGGGTCATGGCATGTCCATGGCTCCTGGTCCTGCAGCGAACTCAAGCATCTGTGTCCTTCCTTCCTTGGTGATTGGACTTGTGGCCTTGTTGGTTTCGTTTCTCGTGGCCCGAAACCACGTGTGAAAATGTGCTATGGCCTTTGTTGTCAGGACCTTTGGTATTTCTTTTAGATTGTGTCTGGTCTGAGTCTCTTTGCGCCACTGTCCTCTATGTCTGCGATTCCCTGCTTCCCTTGTCTATCCATCGATATAACTGGTTATGCACGTATAATACATTAAGAGGCGTGTTTCTTATAAATGTTAATGATTTCTCGTGCTGTGTGAATGTGTTTTCTATTCTGGGTACCGAATAAGTGAGGTCTTTGACCGTAAATTGTCTGACAACGTATCAAATTGACATGATATCCGTACAACTACCAATTTCTGATCATCGAAATCAACTCAACTTTCGTTAAATCTTGACCCTGGTAAATGGATAAGCAGGACATTGAAAGATTGCCAAACGTGGAATCCCTGATTTTTTTTAGCATCAATCGCTATGATTCAGGGAGAAAAATCTCAATCGATGTCGCTTGTGGTGGGTACCTGATCAATGCCGTTGTCTATGGTTGATACCCAATTTCGGTTCGAACCTGTGCACAAAAACTACTTTATAAAAATTGTATCTTAAGTTGCATTTGGTTGCTGTCTTCAGTGTGCGGAGACGGAATGAGACGAAAATTTAGAAACGGAATAGAACAAAAATTAGAGACAGTACGGTGATTGGTTGTGGTAGACAAAACAGAAAAAATTGTCCTTATCTCGAGGACAGAAATGTGTTTAATTACAGTGGACAGAACTTAAAAACAGTGTCAAAGATAAAAATGCCCCTGCATTATAATATGCTTTGAAATATGTAATTCATTGATTAATTTGTAATTGTACCAATATTTATTTTAACTGTATTTGAAATTTTTTGATTACGATGAGATAATTACAATATAGTTAATTAAATTATTATTACTTAATTATTTACATTATATTTAATTAAAATATTATTAATAATTAAAATATAACTATTCATTAATTAAAATATTATTTTTCATTAATTAAAATATAATTATTATTCATTAATTAAAATATTGTAAGTAATTAATTAATTACAATATAATTAATCAAATTAATAATATTAATTAATAAAATTAAATTATATTTAATTACAATAATATTATAAATTAATGAAAATTTATAATAGGCATTAATTAATAAGATCATAATTAATTAGATTATTATTAGTACTGAATTAATTACATTATATTTAAGTAAAATATTATTATTAATTAAACTATAACTAATTAAATTAGTATTATTCATTAGTTAAAATATTAATTAATTAAAATATAATTATTAAGTAATTAAAATATTGTAATTAATTAATTAATTAAACAATAATTATTAATTCAAATATTATAATTAATTAATTAATTACAAAATAATTAATTAATTTATTATGATTATTTAATTACATTATATTTAATTAAGATATTATTATTCATTAATTAAAATATTGTAATTAATTCATTAATTAATGCATTTGTACTAAATTAATTAATTACAATATAATTACTTAAAAATACCTACTTGACGTCTAACAAATACGACATAAAAGTTGTATCGGCCCATAATGAATTACCTGAAAATACATCATATACTCATCATTCATACACGTACATAAATTAGAAACATTAAACATTTAATAAACCATCCATTCATCACTGATTCACAAGTGTACAAACAAAGTCAACAATTCATGATATCATCATTCAACATAACATAGGCTGTTTAAACATAATGCACAACGTATTTACATGTTAAGCTACTATGAAGCCATTAAATATTAAGAAGAAATAAAGTCAGATTTCATCATCTAAGAGACTCCTGACATAAGCTTGTTTTTGTTCTGCAGTTAAACCCCAGAAAAGACTCCCAGCATGCGCATTCTTTGCAAAGGTCCTTACAGTCTTAACAACTTCTACAACAGAGAAACCTAAATTCCCAAGCTCTTCACCTAGTTGCTGATTTTGCGCTCCTACAATGACATCAGCAATGATCTTTGCATTATCTCTACTATTGTCAATGGCCTGAGCAAATGAGGCAGCAAGGCTTTCGAACACTTCAATATCCCTCATCTTCCTCTTCCCTATTTTTTGTTGCCTCCCTTCTATATTGCTTGAAGAGGCGACAGAACCAGTGGGAGGGGCTGAAACATTTGGAATAGGAGTGCCCGATGGGGTTACTGGATCTGATGGGGTCGCAGGAGCTGCTGGTGCTTCACTTTCAGTTTCATCTATTTCAAGCTCAGCAACAGCAGCTGCAGCATCTTGAGCTCTTGCAACAGTGGCTCTGTCTCTTCCAAAGACAAACTCAAGTCTAGAATAAAGCGGGAAAGGCTTTCCAAAAGTGTAGAACTTGTTAGGGTGGCACTGGATCAAAAAATAGAAAACTTCAGCATGACAAACAAATAATTATTAGGATGGTTCTATAAACAATCAACTAATCCAACAAAACAATTACCCTCATCCATTCGGCCAACACTTGCTTGCTGTCAACCTCAACACATTGCTTGGTTTCATTCTAACCAAACCCACTGCAGTTCAACATGTCAAAGGCTGTCTGATATTTGTCCTTCAACCTCTTGTGCTTATTTTTGACATGCCTCCTGTCAATGCCACAATTAGGAAACTTCCCTACCATCATTGTAGCAAGAAGTTGGAATGTGCCAAGCTTAAATTGCCCATTATCAGCTCTGAGACCAGCAACAACGCGCCCTCCATGAAAGTAACAAGTGCTTGTGTTTCCTCTTCAGTCAAAACTCTTGACATTATACATAAACCATGCAATGTCATACCCCAAACCATTCCAAACTATTTCCATGATTGATTAACCAACATACATTTACACTTATTTTGAAATCAAGAAGGGAAAATTGAATTAAGTACAAATAAAACAAATAAACAGAAATTTAATTGTGCCTTATAAAATTCAGTTACAATGAAAGTCAACAATATAATGAGAAATTAAAACAAACCCTCAATTCAGTGACAAATGGAAACCAACCAAATTTAAACTCTCAATTCAATAAAAACACACATTAAGTAAATGAAAGTTCACAATTTAATGGTTTCTTCTCCAATCATCAAATATATTCTTAGCTAAATCCTCTCTCCATTGACTCCATTCATTATTTGTCGCAACACGATCAACAAATTCAGGGAAAGGTGTATCTTCCCCAATTGGCATATCCTCAACTTCAAGAGAAGTAAGCTCTGCTGGATCATAAGTCATATGTAACCTAATAAAGTTGTGCAGAAGGCAGCATGCAAGAATTATGTGCACATGAGTGGCTATTGGATAAAAAGACGGATTTCTTAGGATTTTCCATCTTTTTCTCAGTAAACCAAACGCACGTTCAATCAAATTTCTAGCAGATGAGTGTCTCTTATTAAAGAGCTCTTATGGTTTCTAGGTGCTCTTCCATCTTTTGCCCACTCTTGAATATGGTATCTTGTGCCTCTAAAAGGTGCAAGAAAGTCAGGACCATTGCTATACCCAGCATCTACTAAGTAGTAATTTCCTATAAACAAATGACATTATTACTATTGTATTTGTGATCAATCCTTAAAAAACATGGCAAAATTCTTATCTTACATACCCCATGGAACTTGAAGTCCATTAGGCCTAGTAACAGCATCATGCAGAACCCTTGAATACGCTGCTGAACCCTCCCATCCAGCAAGAACATAAACAAGTTCTTATCACACACGCCTAACACATTAGTGCATATTTTCCCTCTCCTACCTCTGTATTTGAGTTTGTCTGCATGGGGAACTATTATTTCTAAATAGGTCACATCTAGAGCACCAAGGCAACCCTTTTAAAAAAATTCCAACAATAAAATAAAAGTTGTAGTTTAGTATTTTAAAACCATGCAATAAATTGGACAATTTATTGTAGCTAATTAAATTTACTAACCTTAAACCATTTCCATCTATTGTCCATGCAATCCTCAGGAATTGGAATGGGCTTGACAAATAACATATGTTGAAGCTTCAGTACAGCCTTTAACACACCATAGAAGACCCTACTTATTGTTTCTCCTGACCTCATAAACCTAACTTGTACTACTCTATTAGATTCATTTTGTGCTAATATTCTTAGGAAGATTAAAACTTTTTCTTCAGTAGGCACATGGCCATTATCATTCAACCCACCATGGACCTGAAGCATTTCACATAACACTGTAAATGCATTTAAGTCCATCCTTAAGTCCCACTTACTATTCCTATCACCCTCATGCAAAATCCTATCTATATTGGCTTGCCTGGTTGCTACTGTCAATGCCCTAGAACCTGTCGCATTTTGACTCCTACTAACTCTTTTTGTGTATCTAAACAAGCATAACAACATAACCATTCTCATCAAATCTAATTGCCCATTCCAATGCTCAAACAAAGCAAGGCACTGAAACATAGCATCTTGTTGGTTGTTATTCATTTTTTTACATTCAAATGTCTGCAAAGAAAACAATTATAATGATCATAAAAAAGCCACAACCAACAATACAAGAATAAAGAATAACAAAGACTTTGATTACCAAGAAAACCAATACAAGAATAAAGAACAAGAATTTAAACCAAGAAAGAGCACATCACATTACATAATATGATAATTACCTCACGACTTGAATATATGTTATCCTCTAGTTTTCCTTTCTCTTTGTCAGCCCTCTGAAACAACCAAATGAATAAATTATAAATTAGGTATACAATTGGATCACATCTAAATAGAATGATGAATAATCAAATCTTTGTATGATGATTAATCAAATCGTTGTAATCCAAGAAACTCTCTCCCGAAGATGTCATTGATGCATTATGGTTCACTTTTAGTTACCCTCATTCTATTTCTTTGTCTTCATGTTTGGTATATGTTTGTCTTCAATCAGATTGATTTTAACTTCTATTAGCATCGATTGCCTTGTCATTGAAGTTAATTTTGAACAGCTTGCCTTAATAATAAAGGTACTAATATCACCGAAAGGATATTTATTAATAACAATATATTTTATTATCATCAACACTATAGGTTAAGATCTTACTTGGTCAAATGATGTAAACAATTTAATTGGGATCTTACCCGCAACAAAGAAAAATCAGATATTATATTAGGTAGGACAAAATTGTAGTTTCAATATTATGACCCAATGTCATACCCTATATGCAGGACATTAAAAATACCTTAATTCCAAGATGCTTTGAAGTTTAGGATGTTCTTAATTAGTGGAAGTTCTAATCCACAGTAATAAAAGCTTAGTACATTTTGCTTGACATTAGATGAGGAGATCTAACTAGATTCCATAACTATTAACGTATGAAAGAAAAATAAAAACATATGAAACTATTTATATTTCTCTTTACTTGTTAGTTTCACCTTCAACTAAACATAAAGTTAGCTAAGATTGAAGAGTAACTAAGTCAGATGTAAAGCTATAGGGTGGTGTTAATGTTATGGCTTCCTCATCTATATCTATGTATAGCTCAGGTCAGACTTATCATTACCAATATTAAACGTGGACGACATCCTTAGGTTGTTGCTATTGTATCTATTATGTCTAATCTATCCATTAATCAATTGGTAATCAATGTTGCTAAAAGTAATAGAA
>JAOTAY010000002.1:4155129-4204776 GCA_025629805.1 Erythroxylum baracoense | reverse complement strand
GTAATTAATTAAGTAATAATAATAATTTAATTAATTATATTGTAATTATCTCATCGTAATCAAAAAATTACAAATACACTTAAAATAAATATTGATATAATTATAAATTAATCAATAAATTACATATTTCAAAGCATATTATACTGAAGGGGTATTTTTGTCATTGACACTATTTTTATGTTCTATCCACTGCAACCAAACTTATTTTTGTCCTCGAGACGGAGACAGTCTTTTCTGTTTTGTCCATCACAACCAAACACCTTATTGTCTCTAATTTTTGTTCTGTTCCGTCTCCAAATTTTCGTCTCGTTCTGTCTCCACACCCAGGAGACAGTAACCAAACGTAGCGTAAGAGTCTTGTGAACTAGCGATGAACTAATCGTAGTACCATTTTTTCTAATTATAGACTTCTGCCGAAGAACCAGCATATGTGATCCACGCTAACTCGGATTTAAAGGATCACCTTGCAGAATAAAATCCAGTCAAAGCACTCTTATTTTGGAAATTGGCAAAGTCATAGGCTTTTAGTGATTAGTGAATATCTCAAACTATTAGAATTTCATTTTCTGATAAATGAGAAGGATATGAATCTTCGTATAATTTTAATTTTAATTAAAAAAACGAAAAGCTGATGTCTGATACCCACCTAATCGGGTTTGATATGTTATCCGTTCAACTCTTGAGTCTATAACCCTATTTCTTTCCTTTTTTATGGCTTTTTTTTTTCTTCCCTACTGGCACTAACTTCTTCTTTCTTCTTCCTTTTGGATTCGTCGAGACATGAATTGAGAATGATATTAATATTTTTGGTGAATAGAATGCTATTAATATTTAATAGGCTATTTCATGTGATGCGTATACAGTCCTGGCCTACCAACCCTACTTCTGACCATGTTGCAATTTCTTATTTTTTTTACATCAATTGGAAAACTAAGTTAATTCACTTGTCGGCGATATAGGGTCCCTTGCAGATCATGCTGGAGAAGATCGGTAATCAGACTCGGAGGCTCCGAGATGAAATGCAAGCCTGGACCTGAGTAGACTGCTAGAGCTGCCATGCGATCTGCACACTGGTTGCCTTCACGGTAAACATGCTGGAGCTTCACCTCCCAGTTACGGTAGAGTAGCTCCCTACAATCAAAACGTTAAGCTCAGTCAGAACTAGAGGGGAGGAGGATAGAATATTAATGACTTCGATCGAGTCTACTTCGACTTCGATACAGCGGTAACCCTGCTCCCAAGCAATAACAAGCCCGAGTGAACGCCCCAAAGCTCAGCAGTTAGGGGTGACCCCTCCACAATGTTGTGTACAAAACCACTACACCACCGCCCGTGGTTGTCCCTGAGTAGGCCCCCAGCAGTGATGAGGTTGGTAGCCTGGTTGACTGCCTCATCAGTTTTTAATTTGACCCACCCTGCTGGTGGTTTTCCCAAGCCGACTGTCTGCCCCTGGGTCAGCCCCTACTGCGGAAACACTATAGATTCGAGGATACGCACTCACTCGATCCACTCAAAATAGTCCCAAACATACCACGGTCTATGCTCCGGCCAAGTAAATATGTCCTCAAATAGGCATTTGTTTCGCCATTGCTACAAGAACCAACAGGCAACACCAAATATCTTGGCCCAACCGATGTGGTTAGCGTGAAACCGTTGCCTAAGGTTCGTCAGCAACCACCGCTCGTCCCCTTGGTGAAAGAACCCGCATTCACCACTGTGGCAGGAAATTGACGCCAGAAGGCTTGCACCCTTTGGCAGTCTCTTAACACATGCAAGATAGATTCCTCCTGTCCGCAAACGTGGTAAGTGCTATCATTTGAAAGATGAATGGCCACTCGTTGTTGATTGTTGAGCAATTTAGACTTAGCCGCCAACCAGAGAAAGGTCTGAATGCTGTGGGGCCCTTGCCAGTGCCAGATGAGATCCCAACCCCTGGGGTTTTCTGGCGGAATCTGTGCCTCAATGAGGCTATAGGCTGATGCTACGGTAAAACCCTCATATGAGGTTGGGCCCTAGACGACCGAATCTTCCGCCCCAGCTAAACGGTTTGGGTGGATTCTCGCAATATCCAGGCATACGATATGGGATAGGTAGTGGTGGAACAAAAGCCATCGTCAATCCCTAGTGTCAGTGAGAAAGTCCGCCACTGTAGCAGTCAGGATGCTGTCCGGAAGCGGAGCCACCACTAAATCGATAAGGTGACTTCAAGTCGCCACCTAGTTGTCTATCCAGAAACTGATTCGTTTGCCACTACCCAAAGTCCATGGGAGCCCCTAGAGTACAATAGGCCAAATTGCGGCGATTCCCCGCCAACATGCGGATGCACGGCTCCGAGCAATCGAACAGGGAATGGATTGGGTATCGAAGCGGTATTTCACCCGGAGAACCCTTACCCATAATGCTAAATGGTTCGTAAGCAGTTCCTAACCTAACTTGGTGAGAAGAGCATCATTAGTAGACCGTACTCTTTTGAGCCCGAGGCTCTCGTCTGCTTTAGGTCGGCACACCTCCTCCCATTTCACCATATGTGTTTTCCGCTGCTAGCCCGACGAACCCCAGATGAAGTCACGCATAAGCTTTTCGAGATGATGGCAAAGCTGATGGGGGAGTCGCACGGTTTGCATAGTATATACGGGTAAGGATGCGATTACTGACTGGGTAAGCGTCACTCGTCCAGCGAGGGACAGGGCTCGACCTCGCCAACTGGCCAATCGTTTTTGCACTTGCTCGATGAGATACTGGTACGTGCTTCTGGTAATACGCTCATGTAGCAGTGGGACCCCTAGATACTTCCCCAGATTGCGTGTACACGACACTTGCAGTAGCTGACTGAGACGGTCCTTCTCATTCCGCGGGACATTTTTGGAGAAAAAGACCTTTGTTTTAGCTGGATTCACTTTATGCCCTGAAGCTTGGCTAAACACTTCCATCGTTCGCCTAATAATCCGTGTCTGATCTTCCTCGGCTTCAGCAAACAAGACAAGATCATCGGCAAAGAAAAGATAGGATATGGGGGGTCCCGTACGACTCAACTTGATCGGTTTCCAACGGTCCTGGGCCACCTCCTTAGAGATTAGCGGGCCTAGTCGTTCCATACATAACACAAAAAGATATGCTGAGAGAGGGTCCCCTTGGCGGATTCCCCGAGAAGCAATAAAAGTCTCGGAGGGGACTCCTTGCCACCGGACTTGCATGGACACCGTAGTCACACACCGCATGATGACGGTGATTAGGTAAGAAGGCAGGCCGATTTCCGAAAGAGTGTCGCGGATAAAATCCCAGTTGAGTGTATCGTACGCTTTTTCTAAGTCGACTTTAATGGCTAGATAGCTTGTCTTCCCCTGTGTCATTCGCATCGAGTGGATGATCTCCTGGGCTAGGATAATATTATCTGAGATTTTACACCCTGGAATAAAACTGCATCGATTGGCCGCGACGAGGTGGTCCATATGGGGTGTCAAGCGATTCACCAGAACCTTCGAGAGGATTTTGTACATTACCGTATAGAGGCTGATGGGACAGAATTGGGAAATATTTGACGGCGAAGGAACCTTAGGAATCAACACTAGGATGGCCTGGTTTAGTTCGGATTCCCATCGTTCCAGCCGTAGAACTTGCTGGATAAAAGCCACCACCGACGGTCCTATTATCGACCATTGACTTTGGAAGAATATTGCATTGAAGTCATCCACTCCTGGTGCTTTATTGGGATTTATGCCAAAAACCACATGCTGAATCTCATTAGCTTGTATTGGCAATTCAAGATCATGAAGGTGCTCAGAAGATAACACTGGAAAGGCTCCTGAGAGTGGAAATGGCCTATAGCGCTGCTCGTCTCTCTTATAAATCTGTTCAAAATAATTTTGGGCTAGGCGACGCAATAAGTCTGGATCCGACACTAGAACGCCACGGTGGTCTTGAAGGCTCTGAATAAGGAGTTGCTTGCGTTTGGTAGTAGCGATGGTGTGGTAACACTGGGTATTGCGGTCCCCTTTAGAAATCCAGCCGCACTTCACTTTCTGGTGCCAATAGAGCTCCTCTTCGCACAGAACCTGGAGCAGTTCCTTGCTTAGATGATCTTCCAGGGCCAACAGATAGTCCATTTTGTGATCCTGCATGTGTCGCTGAATACCAGCCAGCCGGGTGAGAAGGCGTTGCTTCTTTATTCGATAGCTCCCAACTTCCGACTTAGCCTAGGACGACAGGTGGTGGGATAAAGTTTTTAAAGCCTTGTACACAGACTCCCCAGGTGGTGAACAATGCGAGGCCACCACGCCCTCGAAATCGCCCTGGGTGAGCCAAGCATTTTGGAACCAGAAACCGGAGGTACGCTTGTTCCTCGAAGGTTGGTCGGCAATGGAGATAAGAAGGGGCCTATGGTCTGACCCGAGAAAAGGTAGATGTCAGTTAACAGTGTTGGGGAAGGTCTCCAGTCAGGCGGTAGAGCCAAATACTCTGTCCAATCGGGCCTGCACTAGTCCTTGTCTCCACGTAAATTTAGACCCAGAGTATCCCAAGTCATGGAGACCGCTACCATTCACCCAATCTCGAAAATGGGTCGACACTACCTTAGTGGCTACGCCACCACCCCTTTTGTCCGACAGAGCAAGCTTAGCTTTGAAATCCCCTCCTATGAGCCAGGGCCTAGTCTGGCAGTTACTAATCCATCTAAGGAGGGGCCAGAGGTGAGTTTGGGTGGAGACTTGAGGACTAGCGTAGACAATAGTCAACTTAAAGTCCCGTTGGTCCAGTCTGACTGAAGTATGGATAAACTGACGATGGGCTAAAACAACGGAAATATCGAACGGCTTTGACCAAAGCAACCAGATCCCCCTGAGAATCCCATTGCCTCGACATGGAAAGAATACTCAAATCCGAGCTTTTTCATGACAGTCTCCGCTATGGGACCACTTATGCGAGCTTGCAATAACGCGAGGATACTCGATTTATAGGTTCAGAGATGATTGCGTAAAATAATAAGAAATTTGGAGCTCCCAGCCCCTTGACAATTCCAAACGAGTATTGACATAATATAAAAAGAAAGGTTGGTCTGATTACCATAGGTCTGAGCTGTCGTGTACTGCATCAGTTAGTACTTGATCGTGAGACTGCCGGGCCCCTCCCTCAGGTTGTCCCCGGGCCGGAGTGTTGTCCATCATTTGTATGGGCTCCTTGTCAGGGTTCGGAGGTTCACTGGGAGTGTGGGAGGCGCTCTCTTGGGTCCTACTGGCTACCTCTGTCCCCTCCACACCCTCCATGAGTTGTGGGTGGTCTGCTAAAATTCGTGTTGAGAGGGCTGTGCTATCACATATCACTGCTGTGTGGGTGGAGAGCTCGACGGCAATGTGCTGGGTTGATGCAGTCGGTTGTAATTGGCCCGAAATGAGTTTGGTCGGTGTCAGGGCAGTGGGGCCAATGGCCATTGGACCTCAAGTCTGGGCTGGCTGTGTGTGTCCAGTTGCCTTTCCTTTGGAGCCCACCTGGATGGGCCGATGTGAGCCAGCCAAGGTGACTCCCTTCTGACGCTTCCTGTTGGTTTCAGTAAGCCCAGGCTTGGGTATTTTCAGTCCCATCCCAGCCGCAGATCTAAGAGACGTTGTCTCCGCCATTCCCGTACTTGCCTCCCCTATAACTCCCTCCTCTGGCAGGATCTGGAACCGTGATCCTACGCTCGTAGGTTCTAGCCCTTGGCGTGGGGCAGCGTCCCCGCTCGAAAGTTGCACCTGCTTCGTGGGAAGCCGACGTTGCACCAGAGTCCATGGACCATACCCGTTGTCTGAGGTGGAGCCTGCTACCCATGAGACATCCGGAGTCCCTTCCGCCTGCACTGCCGCACTAATGGACGGATTGGTAGTCTGGGAAGCAGGGTTGGCGGGAGCGGTCTGTGACGACGGACAGCCACTGTTAACGTGACCCACATGGCAATAAGAGTAGCAGAGCTGGGGCAAGCCCTCGTACGCCACCAGCAGCGCCTCTCCGTCCAGTACAACGCTAGATCTTATCGGAGTACTCAAGTCTAGCTCAACTACCACCCTCACGTATTTTCCCCGCATGGCGGGTTGCTTCATCAATCCTCACGGTCTTTCCCACCAAATTCCCAAGCGTAGTGAGTATCATAGGGTGATAACGTGAGATGGAAAGCACTGGAAACCGTATCCAGACAACGGTGCTAGTGACGGTTCCTTGCGATGGTCGGAATGTGGAGGACCACCTTTGCACTGTCAAGACTTGGCCAAAGATGATCCATGGCCCATCAGTGAGCGCATGATAATAGTCGGCAACATTAACAAATTTGACGAGAAAGAAGACGTTCTCCAAGTCTACGAGCTTCATTGGACCACTCGGGTTTTACAGGTTCTTCAACCGATTACTCAGGAGACGATATCCTATACTGCGGCCAAGAAGTTTCACAATCACCGCCTTCTCCCATTGCTTGTCAAGTTGCTCCTTAAATCGATTGGAGAGCACGAGTCCCTCCCCTGACTCTCCAGTAATGTGCACGATATCACCCTCTTCGAGCTCCATGTGTTCCTCTTCTGGCCATGCATCCTCATCAGGGTGACTGTCCACCCTGAGAGTCCCCTGCACAGCAGCACTGTAGGACATGGCAGTAGGCAGTGGGGGATCCTCTTCTCTCGTCCGGTTTCGTTTAGCTTGTTGCCCCTCGTGGGCGAGGGTCTCCATTGCACGCACGCGAGTGCTCCCGAAGAAGCAATGACTCAGTGATGGTAAACTCCAACCAAAACGTTCGTCACCTTTTCTCTCTCTACGCTCTCTCTTTCTGCTCAACAATGACCATGTTGCAATTTCTAAACACAGAAGTCAGAACACCTTATTTATCTACTTACAATCTTGTACAATGATACCGAATACAATATAATGCTTTGTTCTCGTGACAACTAAACTTCAATGACGAAACAAAGTTTCCCATTCCCACCAAGGATTCCAAGAAATGGATATGACGATAGCTTTACGCGTAACGGCGGGGGTCTGTACTTAAATAAGGATGCAAAATTTCAGGAAATGTATCAAATATTAAAAAACGTTAAGTAAATGATTTGTGATGTGAAATTCCTAAATACAACAAATAAATTTGTGCCTTTAAAATATATTCTAAATTTGAAAGAATTCAAAATTGAATTTGTTTATACAAATCCGATAAGGTTTGATTCAGATTCAAATTTATTAACTACTTCAAAAAGCAAATCGTTTTTGTGGGTCGTATTTAATCAATAAGTTAAACGAGTAATGTTCTAATTCTGATGGCAAGTTATACTCGTGGAAACAGACTGTTAAAGGTAGACGCTTCAGAGGTAAGATGAAAAACAGACCAACTCTTTACATCAAACTCAAATGAGTAAAGTACTGAATTCACAAGCTATATGGGATCAAACTGATAAGCAAAAAGATGAAAATAACTCTTTATTTAAGAAGGTTGAATATTAGGCATTATAAGGGTAAGACGGAGACTCAAACTCTGCTCTCTTTTACAGAAGTTTTCAATGTAGAAGAAACCCCAACAAAATATCTGAAATCTTGGACTCCTTGAAGAACCCCTATTGGAATCTCTTAGAACCCTTTGTTTGTAACGTCGTTCATGAATTCCTTAATACATGTACCCTTTTAAAAGAATTTAACAAGACCTTCATCTTCCTAATCCCCAAAATCTTTTAACCCTTCTCCTTTCAAGATTTTAGACATATATCGTGTTGCAACATCTTGTACAAATTCATTTCAAAGATCCTTTCTGTAAGACTGAAGCCCATCAGGAAAGACATTATTAGTATCTCACAATATGATTTTATTGTAGGTAGGAGCACAAGAGATAATCTTTTTCTAGTACAGAAATTCTTCAAGTACTACTATTCAAACAAATAGATCATAAGTTGTTCTTTGAAGATAGACTTTGCTAAAGCATTCAAAAATCTCAGCTGAACATTCCTACTCCAAGTCCTCCAAGTTTTTGGTTTCCACTTCAAATTTATCAATTAGATAACTAATGCATTACCACCTGTTCTTTCATATCTTGGTGAATAGAGAAAGTACCTAAATGTTCAAAGGAACAAAGACTGTTAGACAGGGGGATCGGCTCTCTCTTGCTATTAAATTCTTTACTAGACTTATCTCCCACAAGATTAACCAAGGCAGTCCTTTTACTTATCATTATAAATGTAGGAGAATCAAGGTATTCAATCTAACATGGGCAGATGATCTCCTTCTTTTTGGAGCAAATTAAAACTTAATACTCCTATTTTTGGACAACTTAGTCAATTAAAAAAAAGTCAGGGTTAAGGGTTAACAAAAGAAAGAGTCAGATCTTCAATTCCTTATTCCCCCAACTCTTTAAAGAATTCCCTCACTGTTATGTCAGGTCTTTAACTTACCAAAGCACCAATCAAATACCTTGGACTTTTTATTTTAGCTTTTAAACTATCCTACGAAAATTGTAAACCAATCTTTTATGCTATCCTAGGAAAAACCAAAATCTGGACTTCTAGACAGCTATCTTATGTAGGAAGAATATATTTGATAAACTCTATCCTAAATGGCATGCCCATCAACTAAAGCTCACATGTTACTTTACCAATCAAATTAATTATTGGTAAATTAGGATATACTGATTCTAGATAACGAGCCCAATAAAATAGGAAAATCTTATCCTAGATTTAGGATGAGATAAATCAACACCTAAGTAGTTAAGATGTTGCAGATTAACAGAGATAAGTAGCTAGAATACTAATTATATTCTAGATTTAGTTTAGTTATGTTGGCCCGAGTTTCGATTCCTATTTTATGGCGTTGAGGCGCTAAAATTAGAGTATTTTTAAAAATAAAAATAATAATATTTAAAAATTAATATCAAAATAAAAAGAATTTAATTCCTTGGTGGGAGCAAAAATAAATACGCAAACAATTAAAATAAATAGCCTAGAATAAATTTGACATGAAAATAAATTAAAAGACGTCATGAAGAGACCCTTTCTAATATATACAAATAATAATAAAGTAAATAAATAAATAAATAATTTACCAAATAATTATATGAATAAATAAAATTCATAGATGGAGTAAAAACAAATATCCAACAATTTAAATAAAATAACACAGAATAAAATGAACATGAAAATAAATTGAATTGGGCATTAAATGAATTAACGAATTAAAAACAAAGTGCAAAAGAGGAAAAGTTACAGGCATGACTCACGCCCATGACAGATACCAACATGAGCGCGACTTTTTATAAATATAATTTTTATTTTAAGAATACCCTAATTTCTCTTGTCGTCATAAAATAGGAATCGAGACTCAGAGCCAACAAATTAGGATACTGATCCTATATATGTTCTATTTTTCATATTTAAGATGCATCGGTCAAGGAATAAAATTACAAAACTTGAGTTCCAGTTTCCTATTTGGTTTTATCAACATGGGATCAGAGCAGGGGTAACTAGCCTGTGTTTTTTTATCAGTCTTTGTTTGAATTTCTGCCCAGATAGTAGAACCTTATGCTTCTCTCACTGGCAAGCCACCACATGATGACTGGCCATCAAAATCCTTGCATATGAGTCGTGCATATTGTCTAAAGTTTTTAGTTTTCCTTGCATCCATCGACACGTCCAGGCGCATGTTGCAGTGTCCTCTGACGTCGCATCCTAACCTTTGGCAATCTTAAAGGCCTTCTCCTGTAATTACTATCCCAATCTGTTCTTCGTTGTTGTTTTCCTCTAGTGTTTTGTTTTTCAAGTTAGTGATTTTGGATTTATCACAGGCGTGATTTTTGTTAAAGGTGGGATTTTTGTTAATGCCCTCATTTTGCTAGTGAGTTTGTGTTGTGTTGTCACTTTTGGTTCGCTGTTAGATCATGAATTTCAAGGCAGTCATAGTAGGTTCTAGTTCAACTTATTTAGATGATAGTAATGGGGCGACTTTAGGAGGAGGAAGTAGCATACGTGCACCGATTACTCTCTCATAAAACTCTCTCCAAATCACCATTCATAAGCTGAACGGCAAAACTACCCTGAATAGCCCCACTTCGTACATTTGGTGATCGATGGCAAGGGCAAGCTTGGATATTTAAATGGTGAGGTCAAACAATCAGTTGCAAATGACCAGTTCAGAAAACCCAACGATTATTGCATGGTTAATCAATTTTATGGAACCATTTATTGGTGGAAGCCCTTCATTTTCATGTCAACAGCTCATGATGTTTGGAAAGAAGTTAGGGAAACATATTCAGATATGGACAACCACTCATAATTATTTGAATTAAACACCAAAATGTGGAAAATGTAGTAAGGTGAGAAGAATGTAACAATTTAGTATAATTAAATGATGTCTGTATGGCGGGAACTAGATTTGTTTGATGAAAAAAACTGGGTAAATCCATGAAACAGTGCTCAGTATGTTGGTGCCTATTCTGGTTCCATTCTGGTTTCCCGCCTTTTTTATTTTTTATTTATTTTTTTTGTTCTTGTTTTTTTTTCTTTAGTTTGCTAGCTTAGATTACGTTAGCTAGTTTTCTTCTTCTTCTTTGACGATTAACCGTCGACTGTAACTTTATAAAGTGAACTAAAACACGATTGTAAAGAGTAGTTCTGGAAATAAAAATTTTCTCTCTACACGCTTGAATGTTTTCTCTCGTTTCTGTGTTCTTCGCTATTTATGAATTTTATCACAGTATGAAAAGAAAGTTGAAAGAGGATGTATATTTGTCTTATTGGTTGGATTAAATAGAGACTTAGATGAAGTTAGAGGTCGTTTTTGAGGGAGAAATCCTTTTATCGACCATAAGAGAAGTCTTCTCAGAGGTCGAAGAGAAGAAGCAAGAAGACAATTATGATAAAGATTGTTGGTGAAACTAGAATAGAGAGTGAAGGCTCAACTCTTGTGACTCGTGGAACTGACTGCGAAGAAGAAAAATGTAGTGGAAAATAGAATCCTTGGTGTGACTATTGCGAAAAATCATGGCATACCATGGAAACCTACCGGAAGCTGAACGAAAAGCCAGCTAATTGGAAAAAGAAACCAAGCAATGACACCAAGACAGGGGGAGAAGTCAGAGCATTCAAGTAAGCGATTTTGATTCAGGGTAGCAATCATCTTTGGAATCTCTTTCTTCCACTAAGGAACAAATAGAACATTTACGCCAAATATTTAAATCTCAAAATAATCATAATGCTTTCCCTGTGTCTTTAGCCCATACAAACACTAATTGCCCCTGAATATTAGATTCAAATGTCACAAATCACATGACTGATATTTCACAATTTTTTTCATTATATGCTCCATATGTAGGAAATCAAAAGGTCAAAATTACTAATAGTTCCTTTGCTTCTGTTGCTGGAAAAGGAACCATTTCTATCTCTCCTTCCCCAAAACTCAAAGATGTCCTTCATTTTTCAAACCTATCATATAACCTCTTGTCCGTGAGCAAGCTTACTCTTAACAATAATTATCATCTAATTTTTTGGTCTTCTCGTTATGAATTTCAATAATTAACCTCTGAAAAGATGATGTGGAATGTTAAATAAAATGGTGGTCCCTATGTTTTTCATAAAGGACGAACCTTTAGAAGGTAAGACCAATATACTTCAGTTCAATTTCAATTTCTAGTAATAATGAAGTTATATTATGGCATTGTCGTCTAAGACATCTAAATTTACACTATTTAAAGCATTCGTTTCCGAAGTTAGTTGGCTAACTTCAAACTTATACAAGCTTTCTAACATGTTTACATGTGATTTAGAAATATTATGTACATTGGAAATTTAATATACGCCGAAGACACAGGGAAAGGAAACTCCAGACATTTCGGATAGGGTCCAATAGCCGTTGGGTTACAGCTTACAAGTCTCAAACTTGTCTCTGGGCTTATCGTGTCGCAGGAACATCCCCGTCTTTGTAGCTTACCTCGGCGTACGCAAGTCTATGTCTATCCTGGACTAGGTGGCTACGTCTTCTTCGAGATTCTCTGGCCGCAACCGAAACGACAAGTCGCTCTCTTTTTATTGACCTTTCTGGGCTTTAATGGACCCAAAAATTAGAACGGCCTCTAACCTAACGGTACCAAGCCACGCAATCAGGAAGAGGTTTGTCTCCAACGGCGTCGTTTCCTTTGTAAATTACCTACGCCAGACGGAGCCCCGGATTACTGACTTACCGACTAATTTAACCGTTAAGGGCAATTTAGAAATTTTATGCACAACTGGGGACTATGTTACGTGCAAAAGTGAAGCAGGTCTTGTTTATATACTCTTTCCTACATTTCTTTACGCCCCATTTTTCTTCGTCTCGTCACTGACGCCATCGGGTAGGAAGTTGTGAAGAAGAAATCGGAACTCAGATCTCGAAAACTAAATCAACCATTGAAGTTTTGCGATCGCTTCTGGTATGTGTTCTAATGTGTCTTGGTTGTGGATTATTAATCTGCCACGACTTTTCTCTATTTGGGCTTCACTTCCTTTACTATTGGCCATCTCGCTACATTATTGGCTTTCTATTTTTATTGATTATTTCGTGACATTTAGGTAGTTTGTAATCTAAACGATCACTTGTCGCTACCTGTTTCCTGGTTTTAATGGATTCTGAATTTGATATTTGCGGCTAATATGGACCGTTCCTTTTTATATGGCGATTGAAAGTATGTTTTGTTTATTATAGTAATCTTTGAACTACTGGTTTTCAAATACTAGAGGTCATTGTTTCATTGATTACTTAGTTACGGGAATTTTGGAAGTACGTGACGTGATCGTCCAAACTTCTATATTCTTAATTACCAACAAGAAATCGTGGTAATTTTCCTGGAAAATTCTCCGAAGAAAAAAAAAAAGCCCTAGTTGGCATTAGTATTGATGCTGATCAGCACTTCTACAGTGCAATATGTTATTTTTATTATTGTTATTGTTATTATTATTATTATTATTGGCACAGTACTCAGCACTACTACTACTATTGGTATTGGTATGATGAAGATGTCTCATTGTTTAATCATTATCAGTCTTTGTGGCAGGAATTGCTTTTCTATCTTTATATTTCCTTTTTAGTTGTTTTGATCCCTCCAGATTTACATTCAATCATAACCTCACCTATGGTTGTTTGCTTTTTATGGAAACAGAATCATTGAACTTGTTGCTGGTGATGGATGGGAAGCAATATAAGTATCTTAGTTATCAAATTATAAAGTTCTGATCGTTTTTTCTTCTAATACCGGGGGGAAAACATGAACATTGTTAAGGGTGTGGCTGATCTCATACGGAGAACGTCCAGTACCCATACTGGAGAGTCTACTTCAGGGTTATTGGCCGAGAAGTTTTCCCCTCCTACTCCAAAAATCTGTTTCAGGTATTTGTTCAAAGTATTCTACTACTTACAACCTCTATGGAATGTACCTTTTTACCTGGTGAATAAGGAGTTCATTTGGTCCTTAAATTAGGAGTAATTGACTTCCAACTGTCTTAAACATTGTATAGACTGCTGATTAAACTGTTACCAATTTGCTTGACTGTGTGGACTTCTGTATGGCAGATTGATTAACATGTTTTTAACCGCAAATATGGCAAGATATGGTTTCATAACTTCAAATTGGATCCTCCACATTCTGGTTTCTTTGCTGTTATGTGTACACTTCTGGTGTATATATAATTTTTTGGGAAAAAGAAGCAGGAGAAGAAAAGACCAATGCTCATTGTCATAAGAGCAAAGGGGTTTCTGTATCATACTGGATGTGGGGGCCTTTGTTTCCTTACTGGGCAGTGTACAGGATTGTTTTAGTTTCTTAACTGTTTTTGATTATCAACAAGTGGCACATCTTGATGCTTCTTAGTGTTCAAAATAATTGTCAATTCTAGGGACTAGCAAAGTGTTGTAAATTAGGATGATTTCAAAAAAGAAGATTTTGGCATGTGTCCTTGACTTTTGACTTATTGAATGATTCTTTCCTGATGCTTTGATTTATATTTGGCCCTCAAAAATTTGTGTTGCAAAATGTGCTAGTACGGCATGTATTTGATTATAGATAGTACTCGTTACTTTCACGAAGCAAATGGGGTCTGCTATGTAAGTACTTGTTTTGCTTTCTTTCTCAGCGAAGTTGGTGATGAGGCTGTTTTACTTTCACTTTGGGAGAAATACGAAAATGCTGCTGATAAGGTATTTCTGCAAAATATTTCTCATTTTACATTTTCTTCATCCCAAATTGGGTTGCTATTTCTGCACACTGTTACATGCAATCTGCGCCAGAGCTAATAGAGGAATTTCATGTCTATGTTCTCTTAGTTCTTCTCTACCAAACAAAAGACATCCCATTCATGTGGGTTCCCATATTACGGGGTTTAGTGCAGGTTGTTTATACAGCCTTCTTAGTTTTACTCACTAGTTATTCTCATGGCCGGGAGTCTGTCAAGCGAAAAGGCAACTGTAGGCGGTCAAAGGGTAGACTATGCAATGTGATCAGCTTCAAGGACGCGACTTTGATTTTTCTTGTAAACCATGTTTGAGATGGGAGAATTGATGACCTTTCGTATGATAAACATGCTGATGATATTGTGATTCAAACTTCAGTAATCATGAAAACTCTTGATTCCTAAATGCTAAGTTGTATATTATGAAAATTAAGTATGAGTGTATTTATCCTTGGTGCTATAAGCAACAAAATTATGTGCATGTGGACCTTGTTTGTGAAAAGCCTTGTTCTGTCTGTGGGAGATAGCCTTCCATTGGGCATTCTATTTGTGGAACATAGAGAAATACATAACTTGCACAAAACGGGATAAGTTGGTAGTCTTTGGGTCATAGCCTGCACAAAACAGAATAATTTGGTAGTCTTTGGGTGGGACTCCATATTTCCTGACAGAAAAATATGGTGAAGGAAAAGTGGTGCATACCAATCTACAGAATCTCAATCATAAAAAGATATTTTTTTCTTCTTGTCATTTGTGTTAAAATTTTGCACTGGACACTGGAGATGGCAATCTTTTCCCTCGATTTTTTACGTGTCTATTTAGTAATCTTAAGTTTTTGTTCTCCACTGTTTTTAGGTTGAAAAGAAGAAGCAGTATCGTGTTTTCCTTGAGCAATTTGCATTGGTGTACAAGAACTGGGAACCTGCAAATGCTACTCAGTTGACAGAGCGCCCACCAATGGCTGCCCCTTCTGCTGAGAAACCACTTCTCTCTGATGATATGGTTGTTGGATGTTCTAGAGGGCATCCTGCTGAAGTCATTTTGACATTGACTGAAGAGCTCACAGAATTAACAACGTTGGTTAGCACTTGTAAGTTGATTTGTTGTTCTACAGACATGCTATCTGATTGCCAAACTATTACTATTGACAATGCATCTGGCGCCTGCTTAGTGGTTTGAGTTGATGCATCATCCACTCTAGGTTGAAGTCTATGTATGTTGGTCTTTTACTCTTGTATAAGTGAGTTGTCTAGGATTATATCATATCTGAATGTGCTTTAGTTTCTTAATTAGTGTCCATTAATTGTATAAAGCTGCTGATCTGGGCAAGTTAGTCCTATTTGAACAACTTTTAGGTTAAGGAATTGGTAAATAAAATTGATATCTGGCATGAATTGGCTATTCACCAACTCTTTGTGAGCTTGGTTGAAGTTTTGTGAGATCTGCAAGTAATTGGAAATATTAAAAAGCACAGGCCTATGACACATTTGATATTGCTAATTTCAACCAGGATATGAGATCTCTTAAATCCATTAATATCAAATTCTAAAAGATATTTTCCTAAAGCTAATGATTAATTTTATCCATCATTGTCAGGCATCTTTGCACACTCAGTGTCCCGTAATTCAGGGCTATCATCATTTGTGCCATCTGGAATGCTGTGACAAAGCTTTATACTGCATGTCCCTTAGTGCCATTGACCACTTTTAACTTTTGGAGTGTTTGGTTCTATTGATAATTCATACTAAACATGTGTTCTTCACTGTGCTTATTGTTTGCCACCTTTTGGTTGACACCTAACACAGATAATATGTAGGTGATTGTTAATCTTTTTGGTCTCCATACTCTTTTCAGTGTTTTTTGACCTTGTTTTGGTTATATCACCTGCTACTGTTTTGATTTTTTGTATTGTTGTTCACACAGTAAATGCTGGTGGTGTGCATGCTGGAGCTGACTCATCAGGGGCTTCCACAAGCGTGAACAATATTTCTGAAGGATTGCTTGTGTTGGATGCTTTATCAGTAATTACTCGATCATTGCATAATTGCAGTGTTTTTGGCTACTATGGTGGAATTCAAAAACTAACTGTGCTGATGAAAGGTAATGTAGCTATTTGCTATTCTTTGAAACTCTGTCACCTTTCTGTCATTCCTACACTGGTTTTCTTTTTGGCCTTAGCCGTGATATGCCCCCTATGGCAATACCTTTCATATTAATTCCTTGATGCATGCCCCTTAAATAGTACTATTGTTTCACAAAAGTAAGTTTGTCCCTCTCTTGAGTGTTGTCACTATCTGATGCTATCATTTTAAATTTCAGGGGCTGTCGTCCAACTGAAAACTGTAACTGGTGGATTATCTGGAGATGAAAATTTATCTAACATTGTTATAGAGATGATAGGAGTTCTGCAACGGGTTCTAGTACATGTTGTCTCAATAATATGTAGCTTTATTGCTTTGAATACCAATATGCATGAGAAAGATAAGCTGTACAGTGGTTCTACACAGCATTTTGTTGCTAGATGGGGTCCATCTTCCGCTGAATTGTCTAATGTTTCTAAAATTCCTAATGAAACAAGGCAAGATTGGCATCAAAAAGCAGTTTTGTCTGTGATGGAAGCTGGTGGCCTTAACTGGTTAGTAGGTAAGGTAGGCGTTTCTGAGTTTCTCTGTGCTTTGTCTTGACTTCCTGAGGTTCATAGTTTATGTGAAATGATGTAAATTGCAAATACACTCTGTCACTATGCTGAAAACGTTGCAACTTATCATAGTGGTAACTTGTTTTAGTAATTGATATTCTGTGAATGCATCTTGATAACAATTCTACTTAAAAATATCAGTCACTAAGTTTTGAATTTTACATATACAATGTGCAATGCCCTATTGCTTGACCCCATATGAAGCAGAAGCTTTTGTGAACAATTTGTGGCCTTCTATTCAAATTTTCATTTTTCGAAGTTGTGTTTCAGAGCTGTTGCGTGTCATCAGAAGGTTGAGCATGAAAGAACAATGGACGGATGTTTCACTTCAGTGCTTGACTTTGAGGACCCTTCTGTTAGCATTGTCTGACAATCCACGTGGTCAGAATCATTTTAAAAGTATTGGAGGGCTTGAAGTTGTATTGGATGGATTAGGCCTCCCATCGATAAATAGCATGTTGTTGAAGAATGCATCATATGTGGAAGAGCGAAGGTAGCCTATAACATAAAATGCAAACTCCACTTTTTAGCATTGAAATGATAATGACTACTTTGCTGAACAAGTTGCTATACATCTGTTAAGTAGGATTATAGAGTAGTACTATAGGTACCCTAATGTTTTGACAACTGTATTTTCCAAATTATTTATCTTTGATATCTGGATGTTAATCTGTATTTCATGATATTATTCAAAATATATATTTGTTGATCTTCCTATGCCCTTGATGTTATTCTTTTGGTTCTTGTTTTATGCACCATCTGATATGCTTATATTGTTTTCTTTGAGATTATTGGTCATACCATAAAAGTTGTAAGCTCCTATATTTGAATCTATTACCATCTCCCTCTCTCTGTACTGATTAAATTATAGCTTACAAATCATATTAATTTAAAGTTTATACTATGCTAAGACGGGGAGGCTTCATAAAGGAAAGTGCAACATTCGCTGATAGACACAGGTCACCTAGTTAACTAGGGTATGCAATTCCCTACCTGAGCTGACATGCTGACTTTTATGTCTTTGCGACTGTGATAAGTTCTGGTGAAACACTGTCCCTTCTACCAGCCATTTGAAACTGAAACCTTGCAGTTTTGTTGTGGAAACACTCAAACCTACAAGCTACAATTATGGCTGGTAGCTGCCATGTTAACCGAGTCGATTGCTTGTCTAAGCTGCCATGATTGTTGCCAAGCTTGATAAATTAACAGAAGCTTATTTATCCAGATGTTGCTATATTCAAACTCATCTCTATTCTTAATAGGGTCTTTTTCATTTTAAGATCTGACATGCTCGTAGATTTGGGCAGACATGCCTGCCTTTGTGTTTTTAGATGAACTTTGAATTCTTTATCTTTCTCTCTATTTTTCAATATTTGATCTTCGGTGTTGGCATGTTATTGCAGTGACGGGAATTCCTTGTTGAAAATATTCCACCTCCATGTTCTTTCTTTGACAGTTCTAAGGGAGGCTGTGTATCCTTCAAGTTGTCTGATCTTGATGAGTTCAGGAAGTTTTACATTCTCATGAATTTAGTTTCTCATTTACTTGCTTATTTATTCTCAAAGTTTGTAATTATTTGGATCCCAAGCATTCCTCACTCTTCATATTTTCATCGCCGTAACAGTCCATCAATTCGTATATCTATGTGCTTTCATGCATTTGTTAAAAATTTTAATCCTTAACTTGTATTTAGATCTGGTAATTTGAGCAATTTGCAATTCCTGTGTGAGAATGGAAGAATTCACAAATTTGCTAATAGCTTTTGTTCACTTGCCTTCATGCTTCACGAACACAAGCAGAAGAACAAGGATACGTCTTCACAGAAGGATGTTCAGCTGCTCTTTTCTGACTTGAAAAATGATAACAACGTAAAAATGGAGACTTCATTTCTTCTTTCTGCAAACATGTCTTATTCTCAGCTTTGGAATGAATATGTTGTCAGTATGAGTGGGATTCTCTGTTCTTTTGTGGCTTCACTAGAAAATAATAAATCCTGTAAGGTCCAAGTGAATTCTGGAAGAGCTGCCATGTCAATCTCTTCAGCATACAGTGAACTCTCAATTAAGTGGGTTATGCGGGTTCTTCTTATAGTCTTCCCTTGCCTGAAGGCTTGTTCAAATCAAAATCAGTTGCCAAGCCATTTAAGGTGATTGTTTATTATGGATCCTGCTTTCTTTTCCTATATAAGTTTTGATCAATCCAGGTGTCATAACTAGTGACTTGTAAACTCTACTGTGCTTGGTTTTCTCATCATATGTTCAATATATGCTCATATCCTTCATATTTGCATGATTATATTTATTTGCAGGGTCTTTGTCAATGGCCTACAGCATTCTGTTCTTGATAGTTTTAAGAGGGTTCTTGTTTCATCACCTAGAACTCTTGAAACATACAGAGAAGAAGGACTATGGGACCTTCTATTCTCGGAGAACTTTTTCTACTTCAGACCAGCTTTGGAAGAAATTTCTGGAGAGCGTTTGACTTGTGATGAAGGATCTGCAGGCAAGGCTGAAATGGCTTCTCTCTCTAGTAGCATTGACAGCCAAACAAAGTCTGGTTGCATGGAAATCCTCCAAATGGAGGTGATCTCATTTCTGGAATTTGCAGCAACTTGTAATGGGAGTGTCCATAATTTGGTAGGGATTCTTTTCCTTATATTTTGCTGCTTATCGTACAAGTCATGAATGGGTGTTTTCGTGTCTTACTGCTTTAGATACTCTAATTCTGATTTATGGAATCGTGAAATCTGTTTTCCCCTAGGAATTGTCCCTTCATACTTTCCACTTTCCTGACCTTTTCTGTAATCAATGTGTGTTTAGGTTTTCTGTTCATTTCACGTTGCATTTAGACTTTTGAAACTCTCTTCTTTAACTGTTAATGAAGTGGGAAAGTGGAGAGGGCTGAGGGCTTAGGAATAGTTGCTCAGCATCTCCATAATGGTGAAACTACCCATGTTATTGGTCCAGTGGTTTTGTTGAAGTGTGGTTGCAGGAGGTCTAGGTGTTATGCAAGAAGAAAAGAATTCCAGTTTGATGCAATAACTTCAAATTTTAAGTGATGTTTTACATTATAAAATATTATTGAAACTCAATTTTCACACTTCAGCTACTCCAACACAGTTAATCGCTGTATTTTTCCAAATCTGCGTACAGAGTTATTTTGTATTTGAAAAATGCTATGGTTTGACTTTACCAACACTAGCAAGGTTGCATTTGGCTCAAAATACAGGCACGAAACCATACTATCAGATGCACCTTGTTTATGGGACTGTAGAGACATTCTTTATTCTGGTCACTAGAATCAGAATTGCTTCATGTTGTGAATTATGTTTTCTGATGTTGTGGGCCTATGCTTGCATGCACTAGTTTTTGGGTTGGAGGTGGGACCTGTGGTTTTGGTATTTAGTGGTGTAATATGCTTCTTGAAAATAGAACTGAGAGTAATGATGACAATTAATTGATAATGCACTTTAAACGTTTCTTTTGGTGCTTACATTTTTCAGCTGTTTTTCCAGAAGTCTGTTATTGATGATCTAGGGCAGGTGCTTGGTTGATTGATCTAGGTTCTGCAGTTAAATAATCATCTAATTCTGCTGTAATTTTTCTCTCGTGAAGCCTGAATTATCTGCTCTATTGGATGCCCTTGAGCAATGTGCTTGCCATCCCGAGATTGCCAGTATTCTTGCAAAGAGTCTACTTCGTATACTACAGCTTTCATCAGAGAGAACTGTTACCTCCTTTAAGACACTCGGTGCACCTTCGCGTGTGCTCAGAGTTGCTTGCATCCAATCCAAAGAGTCTAGAAGGTGCAGTAACATGAGCCCTTCTGTTGATAATAACATCCTTCCAACTCACGGTGCTAAAAAATCCAACGACCATGAGACACCTCGAGGCTGGTTTGAATGCATGAGGACATGCATGGGGCTTTTTGCAGATTTTTTCTCAATTGCAGAGGATGCAAGAAGTTATATTTTACATGATTTGAGTTGTATAGATTGCTTGTTTGATTTATTTTGGGAAGAAGACACCAGAAATTATGTGCTCATGTACATTCTGGAGCTGATGAAGGTATTTCTTTATGCTCATGTTTGTTGGATAATATGGTGTTCTTGTTAGTAAGTGAAGTAAAAATTGATCTTTTTCTACCTCTTCAGTTGGCACCATCATCTGTGGAAGATCAAAAAGCAAAGTTACAGTTGTGTTCGAAATATTTAGAAACTTTCACTCAAATCAAGGAAAGGGAAAAATATTTTGTGGACTTGTCGATTGATCTATTGATTGGAATGAGAGAGATGCTCATGAATGATCCTGGGGTACATTCTTACCAAATTTGCTTTACTTCCAGATGGTCTTTTTTAGGTTTCTGGGGTTTAGGGTATATGATTTGATTTTTCCGTTAATTCCTATTGTCTAATCAAGCTTTTGCTTATTCAGTATTATCAGACCTTGTTTCGAGATGGCGAATGCTTTTTGCATGTTGTATCATTGCTAAATGGTAATCTTGATGTGGCAAATGGAGAATGCTTAGTTTTAAATGTCCTTCAGACTCTTACATGTCTCCTTGCAAGTAATGATGCTTCAAAGGTACTTCCTTATCTGCTCTTCCATTTTGTTTTCTCTTTCTTGTATTGGTTTACATGAATTTTCTTTCTAACTTGTTTCAATTATTGTGTTTGGACTTTTTTTCTTATCATGAAACTATATGCTGTTAGAGCAAAGTAAATAGCTAATAGTTGGTACTGTGCTTTAGATGTTGTTCAGTTGGATAGTGGTCAGTACATATGTTTGGATGCATACGCCTTTCAATCACAATTTTGGTGTTGACAGGTAACCTATATGTGTTAGATTAACCAGGGGGTCTATGGGCTTGGATATGTAAAATACCTCAGATAGGAATGTGAGGATCTCCTTCACAAAGGATGTTGATGAGGAACTCGGGTCAGATTATCCGGGCAGCGAGGGATAGTACCTCTGATAGTAGTACTTTTGTGGAGAGTAGTCACTATGCAGCTTATATGTGCAATGTTTCCGAATCTTAAACTATTTTCAAAATTTTGGGTTAGAATGTATTGCATCATATTGCATGTTACTCACGGTTTGCAAGTTCCATGTTAACATCTTTCTTTGATGTATTTTCAGACATCATTTGGAGTTACTGAATAAGTTGCCAGCTTCTTAGTTGTATGATTACTATGAGGCAATAATCATATAACAGTTAAGTGTGACTGGAACAAAGATTAAGGGAAAACCTTTATAATAAAAAATAGTTAAATGTGACTGGATTAAGGGAAAACCTTTATAATAAAAAATAGTTAAATGTGACTGGATTAAGGGAAAACCTTAGTTGAGCTTTCAAAATGACAATTTGGACAAGTGTGATTTGTATTGGCAACTTGTGAAGTTTGTGATCCCTTGGCATTTTGTTGATTGTAGATCCATGTTGTTTCTTTACGTGTGTTGTCTTTCCTTTCATACTTAGTCCATTAGTTTCTTGCATTTCCATGTTCAGATGTTATCTCTCTTTCTCTGTCTCTCTGATATTCACATACCCAAAAAATAACCTTTTGAAAGTGCAACATGAAAATTCACAACTTTTGCAGGCTGCTTTTAGAGCTTTAGTTGGTAAGGGCTATCAGACAATGCAAAGTTTGCTGTTAGACTTTTGCCAGTGGAATCCAAGTGAAGCACTTCTGAATGCCCTTCTTGATATGCTTGTTGATGGGAAGTTTGATTTAAAGTCAAATATGCTCATAAAGGTGACCTTTAAAAATCTGAAGGCCTTATTTTGTTTCTGGTAGAGATGTTATTTTGTTGATTAATTGGAAGTTATGAATCATAATTAAAGGTAATTTTTTTCTTGCCCAAATTCTTGGTTCATGTTTCTCATCTTAGTTCTTTTCCGTGATTTTGATTCAGAATGAAGACGTGATTTTACTGTATCTGGGGGTTCTACAGAAGGTTTGTGGTTTATTTTCTGTCTTTATCCTGTTGGGTTCAGAGATTTCTTCCAATTCTGACTTTCTAATTCTTACCTCCGACAAGTTATTCTATAATCCTTTTCAATCAGTTATTTTGCTTAAATTGGCTCTATCCAATATCATTCTGGGTCATTACTTGCCATTTTCTGATTGGGCAGAGCAGTGACTCTATGCGGAACTATGGGCTCAATGTTTTCCAGCAACTGCTCAAGGATTCAATTTCCAACAGAGCTTCATGTGTGAGAGCAGGGATGCTCAACTTTCTTCTGGATTGGTTTTCTCAAGAAGATAAAGATGATGTGATATTGAAAATCTCACAGTTGATTCAGGTCATTGGTGGACATAGCATATCTGGAAAGGATATTCGGAAAATCTTTTCTCTCCTACGAAGTGAGAAAGTGTGGACTCAGCAGCAGTACTGCTCACTATTGTTAACTACTGTTTTATCGATGCTAAATGAGAAAGGACCAACTGCCTTTTTCGACCTAAGTGGGATTGATTCTGTGAGTCTCTATGATTTCCTAAAAGCTACTCATGAGATGTAATCTTTCTTGGTTACTGTTTGTGACCTTCATATTGGAGATGCCTAAGATATTGGTGCTTGTTGAGCTGTAAATGTCATGCAAGGACTTTGTTTCATGTATGCAAAGCAATGCGATGTAGGGGGTGTCATTTGGCTGAATTTCATTTGATTTAATTGCGAGGATTTCTTGTTGGCAGTGTATATGTTGGTAAAGATAAAAGTAATAGAGTTATATGAGAAACTGCTCTTACCCTTGCAGCTGTAGTTTTAAAATATTTGATTCCTAGGGGACAATACTTTTTTTGTGTCCAAATATTTAATAGGTTGGATTGGGATTTTTCCTTTAATTCAAGGGTTGTGTTCCTTGTTGTTCCAAAATGAATTTCCTTTGATCATTAAATTAACAAGAAACTAACTAAACATTAAACTCTAATTTGCAAAGTTAATGATAACCATATTACATTTATGTTCTTATTCAACTTAGGTTCTGCTTTAATTACATAGGATTCAAGATTCTGTTGCATGTTGGATGTCTGAGAGAGTAGGTTTACCTTGTCTGTCTGTGGTTTTGTTTCCCTGTCATGTCAATTATTCTATTAAGTTAGATCTGTCTTTGCTCAGACTGTTATGTCTTTTCTTTTGTATTGTTGCAGGGTATCAGAATTAAAACACCTGTCCAGTGGCCTATCACTAAGGGTTTTACATTTTCATGTTGGCTTAGGGTAGAAAACTTCCCAAGAAACGGAACAATGACTCTTTTCAGTTTCCTTAGTGAAAATGGAAAAGGATGCATTGCATTGCTTGGAAAGGACAGGCTTACTTATGAGGTCAGCTTTTGAGTATTGATGGCAATTCATATTCTTACTGAAGATTTGAGAGAAGGAATAGTTTGGATTGTAAATATTCTTTTATTAGTAGTAATTGATTTCCTTGCACATTGTGAATTCTATAAAGCTTTTTGTGAGTTTCATAAGTAAACATATGGTTTCATGCCTCTTGCAGTCGATTCATCTAAGGCGACAGTGCGTTCAACTGCAAACTAATCTAATCAGGAAGAAATGGCATTTTCTTTGTATAACTCACAGCATTGGAAGGGCATTTTCTGGTGGTAGCATGTTGAAATGTTATGTTGATGCAAATCTTGTTTCATCTGAAAAATGCAGGTTCTATCCCTTATCCAGTTATTCATGCTATTAACAGTTTGGCTTTTGATGATTCTTCCATGATTTGCATCTTTTCATGTTCAGATATCCAAAGGTCAATGAGTTTTTGACAGGCTGTATCATTGGAATGAAAATTGATTTGTCTCAAAATGAGGAGACTAGTACTTTTGAGACCATACAAGATATCTTCCCTTTTCATGGTCAGATTGGTCCTGTGTACCTTTTTTCTGATGCCATTTCATCTGAGCAAGTCCAGGGTATCTATTCCTTGGGACCAAGCTATATGTATTCATTCCTTGATAATGAAGCCGCACCATTTCATGACAGCCCATTGCCTAGCGATGTCCTGGATTCTAAAGATGGTCTAGCATCAAAGATTATATTTGGACTCAATGCTCAGGTTTCTGTCATTCCATGGCAATTTAATATTTTAAAACTTCCTCTGTGTTTAGCCAATTAGTGACCATTCTCCCCTTTCCAGGCTAGTGGTGGTCGAAATTTGTTTAATGTTTCACCTGTATTGGATCATGGATTGGATAGGAAATCATTTGAAGCAGCTGTTATGGTTGGTACACAGTTGTGTTCGCGACGATTGCTTCAACAGATAATTTACTGTGTTGGTGGTGTATCTGTATTTTTCCCCCTCATAGCCCAATCTGATAGATTTGAATGTGAAGAGAATACATCCTCTGATCATGTAGTTCTTACGCCCGTCCCGAAAGACCGTTTGACAGCTGAGGTTGTTGAACTTATAGCTTCTGTCTTGGATGAAAATGTATCAAATCAACAACAAATGCATCTTCTTTCTGGATTCCCAATACTGGGATTTTTGTTGCAATCAGTTCCGCCAGAGCAGCTTAATTTGGAAACACTTTCAGCAATGAAACATCTATTCAATGTTGTTTCTAACTGCAGTATGTTTCTAAAATAGTTTCTGTACTTGACAGCTGATTTGTTCTCTGAATCCTCTAGTCATTTTTATTCTTCTTCGATCACCTTTTGATCAAGCTTTTTCTTTCTTGTGGTTCAGGTTTAGCTGAGCTACTTGTCAAAGATGCTATATCTAGCATATTTCTTAATCCACTAATCTGGCTCTACACATCTTACAAGGTGCAGCGAGAACTGTACATGTTTCTTGTGCAGCAATTTGATTGTGACCCACGGTTGCTCAAAAGTTTCTGTCAGCTTCCACTTGTTATTGATATAATTCGTCATTTTTATTGGGATAATGCAAAATCTCGTAGTGCTTTTGGAAGCAAGCCTCTTTTGCATCCTACTACCAAACAAGTTATTGGAGAGAGACCTAATAAAGAAGAAATACGTAAAATTCGTCTTCTTTTATTGAGTCTTGGAGAGATGAGCCTTAGGTATAACCTGTCTTGCATGTCACTTCTCTTTTCTTTACTTATATTCAGTTGCTTGTACTTCTTAACTTTCTATCAGTTGCTTGTACTTCTCAACTTTCTATGTTATTCTTTCTTTGTTTTCATCTGTGCATTTGTGAGTTTATGCACATATGTTTTGGGCTGGGCTATACAAATAAAAATTGTTCTTCCCACCATTGGAACTTCATTCCAACTTTAAGGGGGCTTTCATTTATGTTTGTGGTACTATCGCCAAATAACTTGGCTTGACCATCCATTATGTTAATGTAGGTTAATTGCTAATTTTCTTTCTTAAAAAGTTTCTTGGTAAAATCTTGCCATATGCAGGCACAGCATTGCAATAGCAGATATAAAAAGCCTCATAGCATTTTTTGAGACTAGCCAGGATATGGCTTGCATTGAGGATGTCCTTCATATGATCATTCGTGCCCTTTCTCAAAAGCAGCTGCTTGTTGCCTTTCTTGAACAAGTCAATCTGATTGGTGGTTGCCACATTTTTGTTAATCTCCTTCACAGGTATACCTTATTTCCAGAGTTCATTCAGTTTTTTTTATTAATTTCCAACTTTTCAAGGAAATTAATTGGCTTCTTAAGAATATGCTGTGGTAAGGTACTTTAGTACATTTGGATTGGCAACTTGCTGATAATGAAAATTGGCACTTACATTGATGTGTAGATAAAGCCACGGAAGAATATACATTCTTGGTTGATTTTGAAAAAATATGGGGATGCTAGTCAAGTTAGTAGTCTGATTGATATACACAGACCCTCCCTCTATTTTCAGCTGAAAGTTTGTGGTGTGTGATTTTTACTGACTATATCTTAGCATCACTCTGGCTCAAATCTCAGCTTCTGAATATTTGTCATTTAATGACTTGTTCTAGGTCAATTTGCTAGTATTCTCGTATGATAAAATTAAATGTTTATTTTGTGTCAGAAAATGATTGTAGAAGAAAATTTGAAATGTTAGTACGTTTAGGAAACCAAAAGAACTTAGCGCACCCTTAAATAGAAGCAGTTCTTTTATGTGAGTATGAGTTTTGTTATACATATAATTTCATTCTCTTTGCAAAGTCAATTTTGACTATTATGATCTAATAATATCATGATTTATGTCTCTCTAATAGGGAATATGAGCCTATCAGATTGCTTGGCCTGCAATTTTTGGGGAGGCTCATGGTTGGTTTACCATCTGAGAAGAAAGGGTTGAGATTTTTCAACCTTCCTGTAGGAAAGTCTAGAGCTCTGTCAGAAACCCAGAAAAAGATCAGTTTAAGGACGCAGCCAAGTTTCTCTAACATCTCAGATCGATTGTTCAGATTTCCGCTAACAGATAACTTGTGTGCCACCTTCTTTGATGTTCTTCTTGGTGGAGCTAGTCCTAAACAGGTAAAGAACTAGGAATGGGCCTTTTGTGGTGTTCATTTTAGGAGTTGTGCAAATGGTACGCTAGGGAAAACATCTCTCTAACTGCTTTTTCTTTTTAAATTGATGTTGCAGGTGTTACAGAAGCAAAAAAGTAAAGGAAATAATTCTCAATTTTTCCTTCCTCAGATATTGGTTCTCATTTTCAGATTCTTGTCAAACTGTGAGGATGTATCAGCAAGGATAAAAATAATTCAAGATCTGCTTGATTTACTTGATTCAAATACCTCAAATATTGAAGCTTTGATGGTACGGATTTTATTCATCATTATTATTCTGGTTTTTCAATTCTTTATGACCAGTTGAACGTGCAAATAGGAATATGGGTGGAATGCTTGGCTAATGGCTTCTGTAAAGCTTGATGTGATTAAACTCTACGAGCCTGTATCTCAGAATGAAGACAACAATAAGATACTTGAACGGGAGTTGATAAGGAATCTATATTGCATTGTTCTATGTCATTCTGTTCACTCTGTGAAAGGTGGCTGGCAGCAGCTGGAAGAGACTGTAAATTTCTTAATTATGCACTGTGAGCAAGTATGTTCTGTTCTAGTGGTAGAAGAATCCACGTGTTATATAGTTGTCCTCATAATTAATTTTAACTCCAGTTTCATGGTGATCTTCATTTTGATGTTAATTTCGGCAGGGTGACCTTGCATATCGCTACTTGCTTCGCGATATATACCTGGACTTGACAAAAATGCTTGTAGGCTTTTCCTCTCAGGAAAATATTTTCGCCGCACAACCATGCCGGGACAATACATTGTTCCTTCTTCACTTGGTCGATGAGATGCTCATCTCTGAAACTGAGCATAAGATACCGGTATGTCTGATATTATTTGAATTATTAAATACAAGTGGTAAAGTGGCAGGCTGTCTGTTATGTCTGCTTTTAGTGGTTGGATCTAGTTATATACACCCATCAGTCTCACTATTGTTATGTTATATTTTCCTTTCCCTTCGGTCTTTTGGTCTATTCAAGATTTCATTTCTTTACCATAATGTTCAGCATCAACCACATATAGTATCTAGCACCTTAGCATTCTTTTTATGTTTCAGGTTAGAGAAATGATTTATTTTTCATTTTAGTTTCTCCTTAAGTGGTTCCTATGAAGTAAATTACCTGTGTGATTGAAGGATGATATTGACTATTGTAGTTTTATGATAAGTTGACTTTATCTTTCTACTTCAGGAGCTAGTGCCTTATTGTTTCGGTTTGAGATAGAGGATTGTGATGTACCATTGCTTTTTATAGGTGGGGAGTAGTACAAAATTATCTTTTGTTAATCTTGCAGTTTCCAGTAAATGGCTCTGAGATGTCTCTTGATGCAATTGAATTAGAAAGTCAGAGAGACTATAGTTCTGCATTGTATGAGGTCCTGCAAGGAGAATTTGATAATAAAGTATCCAGGTATTACTGACATATTTCTCATTTATTTTGTATGTATTTGTATTTTCATCCTTTATTTGTGCATTAAATTGTCCAATAGGATATTTGTTTCTTTTTCTTTGATACGGATGTCAAGCTTGAAAATAACTGTAAAGTGCATGAAGTGCTAAGTATTGGATAACTTTTTTCTCCACTTTTGATGCTAAAGCCTGAATGTCAATACCAATCATTGCAATTTGCTTTTCGTATGCCAAATCCTTTACCATGTGTTGCCATATACGAATCATTTCATGGTTCTCACCCAATTTCCTTAACTTTTGGGCTGAATTGTTTTCTAACATGGTATTAGAGCCTTGTTTGACGGCGAGGTCTCAAGTATAAGCTATGTCTTTCTCATTTCTGGTGGATGTGTGAGTTGTTGAATTTGTCCACTCTTTGTGGCAAGGGGGTGTTCTAGAATAATATATGAACTATTTGTTGGTCTAAAACTTTTGGGTTGCATGGTGTGATACAAGTGATCTCTTTTTAGACTTAGAAATACGTTGCAACATTTGTGTTCAATTGTTATTCATACAACCTTTCGTGGAATTTTTTTTTTTCTAGAGACCCATCGGGTAGTGGGGGCCCAGAAACACGGGAAGATGATTTAATGGATGATAAGTGGTGGAATTTGTATGATAATTTGTGGATTATTATCAGTAACCTGAATGGTAAAGGACCAAGCAAGACATTACCAAAATCATCATCAACAGTGGGACCGTCATTCAGTCAAAGAGCACGTGGCCTTGTAGAATCACTGAACATTCCTGCTGCAGAAATGGCTGCAGTTGTTGTGTCTGGAGGGATTGGAAATGCCTTGGGCGGAAAGCCAAGTAAAACTACTGACAAGGCCATGCTTTTAAGGGGGGAGAGGTGTCCAAGAATTGTTTTTCGACTTGCAATACTTTATCTTTGTAAATCTCCTCTGGAAAAAGCATCACGGTGTGTGCAGCAGATCATTTCACTTTTGCCATCACTTTTGGTCGCTGATGATGAACAAAGTAAGAGCAGACTGCAGCTTTTTATCTGGTAAAAGTTTAATCTACCTCTCACATACTTGTTGGTTTTAGATGTACAAATGGATTTGTTCCAGTTACAGCGAAATTATATTCGTAGTTTTCAATATATCTAGGGCTTTGCTTGCTGTAAGGTCCCAGTATGGGGTGTTGGAAGATGGTGCTCGATTTCATGTTATATCACACTTGATAAGGGAAACAGTCAACTGCGGAAAATCAATGCTTGCTACTACCATTGTGGTTGGAGATGACTCTTCTGATTTTGGAAGTAACTTGAAAGATGCAGGCTCAATTCATAATATAATTCAAAAGGATCGAGTGCTTGCTGCGGTTTGTATTCATAAGAGTATTTTGTCGTTGTTTTATTGCATTTGTTGTTATACTGATGCTTTTTGACCCTTTCTTTTTCTTATTATGGTCCATTGTGCCAAAAATAAAAATACAAGTGAAAGAGCTAGAGGTCCTTTTTTACTTAGTTCTATGTTTCCTTTATTTAAATGCCAGAGGTTATGAGCAAAAAGCCAAAAATTGTTTATTGATGAAAGGGATAGGGATTCATTAGACCTTTGGGCATACAAGAAAAGGTTAGTGTAAAGAGAGCTTGTGGCGAATCTTAAACAGGAGTTTTAAATTTTTTTGTTTCCTCAACTTAAGTTGGTTCAATGAAAAAATTTCAACTGGAGATGCTAGTTAATTTGAGCCCAGCTGTTTTTAATATATCATCTTCAATTTCACAAGATGTTAAGCTTGTTCTTCACGTGAAGGAAGATGACTCACTTCTGAACTTATTGACACATTGTTTCAGTATTATATATTTGCCGGCATAATTCATACTACTTCGGCACAGAAAGTAAAGAACAAATAATGCATAACATAACCCCATCTTATATGTGTGGAAACATCTTAGATTGCGTTCTTTTCTGATTCCTTTGCACCAAGGAAAACATTTTCTGCTAAATGTGCATAATATTATTTTCCATCTAGAGCATGCTTCATTTGATGGACAATGAAGTCTCTCAGAGACTTTTTATCCATATTTTTACATTCCTCCTTTATGACTATGTATTTTCTTAAAAAATTTGAATCTTCAGGTTTCTGATGAGGCAAAATATATAAAGACATTGACATCAGACCGGTCACGGCAGTTGCATGAGCTTCTTGTTAGGGTGGATGAAAATTCCTCTGTTGAAGCAGTTAACAAAAAAGCATTTGAAGATGAGATACAGAGGAGCTTGAGTGCAATTCTTGCTTCGGATGACAGCAGAAGAGCTGTATTTCAACTTGCTCATGAGGAGCAGCAGCAAAATATTGCAGTACGTGCACATATTTCCTTCTGTAAAACTGATGATATCTCTTGCTACCTTGCATGTCTTTCACTGAAATCTTATGTTTTGCCCTTCTATTCTCATTAACAAGCAGTTCTGTTTTGATAGGAAAAATGGATACATATGTTGCGCACTTTGATTGATGAGAGAGGTCCATGGTCAACTAATCCTTTTCCAAACTGTGCTGCACGACATTGGAAACTTGATAAGACAGAGGATACATGGCGGCGTAGGCCCAAATTAAGACAAAATTATCATTTTGATGACAAGCTGTGTCATCCTTCTTCCACTGCCTCTAGCACTGAGGATACTCCTTGTGTTGACGAAAGTAAAGTTGGTTATGTGGGCCATATTCCTGAACAAATGAAGAGATTTCTTCTTAAAGGAATTCGCAGAATAACTGACGAGTGGAATTTAGAAGTGAGTGAAAATGATGCTGAATCTAGTGGGGAAAAGGTATCCATTCCAGAGGATGCCTTTGATAGTGAGTGTTCTGAGCTATCTAAAGGCAACAGTGATCAGAAAAATATAGTACAAGACACAATAGATTCTTCTTTCTCATCAGAGAAGGAAACTAGTGAGGTAAGTTCAGCATTTTACATAAAATATGTAGTGTATATTATTCTGTCATTGCTCATGTGAGGACCATTATTTCAGATTCTTTTGTCAGTTCCTTGTGTACTTGTCACTCTGAAGAGGAAATTGGCCGGGAAGTTGGTCATTATGAAAGATGTTTTGCACTTTTTTGGTGAGTTTTTGGTTGAAGGTACTGGAGGTGCTTCTATCTTCAGTAACTTAAATGCTTCAAACGATAATGATAGAACCAGACTTGCGGAGAAAGATAAGTCACTCAATTGGCTCACACATACTGATTTGAGTATTGAGAAGGGGATGTCTGTTGACAATTTAGATTTGTTGAAGGGAAATGTGGATAACAGACATGTAAAACATATTAAGCGCCATAGAAGATGGGACATTGGCAAGGTAAGCAACTTGCAAAAACTTTTCCTTATACGTCTTTGTTATTTTATTTATTTTATCTCATTTGCAAAATCTGAACGAATTTTTCTGTTGTTCTGATTTTCTAGATAAAAGCTGTCCACTGGACTCGCTATCTTCTTAGATACACTGCAATAGAGATTTTCTTTGCTGATTCTGTTGCACCCGTATTTTTGAATTTTGCATCACAGAAGGATGCAAAAGAAATTGGTACTTTAATTGTTACTACAAGAAACGAATTCTTGTATCCAAAAAGTAGTAAAGACAAGAGCGGTATTATTTCCTTTGTTGATAGACGTGTAGCGTTGGAGATGGCTGAAATTGCCAGAGAAAGCTGGAGAAGAAGGGATATAACAAATTTTGAGTACCTAATGGTTTTGAATACTCTGGCTGGAAGATCATATAATGATTTAACACAGTATCCTGTCTTCCCTTGGGTTTTGGCTGATTATTCATCAGATATTCTTGATTTTAACAAGTCAACAACATTTAGAGATCTTACCAAACCTGTTGGGGCACTGGATTCGAAACGGTTTGAGGTATTTGTCTCCTTAGAGAACAAATGGGCATGAATGTGTCTCAGTGAACTTCGCAAACTAATTCTTATTGGTTGATTCCCTGTACAGGTGTTTGAGGATAGATATCGCAACTTCTCCGATCCAGACATACCTAGGTAATTCAGGCATATGTTTTGAACGGAGTTGGTGGTTTCGCAAATATATCCTGTGTTAGTATATCTGATGCATGCCAGTGCTTGCTTTACTTGTGCAGTTTTTACTATGGATCCCACTATTCAAGCATGGGGATTGTCCTTTATTACCTTCTTAGATTGGAGCCATTCACATCTCTTCACCGGAATTTACAGGTACTGAATTAGTCTTTTGAATATTCTTTGGCAGAATATGCAAATCACTCTTTTTGGTGTTGCAGTGGAAGAACAATCAAGATTCCATTATAAGAGAAGCAGTCAAATGTTGCAAACAGAACTTAAATCCATATTTATGATTGTCTTTACGTGCAAACTTAACAGTGATATTTGCGTTCTTTAACAAATGTTATATAGTATCATTTTCTAGTGTCTGATTGAAACGTTGTGAACATAAGTACAATGAAAGCATTTGGTTTTTGTTCTTTCCAGAAATAGCATTCCCTTTTATCACTCCTTTTTTCCTTGATTGAGTGCTGATCCTGAGATCTCTTCACAAAAATTGACAAGTTGTTTGTTTATTGAAAGTTTCATCGCTATGAACTTTATTATGACTTTAGAGTTCTACCATTGTATAACTGTGTTATTGTATTGTAAAAGAAAAGTATTTTATAATTTGCTTCTCATAAGAATAAAAATTGCCATTAAATATAATTTATGTATATTGATAATAGAATCCATGTCCATAGCATATTGGAAGTTGTTTCATTTCGTCAATTTTTTTTCCCCTGAAGTTCTGCAACTTTGCTAGCAATTTTCTCTGATCAGGGTGGAAAATTTGACCATGCGGACCGTCTTTTCCAAAGCATTGAGGCCACATATAGAAACTGCCTTTCTAATACAAGTGATGTCAAGGAGCTGATACCTGAGTTCTTTTACATGCCAGAGTTTTTGATTAATTCAAATTCTTATCACCTGGGGGTCAAACAAGATGGAGAACCATTGGGTGATGTTTGTTTGCCTCCTTGGGCTAAGGTTTGTTGTTCAACGTGCAGCATAATTTTAGTTTTATTGTAATGGTTCAAAAACTTTTGTGGAATTTATGTCTTTCTTATTTGATTAACTTTGGTGAGGTCACCATACATGGGACAAAATAGCATGTTTGATAATTTTAATTTGTTGAATTCTCATTCTTTGTTGTAAAAGAAGCTGATTTCAGATGTTTATCTATTGTATGCTCTTGGTAAAGAAGAATATCAGCATCAAATAACTGGCAGGTCTATGTTTTAGGAAAATGTAAAATTGTCTTCTTGGTCTTTTGTAAAGGTTGATGAGCAAATATCTATTTCTTAAGCATCAAATAACTGATTGATTTTCTTTTTCCTTGTCTCATGTACTATGTTTTTCTCTCTGAAATTTCAGTGATCAAATGACTGATTTCTATTCCTTTCTCCATCTTTAATTGTTGATATGATAAGAAATGGCTCACTTCAACTTTTAAAAGTCACCAAGAGGGTACAATCTGCGGAAATTCTGAACAGTTGTATTTCTTCTTATTTTATCAATACGTAGGTACAAGTATATATGGAAATAGAGAGAGCTATTTTAGGAAACTAATATCTGTACATAATCTCCTAATATCTGTGCATAATATCAGATCTGATACATGATATCTGATCTGATTTGCTGACTTTTAGGAGTCAATAATATCTAGGAAATATCCAGCTAGATATTTCCCAACACTCCCCCTTAAGCTGGCTTGTATATGTCATCCATAGCCAGCTTGGTAACCAAAACATTGAACTGCCTCTTGTGTAATCCTTTTGTGAGATTATTAGCTACCTGTTGTGATGTTGGAATATAGGGAACAAAAATTAATCCTTCTTCAATCTTCTCCTTGATGAAATGCTTGTCAACCTCAACATGTTTTGTTCTATCATGAAGAACAAGATTGTGAGCAATTGAAATTGCAGCTTTGTTGTCACAATACACTTTCATAGGAACTAAAATAGGAATCTGTAGTTCCTCCAGTACCCTTTTAATCCATAAAACTTCACAAATTCGATGTGCCATTGAATGAAACTCAACTTCGGCACTGCTTCTTGCAACAACAATTTGTTTCTTACTCCTCCAAGTTACCAAGTTACCACCAACAAATGTGCAATAACCTAAAATTGATCTTCTATCAGTTGCACTCCTTGCCCAATCAGCATCAGTATAGACTTCGACTTGAAGGTTGTTCTGCTTTCGAAACATTAAACCTTGCCCGGGAGCTCCTTTTAGATATCTTAGTATCCTATATACAACATCTAGATGTTCTTGGCCTAGAGAATGCATAAACTGACTCACTAAGCTCATGGCAAAAGCTATATCAGGTCTGGTATGTGATAGATATATTAATCTCCCAACTAATTGCTGGTATCTCTCCTTATTAATAATGTTTTCAGGTTGAACTGGTCTAAAATTTATACTAGTCTCAACAAGAGTATCAGCTGTCTTGCATCTTAGTAATCCGGTCTCATTCAATAGGTCCAGAATATATTTCCTTTGGTTCACAAATATTCCATCCTTTGATCTAGCAAACTCCATTCCGAAGAAGAATTTGAGGGGTCCGAGATCTTTAATCTCAAATTCTTTGGCTAATCTCTTCTTCAACTCTACTATTTCGGATACATCATCTCCTGTTATGATAATGTCATCTACGTAAACAATAAGAATAGATAGCATACCTGCCTTGGACTGCTTGTAAAACAATGTATGATCAACTTGACTTTGACAATAGCCGTAGCTCTTCACAGCCCTTCCAAATCTATCAAACCATGCTCTAGGTGACTGTTTTAGGCTTTATAATGACTTCTTTAGCTTGCACACCTTATTTCTCCCATAGGTATCCTCAAATCCTGGAGGTAGGCTCATAAAGACTTCTTCTTCTATGTTTCCATTAAGAAATGCATTTTTTACATCTAGTCGATGTAAAGTCCACTCAAAATTTACAGCCAAGGATAGCAATACCATAATTATATTTACCTTTGTAACATGAGCAAATGTCTCTTGGTAGTCAATACCATAGGTCTGAGTGAACCCCTGAAGGAAAAAATTTTTATATTCTAGGAATGTGACATCCATGGAGACAACAATTTTTTGAGTTAAAGAATTGTAACACTTATAACCTCGTTGACTAGGAGCATACCCAATAAAGACATATTTTTCAACTCTTGGATCTAGTTTGGAGTTTCTATTCGTTGAATTGTGAACATATACAGTACACCCAAAGACTCGAAGAGGAAGAGTAGAGTAAAGTCTATTTTCAGGAAAGCATTGTTTAAACGCCCCCAACAGTTTCTTATGTTTGGAAAATATAATCAACAATATATCTTAGTTTGTTTTTGCTAAGCAAGAGACTCGTGTGCAGGAGAAGGAAAAAATATGCTAGCCCTCTAGTTACACAGTCCAAAGAAACTGGACATGGTAATTTTACATCATCCAACTCAAGTAAGAACCAACAAGCCATACAGACTAGTGAATTACCTTGTCCAAATGCTCAACTGTGTATATGAATAGGAGATGAGAATAACACAAAATTCCTTCCCATTTATATAAACAGAAATATGTAGCTTATTAGCACATAACATTGACATAATTATATGATCTATACAGATTAACACATCGGAAGGTCTGATAAATCATATGGAGATGGACATATATTTCCATAAACAAGGAAGCAGGAAAAAGGACATCATGCCTAGCAGAATTCATGAAAGAAGTTTAAAGTTGCAGAACAAAAGAGAAATAAAAATAATTTACAAGATAATGCTGAATATAGCTAATACCTGAATTAACATCACCACCAATTTCCTTATCAACTTTCTCAAGACAGCTAACTGCATTCCTGCATTTGCTCAATACTACATCTTCATCAATTTGGCTTCTATAAACAACTTGAAAACCTGAAACTATCTTGTCCACCAAACTTCCAACAGGTTGTTTCTGTGTGGAACAAAAGAAACAGATAATTTGTAGTGGAGCAATATCAACAATGATACGCATGTTGGCAGCACTGAAAATTCACTTGCCTGCTTGATGCCTATATGCTTCCCATTTCTAGTACTATTTTCCAGTTGCTTCCCCAAGAGCTCTTCTTTAAGAATTTGCCCTCTGGAACCAAAAACTTTTCTCTCTTCCCATATGCCAATCTGAATCAATGATGGTTATACAGTAAACATCAGATGTACTACAAACAAATTCTGCAATAACTCATGAAAGAGGTCCGCAAATGAAACAGTAAAAGTACGTACATATATCCACATGCATAAATCATACTACTGTTCCAAACTGGTTACAAATCTCCTATAACTAAAAGGTATGTAAGATCAAGCACATAATAATGAAAGAAGAGAAGCACAGGCCAGTTGGCTCATAATCATGCCATAAAGCTTGTTTAAAACAAAAGTGAAACAGGTACAAAATCATGAAATTGCTTCTAACAGCATAAAATGAGTTTAAATCAAAATCCAGAACTTATGGTTACTCAAATGCAGAGCCTCATGCTATGACGAAATAAAAGCATAGAGTAACCCTTTCTTAATTCTGTAAGTCACCTTATCAAGATTATACCACAATCCAACCAAAATCAACAAAGAAACGTGAGAGCATACTAATCAAATGTGATACCACTGCAGATCTGGCTTTCACAATGAACATGAGGTAATATTCTTTTGGATTATGCAGGAAACTCAAAATGCCAAGGAAGGTAATATCAGCTGATTTGGACTGAGGCATATCAACCAATAAAAATCAACATACAAGCATGGATTCATCAGCCCTCAACACATTTAATCCACCATGTGATTACAAAGAACTTTATAAGGCATGCAATTATTACACATTGCATCATATTATTATTCACACTTCAGAGTACCTGATATAACTGCAGGCGCACCATGAGATAATAATGTCACCATATGATGCATCCAGCTTAGAGAAGCAAATAACTAATAACAGCTAAATGTTTGAAAAAATAAAACAGAAGCTAGGGAATCTTCTCTTCTTTATTTTAAAAAATTTAGCTAGTTTTCAGAAAATAAGAATATCTTTTGGGCAGTACACTAGTACAGTCATAAATTAAAAGGAAAACATGCCAATTGCAAGATTTCTACTTTAATAACCAATATTTCCTACTTATAATAAATAAAAAGCAAAAGGCGTCACATGAGAAAAAGAAGTAATGAAAAACACACTAAAATCATGAAATCCAGGATTTCCATTGGTTGCACCGAACCCATCAGGTAAATATAAAATAAAAGGATATAGTGGAATGGAAGAAGTAAACATTTAGTACCAATCGCAATGCAGCATTTCTTCCAAACTCATCCCCATTTTCAACGACATCACGAAGTGCATCTGGAAGAACCTTCCAGAATTCCCCAACAAATTCTGAACCTTTTCGACGACTATTCTGCAGAATATCATTTGCCAGATACAGAAAAGCAACCCTTTGCTCGCGTGGAGAGCAATGAAATTGTCTGTCCCATGTTTCCACAACATGTTTTGCTTTGTTCATATGGAATATACACCAGTGGGATAAAGCTTAGCATATTAAGGACAGCAATGAATGATAATATCAACAATCAAACATCCAAAGTAGACATAAAAAATGGCTAATGTACTACATATGTCACCGTCAAAATACATCAAGAAAAAACGGTGAGGTCAAAATTTGTTGTGTGTTTTGGCTTCATTTGTCAAATAAAACCATGTTCCAAGTACCAAGAATAACAATGCAATGTTAATGCAACATTCAGAATAAAATCACAAAGGAAAACAAATTCCCATATTACTCTGTAAGGCTAACTACAATTTAAACCCCATACTTAGACAAGATTCATAGATGCATAAGAAAACAAATATACCAGTATCTGCTAAATAGAAAAGGATACTCTCAATGCTAGCCTGTGAGCTGTTGAGCTTAGCTAGTTTCTCAACTAAAATTTGGGGATTAAAAGTACTGCCCATTGGTTCTCCTTCACAATTGAAGAGGCTTAAATTGAGGACAACTTTATAAGAGGAAAACAAAGCACCATTAACTATTCGAATTAAGTGAAAACTAAGTTAGTTTTGATTAAATAGAGCGCATTTAAACTGAAAACCCTTGGCACAAACAAAGGGAACTTCTATGTGGGCAGTAAAATCACACACTGAATACCCTAATAATAAAAGAGTGAGGAGTTAATAAACGTGAATAATAGAGAGAGAGAACCTATATCTGTAAGTATAACTAGAATGCGAGTGAGGTGGGGAACAATCGAACGGCGCAACTCCAACTTCTCATATAGTATGCATATACACTACACATACATATGTATAGAGAACAAGTATTAAATTAATCAATGAACCCTCCGTTTCCTGTTCTGTAAGAGGAACTTATCGCTGCTCTATCTCTCTCACTCTCTTCTCTCAAAGCCTCGTACAACATATATAATTACAGGCTGTGTTTATATGTGAACTATAAAAGAGTTGACAGGCCTTCAAGGGCACAGCAAAGCAGAGGCGGTTGTGTTCGCCCGTGCTCGTCACCTTCTCTAAATTACAGACCTATCCCTACTAATTTCTTACTCTAGTTTTACTAGTGCTGCTCTTGATTAATTTTTTTAAGTACCATATATTATCGTCAAAAGGGATAAAGTTTAGTGATGAAAGATGCATCCCATCTATTGAATTGAATCCTTCCCCTACCAAACTAACAAGCGCTAAACCTAATGTATAGACTATTGTAATCAAAAAATAGTATTATAATATATTATATTATATTATATTACATATTAGTAGGAATCAATCTTTTCAATTAATGCCCATCAATATCGGTTGATTTTTAAAATATTAATTAAATCATCATCTTTATCGTTATTATATCCGGTTTAAATTTTCGCTATTAAGCGAAGTTTGGAGAGGTCTGATAGTACGCAGTCTTATCCCTACACAGTAAAGAGGCTGTTTTCGATAGACCTACAATATAGATGAGATAATAAAAGAGTAATGTAAGTTAAAGAGTAAATAAGTAAAACTTGCGCCCCAAAAGATTATGAAAAATAGCAATACACTAAATACATAAATAAATAGAAATAAATAACTAAGGGATATACTTGATATGGTGTTCAAATCTGTTAGTATCCGATAAGTTGTCAAATCCAGCTCGTCTTGTCTCCATTCAAGCTAGGAGTCCTTGCTCAGAACTCTGAGAGTATGACAATCTGACAGTTGCCGACGATCTCGCAAAATCTTTCTCCATATACCTGTCTTAGAGAAATTATAAATTTAGAAAAAATTGGAACTAAATTGAAAAAAAAAACAAATTTTTTTAAAATTAAGCCTCCCTCCCTTTTCCTCTTCAACTTTCAACTATCTCACTTAGACAATACACTTGAAAACTTATAAGACTCACAACATTGTCCTCTACTAATCTCACTCTAGTGTCCTCCTCTCATAAGCTCGATGTCGTTGTTGCCACACTAGGTCGTTGCTTTCACCACGCCAACTTGTCGCCGCCGTCACCATATCTATTTCAGGGTCCCTTTTATGTATGAATTTAATGAGGACCATTGAATTGTACTACTAGATTTAAATAGGAGTTTGCTTTGGTTTGCATGTAGAGCATTAAGTCTTAAATATTTGCAGAAAAACTTGGATTGGCCTTGCATTGCATTTGAATTGTTAGTGACATTTAGCTTTGGTCATTTTGAGCCTTTATGTACAATACATTTAATCAGTTGAGGTTAAGAACATACAAAAGGAAAAAAAAAACAATTTAGATGTGTTATATTTTGGTTCCAAACCAACAAGGTTCTACTGTAAGAAGTGTGATGTTTGACAAAAAATATGCCTAAAACTTGGTAGAGATATGATATATAGAGGTTCATGTCTTGTACATACGGAGCGTCCAACCATTTTGGCTCCTTGCGTTAAGGTTATCCACTTTCATCATAATTAATTAAAGTACTTTAAGATCAAGGCCAGAAATTCATTTAATCATAGGTATGTTTAATTTATTAGGCAAGAGTTAGATATAAGTGGATTACTTTAACATATATCACAAAGTTCCAAAATAAGATTAAGTTGCTTCATCCATTAGGTACAGTTGGCTCGTTACAAGTTAACAAACATGCCATTAAAAAGATCAAGATTATTAACTATGGTAAATATGTTTTGAACAAATTTACTTTCATATGCAAATTGTTTTCGATACAAAGTTATTGATTTAATTTTGACATATTTATTTATTTATTTTTATATATAAATGGATGGAAGTTCAAGTAATCCTAATAATTCAACCTCTTCAGGAAGATTCGATAATTTAACTTAGGCTCATGCTAGAATAGTTCCTAGTATGAAGAACCATATTATTTGTTTGTATTATAACAAACTTTGGAAGATAGGAATTATCATATTAAAGAAACATTTAGCTAGAATCCAAAGTGATATAGAGCCTCCTAACAAAATTATCCATAATGTGAAATAGAAGATGAAAATTTTGTTTGAAGAGTATCATAATGAGAAAGAAAGAAGTCAAAGGCTGAATTATGAAATTGGTATTGGAATTTCTTTTTATAGTGGTTAAGTTGATATTGGCAATGTTGAAGATGGTATTCTTACCTAACAAGAAGTAATTGTTGTAGTTGATTTGAGGAAGAGAAGAAGGTAGGTGTCTTAACTTTTTTTTTACTTTATAAACAACTCCTAAAGCTCAACCTTCAATTTGTAGTGAATTAGAATCTAAAGGAGCATCTCATACTACGGACATGGCAATGGCTAAATAGTGGTATGATGTAGGTGTGTCATTCAATATCATTTGGTCTTATTATTACTAGCCTATTGTAGATGTTATTAACTTTTATAGTATAGGATATAAAGCACCGTCATTTTTTTTTGTGTGGATAAAAGCATCTTCAATTGATGACTACAAAAGTAACTTTTTAAGCAGCTCTATTTGTGACATAAAAATTATTTTAGTGAAGGAAGAATGACTTGGACAACTTATGAGTGTTCAATTATGTGAGATAGTTTAACAAATGGAAAACAAAAATCCATTATCAATTTTTGGTTTATTCCTAATAGGAAATTGCTTTTGAAGTCATTGATGCATTTAACCTTATAAGAAATGTTTATACTCTATTGCTCTTATTTGCTGTTGGGACACTTCTAAATTCATGACTATTTTAGATCAAGATTTACTAAGAAAGTTAACGTTAATAGGAAAATGTTATTATCATAATAATTATTTCACATGAGATTATGTAAGATCTCTTTAGCTCACAAATAAAGGTATACAAAGATGAATGCAATGATTTTGGGATGCGTATATATTTATTCACTTTTGTTATTTATTTAAAATTAATCATCACTTATTTTGCTTATAAAATTACTTTTATTATCTTATAGTTGCTTAGCAAGACCAATTCAAAAGTGGTGTTCTAGAATTGCAAATGTGTGTAATTTAAATTTTGAGTCAATGTGTAAGTGCAATTGGGTGTGAAGGAACTAGAGCACATTTATATTCATTCATTCCAAAAAAATTAAAGAAAAAATAATGGAACACAAAAGATTAAATGATTTGTGACTTTGTTTGATATAACTTGAAACTTTGAGAAAGATATGTTATTATCAATATTGAACATAATTTTTTGTATTTTCTTAATAATTTAATTTTTGTTTATTTACACTCTTAATAGAACAAGTAGTTATATAGATCTAATTTAACTTAAACATATCAAACTTTTAACATATTGGGTTTGTAAGGAACCAATTTTTATAGATGAAAATGACTTAGAAGATAATCATGGATGAGAAAGTATTGACATATTATTTAGTTCAAAGAGTTTAAATGAAGGTGATGATGAAACTCATATCAATGATGAGATTTTTGTATCAAATAAAAATTGGGCTTAATGCGATTTGAGCGGATATGTCATTGAATGAAGTTTTAGGTTTTTCAATTTCTTCTCTTTTATTTTAATTTCACTTGTATTTAGTGTATAAATTCTATATATGTAATATGTAATATAAATATAAATCTCTTAACTATAAGTGTTTTTATTTCAGGTTTTACTTCTACTTTGCTATATTTCTTGGCATGAACTCTTGTTGTAATACTTATAGACCTATATTATTCTAATTATATGATGTTTTGATGTAACCAATTATGACATTTTAAATAGTTTGAATTATTCTTCATTTTATATCTGCATAAGAATTAAATGGTTTTTTCTTATATTAGTTGTAATTATTGTTTATATAAGAAATATGTGAGAAATAATGTTAATAGAAATAAAAAGATAATTATTATATCAAATTTATATTATTATAATTTTTTGAGACATGGCTAAAGTAAAATTAAAAATTATATAGCACAACATATTAAAGAACTATTTTGTAATTTTATAAAATTAGGGACAATTATGCAGTTAAAAAAGATTATCTAAAATAGTACCTGATATTACCGATACTAGAATCAAATCCAATATTAGGTTTGGTATTGAATTAATAACATTGGCTAAGCCCCACATGTAATATAGTCTTAGCAAGACCAATCTAACCTACCACATAAATTAAAACTAAAGGTAAATGACAAAAACCTCCCTTATAATTTGAGAAACTTTTAAAAACTCCTTAATCTTTAGAATTCTCGAAAAAATTCCATGTAGTTTAAAGTTTTATAGAAAACCCCTTAGCATTGATTTTCGCTTTAAAAACTAACAAAAAATCCTACTTAGCAAATTTGGCCCACATGCCTAAATCAGGTACGAATACCCCTTGTTCCAAAAATGAAGATTGAAGAAGACTGAAGATATCATCAAATCTCTAGCTCTTTATTTGCAAGAATGAAGGCTGAAGAAGCCAATTTTTAAAAACTATTGAAAGATATATTTCAAAAATTATTTAATATGTGTCGATCATAGTTCCTCTTTAGTTACTAATTGCGAGCTTCTTTCCTTTTGCTCTTTATGATTGCCAATACATCATACTATTTCATTATTCACCAAACTATAATCTTATGTTTTTTTAAATTAAACAATTTTATTGCTTGTAGGAATTAAAGGGCTATACACATGTTACGATCATAAACTAACAATCTCATAGAGCAATATGATCCTAAAACTCTTGCATGACCAAATACCTAAGGATATAACTTGTATATAACTCCTTTAGTAGCTAAGTAACACATACTATTGATGTATGACCAGCATGTGTCTGGATCTAGACTAACATCACAAAAACATAATTGCTTTCTCCTACTGAGGACTTTGTGATAGTTTTGATCTGTTACATTAACTATTCTTTGTTTTCTCTACTAGTGAACAAGAACTCTAGTTACATGGTTGTATCCCATAGATCATCTTCTTTCATCTGGCACTTATTATCTCTCTTTTCTCCCATTTTGCTCGGAATGTATATGTGTCTCCTATATCTGTCTCATGGTCACATCTTACCAAGCAATCGAAGGTAAGCTTACACTTACCCCGTCTTTTAGACAAGATCAACAACAAAATAAAGATTTTAGCATTCTTTTGGACAAGAACAATAGCAGAATATCTTCTCGGAGCATTAAAACTCTTTCTATGGCTGGAAGAGCTCAGCTAGTCACTTTTTTTCTAAAATATATCAGTATGTTTTGGGCTGCCCATATTGCTTTTCCTAGGAAGATCATTAAGACAATTAAAATGATCTGTAGCAAATTTCTTTAGAGTGGGAATGATGTTTCTTTCAAAAGGGCCAAGATGCAATGGAACGAGGTTTGTCTGTCTAAACATAAAGGAGAGTTTGGGATCATTTCCCCCAAGGTAATGAAAAATATCATGCTTTCCAAGAGATTATGGAGACTAGTGACAAGCTCTATGGTGTAAATGGATTCGTGACTACTACATAAAGAATAGAAGTATTTGGAGTTTAGAGCTTAATTTTTCATCTGCTTCCACTTTAAGAGCAATTCTGAGAGCCATAAATTCATTGAGTAATGAGTTTGTTTCTTTGATTGAAAATGGGAGATCAACTAGTTTTTGGTTTGATAATTGGCTCTCTTGTGGGTCTTTACGCTTCTTACAAAAAATGGATATCCTCATCATGTTATTGATTAGAATCTAAAATTGCTGAAGTTTTGGTTGATAAACAAAGTTTTAGACAATATCCCAATTCAAGTTCTCTCACTACAGAAATCACACAAACTTTACTTGATTGATGAAGAGGATAGTGTCATATGGAAGCATACCAGTAATGGGAAATTCACCAACCAATCTTGCAGTAAGACTCTCCAAGATCAATCAAGTAAGGTACCCGGGCTCATATTGTCTAGTGTAAACATTTTCATACTCGAGCTTCTTTCACATTATGGTTTGCTTAAAAGATAAATTGCTAACTGTTGACAAGCTGAAGTATCTTGACATGCCTAATAGGTGTACTATGTTTGAGAGCTGAAGAAAGCAGTGATCACCTGTTCTTCCAATGTCAGTTTTTTCCTAACATTTGGAGATTTTACTTCATAAATGCTACATTCAGTATGCTCTAGGTGATTGGAATTCCATCAAAGTTTGGTGTACTACCATCAATCATCCTAACAACATAATCAAATGGTGCTTCTGCCTAGCTATGTCTTTTATGTTCAAAGCCACATGGGATGAGAGGAATGCTTAAATGTTACTTTCTACAAAAAAAAAAAAGGAATGCTTACATTTTTCAAAATAGCTTATCTTTGTTTAACTACGAGCTTATGGCCTCTGCAAAACCCATCTAAGATCTTTAGTTCATTCATCCTTCAATTGTGAATCCTCAACTAATATACATAGCAAAATCCAATCCATTTGCATGTTTAATGTCTCTATGTATGACCATACAAATATTCTAAACTTGTAAAGAGGAAGAGGTGTTACTAAAAGAGATAAAAACAATCTTTCAAACAGCGTTTGGGTCCTCTATGTATGTAATATAGAAAGAAATGAATTGCATAATTTTACAAGGTATAGAGAGGTCCAAGGAATAAGTCATTACTAAACTAATTTTATGGATTAAAGAACAACTCTTGATTTAACAAGTCCATAGGTTTTGTAGCAACTTGACGGCTTCTACTTAAAGCTAACTAGATATCACACAAATCTATAATTTTTGTAGCTACCCGATGGCTTCTATGTAGAGCTTACCAGACATCATACAAAGAGACTTAGGCATAAAACAATAATCTCTAAGATAACATTCTTGAAGTCATTATACTCTCTTACAACAATTGGACTCTCAAAATTGAACCAAAATGATGAATTAGCTTATATCTATTGTGTCAAAGCCTTACATTGAATAGAATAGGCATGTTCCATTTGTTCCTAGGATCTTATTAAGGATAGCAATTCTTCAATTACTAGCCTGAGTATTTGATAGCTTAATGCTTTTATTATCATCTTTTAAATTAATTTATATAAAAAAAGTTTACCATAACCTTTACTAATTCATTGTTTGTTTTATGGAAAGAATGTCATTTTCTAAAAGTTTAGTATTTTTTTCCTAAGATTTCTTTACTAGGTTTTTGCTCTCTACATTAATAGCTTTGTCTCCATCTAGAACAATCTTTCAGAACAAGACATAAAGAGATCAATTTAAATAAGTAAAAATATAATATTTTTAGTTTAACATTTGAAATAAAAATTTTCAATTTCCCATTTATAATTTTATTTAAAAATTATTTACATTATTTTGTATGCTAGTTGACTTTAAATATGTTGATAAGTCATGGAATTAACTTAGTATAAAAATAATATAAGCAGATCCACATATAACCAAAACTTCTTTAAAAAATTAATATGTTCTCTCAGCAGGATTTCAGGAAACAAAGCAATGGTATGATAAATTACAAAAACAACATAGATATGCATTATATGCTATTGGCAACAGCCACCAACACATCTTTGAATTTGCACCCACGCCAGCTGAAGGACAAACTTGAAGAGCCCCAACTTTCCAAATTCATCATCCCAAAAACTTAGCTGCAGTTCATTTCATCTAGGATACACTAATGATATGCTTATGTGACTTCGCCAATAGATCCTTTCCTGTTGGCATACATAGAACGTAAATACAAGCCCATCTGCATAATCAATGAGAGCCAATACCTTTTCTCCATTAATTATTTCAGTACTCCTCACCAGAATACATTAAGAGGCAGCAGAAGATAGAGCATCTTTTGAATCCTCCTTCAGCTAAAAATAACAAAAAGGATTGAGACAAGAGATATTCACTTCATATTGATGGAAGCAAAATTGAAAGCTTCATAAATGTAGATTTTAAGCACAAAATAAATTGCTTTAAAATGCAAAAACTCCAGATATGTTCAGTATAGTGATATTGATATTGCTTGGAAGCTTTAAATAGTATTCATTGTTCTTATCGACATCATGTTTGTTTGTAAGAAATCCTTACAAGTCGCTAAAAGCAATCATAACTTATGCCATTCCAGACACTTTAGCTGTAGATGAACAAGAAATGATTCATTTTATAGTCTTATTCTGATTCACTATTCCATCTTCCTACTTCCATATATTTAAACTTCAGTCAGCAAAAAATAAAAGTAGGGGAACTGAAACAGGTGAGAGGAAAAGTAAGAATTACAAAAATGGTTATCCCTAAACGAAGTCATATTTATGAGATATCTTTGTAACAGAAAATAAGCATTGCCAGCGGCATTTTATAGCAAAATTGTTAGAATTGAAGATTACACAACTCAAAAAAGACTTCTGTTGCCCGTTAGTTCAATCACAAAATATATAATTAGTAAGTGGAACTTCTCTTTCATTTGACCTGTATCGAGTGATATGTATTTAAAAGGGTTAACTCACTGACAATTTGACGCCACTTTGTCGATCAAAATGGAGCATAGCTTATGATAACGAACCTCAAAATTTAAATCACAGGTCTGAATAAAATTTGGCTAGAACAAATGTAAATAAGTACATTAAGTACGTACCAAATTAAGGTGGTTCACCAAAGCCCCATGCAGTAGCCTTTTGAGCTTCTCGCATTGATCTGGCATATGATTTAAATTGACCAATTCCTCAAGCTGGGCCCATAGGCACTCTATTGTTTTATATGGGAACCATACTGCAAATGGTCTTTTCCTATTAATCAAGTCTGACGGTCTCTGCAGACAGTTTAGTATGGCAGAATTCTTAATACGTAACCAGTAAAACATCAGCAATAAAACTCTTCTTTCAGAACATTTGCACTTGATTCAATTGGAAAATAACAGCAATAATCTAACTGCACATGTAGAATCTGAACTTCACAAATAATACACACAAAAACAGAAGAATGGAAATACTTTATGGAGAATATAACGATGATTACCTTAAAATTTACAGTAATAATAGATATTCGTGGTGAACTAATGAAAAAGAAAAAAACATAAGCACTAAATTCTCATCTAATAGCTAGTGACAACTTCCATTTGATATTGAGATTAGATTCAGTCCATAGCAATGGAGCAAAAAAAAGGAAAATCAATTACAGTAGTGTTTATAACCAGAAAACGTTTATGCCATAAGAAAATTGATTAGATTGTATATGCCAAAACTTCCAAGACTTTGGTCATACCCACTATGAGAAATTTCAGTTCCAAAATATATCATAATAATAGCTAATAGTTGCAAGATTGTATTGACCAGCTTACATACACAAAACAAGCATATGTACTACTGTTAATAATGCAACCTCAGACCTACACAAGCCACTTGATATGTCTTCCCCAAATGAGCCAAAGTAAATCCTTTCAGTGAGTAGCTGAAAACAAATAATCTTACATGCTGACTATTAGAATGTGATCTTCTGAAGAGAACAATATGATAAATGGTTGACCTACCACTGATGCAAATGCTGTTGTGTACTCGAGAAACAGGTTTATAGCTTCTGTATATCGACCATAAACAACATACAGTTGAAGTAGTGATGCAGGGTTTGATTCTTTCCCAGTCATCCCCCAAGTTACATCCCTTTGGCAATCCTGTCAACACATGTGAATACAATCTCCCTTAGATGAACCCAAACTGTGATAAAAGTATATGAAATCAAAGATCTATTTTGGCAAACATCGATAGCAGTGTTTTCAATTAGGCATGCTCAATTTCAATTTTCACAGAGTTCATGATATGTATCATGCAGAAATATATTCAGTTACCATTCAAGGAGAAAACTGATTCTGGCTTTTAGAAGCCTACTAATTTTGTGGGCTGAAGAATCACAAAAGCAATACTTTTGACAGAGTGACAAAGTCAACTAGAGAACAGGTTTAAATTTTGGGACTGGTTTATGATTTTTGGCATCCCATTTTACATCAAGAGGTACAGCTAAGGACCTAATGTTTAGATTAAGCTGCACTTCTTGGAAAAGGATTATTGGAAAGAAGCTACTTCTAGGAAAGGACAACTGAAACTATAAACAGGAAGCAGACCAGACATCATGAATTCACTTAAAAATATTCTTGATTCACGTATTGAATTAAGTAAAGTAATTCACTTGTCCAAATCAATGTTATGAATACCGTACCGGACTCGGTACCGGATTGAGTTCTGGAACGGAACTGTACCGGTATCGGTCAGTACCGGATACCGTTTCGGATAATTTTTTAAATTTATAAAATAGTCCCTAAAATTTTTAAAATTTACAAAATAGTCCATATTGATATATTGTACAGTTGTAGTGTATACTTTACTAGTTTACAGTTTACATCAATCATGCTTTCAAAAATCTTAATAATAAATAATAATGACAATTAATATGAAATAAAAATAATTTTTAAATATTTTCATATAAATAATAACCATAATTAATATAAACAAAGACAATCATCATCATACAATT
>JAOTAY010000002.1:4144056-4155029 GCA_025629805.1 Erythroxylum baracoense | reverse complement strand
TAGAGATAAATGATTTATGTGTGTGTGATAGTTTCCCATAAGATAGGTACTTTGATATGGGATGATTGGTGCAAGCCCATTTCCCTTTTCTAAATACTATGGGTAGGTAATTATCAGCAGAGAGATCAGTAGAAAAATCACTGGTAAGTTGTGGGTCAGTAGGTATAGATTGATCATTACTCGGTACAATTAAGGGGTAAAGTAGCAGAAGGGTAACCTGAATTGTTCCCAGGTTCATTCTTCGAGGGATTTGGGAGGCCATGCATTATAGGCTGGTCTCTACTTCTCAATTGAGTCTTCCTCTTAGTATAAATACGAAGCTCAATATTTCGTTCCTTAGGGATAGACAGTAGTATTTCTCCCCCTGTGGTTGAACCGGGATTTCCTGACATGGACATATTAGAAGTACTATCTTTGGCTTCATCATCAGGAATTATATTATGATCAATAATGTCAGTGGGTAGGGGTTTAGGAGTAATGACCCAAAAATTTTCTGCTTCATTACAGTTCTCCCCTTGAAGGAAATTTTTTTTTATGTTCTAGGAATGTGACATCCATGGAGACAACAATTTTTTGAGTTAAAGGATTGTAGAACTTATAACCTCGTTGATTAGGAGCATACCCAACAAAGACAACTTTTTCAGCTTTTGGATCTAGTTTGGAGTTTCCCTTAGTAGAATTGTGAACATATACAGTACACCCAAAGACCCGAAGAGGAAGAGTAGAGTGAAGTCTATTTTTAGGAAAACATTGTTTAAACATATCTAAGAGTGTAGCATAATGCAAAACACGGCCAATCATTCGATTTATTAAGTATGATGCAGTCAAAATAGCCTCACCTCAAAGGTATTTTGGCACATTCATTGTAAACATAATAGATTGAGAGACTTCTAGTAAAAGTTTATTTTTCCTCTTGGCAATACCATTTTGTTGAGGAGTGTTAACAAACGTAGATTGGTGAACAATGCCTTTATACTTAAGAAATTTTCTAAGGACTTCATTAAAATACTCGGTACCATTGTCCGAGTGAAGTATACCAGTGCGTGTATGAAATTGAGTTTCAATCATGGTATAGAAATTTTGAAAGATTTGATCAACTTCATATTTTTCACCTATCAAATAGACCCAACATAATCGAGTATGATCATCAATAAAAGTTACAAACCATTTTTTCCCGAAGAGAGTTTTAACATGGGATGGACCCCAAATATCACTATGAATTAAGTAAAATGGTTTAGAGGGTTGATATGGTTTTGTGGGGTAAGAAATCTTATGACTTTTGGATAAAATGCACTGCTAACAATGAAGTTTTGAACAATCCACAAATTTAAACAAATGAAGTAATAGTCTTTTGAGATAGGAGAAATTAGGATGTCCTAATCTATTATGCCAAAGCAAAATCTGTTCTTTAGCAGGGGTAGAACAAATACTACTTAAGCCATGAGCTCCTTTATTCTTCAAGTTGTCATCAACGAAGTAGTAGAGACCATCTATCAACTTAGCACTGCCAATCATCTTCCTCGAAGTTAGTTCCTGAATCACAAAATTTGAGTCAAAGAATGTAATGGTACAATTAGAGTCACGGGCTAGTTTGCTCACAGATAGCAGATTACTCTTTAGTTTTGGAACATGTAGGATAGATTTAAGGCAGATATTCGAGGATAGAGTTCCTAAACCTTTACCAGCTATAGCAGAGAATGATCCATCTGCTATACGGATCTTTTCATGACCAGAACAAGGGTCATAAGTACGAAATAAATTAAAAGAACTAGTCATATGGTCAGATGCTCCTAAATCAATGATCCATCGAGCGAGATTGTATGGAAAGGAACATGAGAAGGCATTAAAATCACTACTTGTTTGCGCCACAGAAGCATTAGGAGCCCTTGATGATTCAGATTTGGGTTTCAATAGCTTCAGAATGTAATTAATCTACTCTTGAGAGAACTGTCTAGCATCCACCTCATGTGCTGATGGGTTTTTACGTGATTCATAGTGAGTTGAATTTTTTTCCTTCAACTTATTAAATTTTCCTTCATGTGATCCCTTCCAATTTGCAGGTTTTCCATGGAGTTTCCAGCATGTTTCACAGGCATGGTGTGCTTTATTGCAATAGTCACACCAGACCCGTGAATTTTCCTCACTCTTCTTAGTATGACTAGTAGGATTCCCAGCAACTAATGCTGTGTTTTCAATAGTAGGTGTAGGATTTCGTTTGCCAAGCATCGCAAACCGTCTACTTTCTTCACGTCGGACTTTTGCAAAGACTTCTCCAATGGTGTGGAGTGGTTGTCTTCCAATAATCCTGCCTCTAACCTCATTAAACTCAACATTAAGTCCAATTAAGAACTTAAAAATTTGGTTATCCTCTACTGTTTTTCAAAAATAGTTACTGTCATTAGGGGATTTCCACTCATAGTCATTAAACAAATCTAAGTCTTGCCATAAACGTTTCAGAGAATTAAAGTACTTAGTAACACTATCCTCACCTTGGTGAATCTCACCCAATTTGAGGGTTACACTTGGGACTATTTTCTCAAATCAGAATACATCTGATTCACGTTGTCCCATAACTCCTTAGCTGTGTGGTAACGCATATAATTGGTGCTAATATTCTCCTCCATAGAGTTTACCAGCCATGTCATCACCATAGAATTTTCAGCATCCCATATTCCATATGTAGGATTATCAGCCGTAGGTTCCTTTTTGTCACCTGTTAAATATCCAATCTTGCCTCAACCACGGATGTAAATTCTAATTGATTGGGACCCGCAAAGAAAATTCTCTCCATTTAGTCGTATAGTAGTGATCTGAATGGAATGAAAATCTGAGGTAGTATTATGAGTAGGAGGTGTTTGACGAGATGGGTTAGAAGATTCACCAATGTAGGACATAGTTGACATAGATTTGTAGGATTAGAGACAGTAGGTGGCGGCTAGGGTTTAGGATTGTTCAGGTAGTAATATTAGGGAAAGTAGGTGGTGGCTAGGGTTTAGGACTGTTCAGGGATATCTCTGATACCATGCAGAAATACTGAACAACTGTATTTCTTCTTATTTTATCAATACATAGGTACAAGTTTATATAGAAATAGAGAGAGCTATTTTAGGAAACTAATATCTATACATACTCTCCTAATCTCTGTACATAATATCAGATCTGATACATGATATCTGATCTGATTTGCTGACTTTTAGGTGTCAATAATATCTATCCCAACACAACCCACTTCTAATATGAAAGATCTTTCATACAAAGAATCCAAATTTCCTTCGAGGATTTTATTATCTTTGATTAACCTTATCTTAGAACCACTGGGTCTCTAAGAGTGCTGGCATGGGGCTTTTTCAGATATGATATGTAGTTTCCTTTCAATTTTGGAGCTGCTTGAGATGGAAATTCCTTGGGCTTTGAATAAACACTGTTTGATGCCTCCATTTAGACATTAATTGTTTACAAACACTAGTGATTACTTATATGTTGCTTGTATATTATCACCAATTGTAGCAAGATTTATGAACTATGTTGATAGCAGCTAATTTGTGTTAGATTCCAATGAAGATTACAAGTGTATCTTAAATGATTCAGTATACTTTTACGGCACTTTGTCTCTAATTGGTTTTTTTTTTTTTTTGGGCCCCTTATGTTGCAGGGTTCACCTGAATTATTTATAAGCAAAAATCGAGAGGCACTAGAAAGTGAATATGTGAGCTCAAATCTCCACCACTGGATTGATCTGCTATTTGGTTATAAGCAGCGTGGAAAACCAGCAGTTGAGGTATTGTCAGATTATTCAATTCTTTTCCTCTTAAGTTGTACAGTTAACTTGTTCTTTTTGTTTGCTGGAGTTGTATTAACCAATTTTCCCGGAACGAAATGGAATCACAGGCTGCAAACGTATTTTATTATTTGACGTACGAAGGTGCTGTCAATCTGGATACCATGGAAGATGAGTTGCAGAGATCAGCAATTGAAGACCAAATTGCAAATTTTGGCCAGACACCAATTCAGATTTTTCGCAAGAAACATCCCAGAAGAGGACCTCCAATTCCAATTGCTCATCCTTTATACTTTGCTCCCGATTCTATTAATCTGTCATCCATTGTGTCTAGTGCAAGTTACTCACCATCAGCTGTACTATATGTTGGCTTGTTGGACTCCAATATTATCCTTGTAAACCAAGGCCTGACCTTGTCAGTTAAGATGTGGTTAACAACTCAATTGCAATCTGGTGGCAATTTCACCTTTTCTGGCTCCCAGGTTACATAATTTTTTCACACACAGTTCTGAAATTTTTTAGTTCTGTCAATTTATGGTTCATTGAAAGTTTTTAAACTTTGCAGGAACCCTTTTTTGGAGTGGGTTCTGATGTTATTTCTGCTCGGAAAATTGGGAGTGCATTGGCTGAAAATGTTGAACTCGGAGCACAATGCTTTGTGACGATGCAAACACCAACAGAGAACTTTTTGATCTCATGCGGTAACTGGGAAAATAGCTTTCAAGTTATTTCCTTAAATGACGGAAGAATGGTACAGAGCATTCGACAGCACAAGGATGTTGTCAGCTGTGTGGCAGGTAAATTTGATAGCATGATGTGACAATCTACCGTTTAGAAATTCAAAAGTTTGGTACATATTGCTGGTATATGATGCTTATGAACCATCATTCCAAGTTATTGCTACGTCTTTTCTTTTATCTTTTCTTGACAAGTGACTTCAGTGTGATGTCATGCCTGCAAGTATGTCAAAATAAATCTTCACTGTCAATTAATGAAGTTTATGCTTTTCCTTTCTCTATTTCTATTTCACATTTCAAATAATTTGCAAAGCCATTGCAGCAGCCAAAATTGGCAGAATGTTTACTGGATTGGAATCTAGAGTCTAGGGAAGAAGACATGTAAAAATGAATCCTATATATGAGAATAAAACAAATAAATACTCCTTGTAAAGCTCTTTTATTCCAATCAATTCAGACTGATGTAGAAACAGTATGGGATACTTAGGCCAAGGCTGTTATAGATTATAGCTCTGACATTCTATGTCAATGTTAGGGCTCTTTGTCTTCCACAAATTTGTTAAAGATTCCTGAAAGCTCTTTTAAATATCACTTTCTCTTGTAAATATGGTGCACATTGAGCTATACCTTTTTGATATGTCTGAATCATTATCTAGGAATTCACTCCACTGTAATTATGTTGGGGTTCTAGAGGAACTCGGAATACAATTTTAGAATCTCACATCCAAGGATTCATTAGCTCTCTGTTTATCTTTTCCAGATTCAGTCACCAAAATGCAATCATGAAACATCTTAATCACTTGTAGCCTAGGAGCATTGTCACATAATGTGTGTATCACATCAGTTTTTTATTCAACATAATTGCCTTACGTGAATTTAGACTTGTTTAAATTATTGTTCTTAGTAGTATGCAATCGTGGGGTGATTATCATCTTTTGCTTGATTATCTTCTGTAGTGTCATCAGATGGTAGTATCCTTGCAACTGGGAGTTTTGACACCACTGTCATGGTGTGGGAAGTTCGTGCCAGAACTCTGGAAAAGCGGGTTAGAAATGTGCAGGCAGAACAATCCCGTAAAGATTGTGTCATTGCTGAAACTCCCTTCCATATTCTATGCGGGCATGATGATATAATAACATGCTTATTTGTTAGCGTCGAGCTTGATTTAGTCATCAGTGGTTCAAAGGATGGAACTTGTGTTTTTCATACCTTGAGGGAGGGAAGATATGTAAGATCCTTGTGCCATCCATCGAGCAGTGCCTTGTCAAAGCTTGTCGCCTCTCGACACGGACGATTGGTATTTTATGCTGATGATGATTTGAGTCTGAATTTGTATTCTATCAACGGAAAGCATCTTGCCACTTGTGAATCTAATGGACGCCTTAATGGCGTTGAACTCAGTGCATGTGGTGATTTCTTAGTCTGTGCAGGTGACCAAGGACAGATAGTTGTCCGCTCTATGAACACACTTGATGTTGTGAAAAGATACAATGGTGTTGGAAAGATCATTACATGCCTTACTGTTACCCCAGAAGAATGCTTCTTAGCTGGGACCAAAGATGGAAGCATTCTTGTCTACTCTATAGAGAATCCTCAACTTCGCAGAGCAACTGCTACTCGAAGCATGAAATTGAGAACTTCTGTAGGGGGACAAATGTACTATTAAAGATCAGAACTGTCAATTTATCGGCTTCTGTTGGTCATGTATGTTTATCTCAGGTATAGTCCTGCTTTTGTTGTTATGTTTATATGATGTTCAAGCAAATTAAACCTTAAATTAGTTCAGTTTTGATTGGGAAAACGTTTTGGCATTTCCTGTAAAAAGCATACCCTATTTCCTGAGAGAAAATCCACAAATAGGTATTCTTTAACGTTCTGCCTATTTTGTATGGGCATTTGGATGACGAATCTTATTAGAACAAGAATCATCTTCATTTGAGAGTTAAATCTGCGCTTTGTTCAAGATGGTCTAAGATAATTTGGGTCATCTCTTTATAGGAGCATATACAAAAGATGCAGAGCGCATGGCTATCTGCTACACAAGCTAGATATCCAGAACATCTGGCCACCTTTGACCACTGAACAGATGTTCTAAGTTTGTGAAGACAATGATGGGTCCTGCCGGTATAAGCAGTAAAACCATCAAAGCTTCAAGTTCACAGTATTCTTCATGCGACACTTCAGAGGCAAGCAATTCTATCTTTTACAGATTTTGTTGCCCCGTCGGTGAATTACGAATAACCATAATTTTTGCACATAATTATATAATTTCCTTGTAGGGCTAGAGCATAAAAGTTGGGTATTAACAATAGCATGTATCTTTCTTTTTTCCCCCCTTCTTATAGATGGTGTTAATTGCTCAAAAACTCTGTACAGATGGGCCTTTGATGCCCGTTGTAAGTGAATGGCAACCACTTTGTCATGGTTGAGTACATTCGATTAGAGGTCTGTATTATGGCTAAATGTCTCAACTGTCTCGTCTCGTCACGGACTGAGATGGATTTATGTTGATGAGTTGACTAATTTTTCTTGGCGTCGAAAATATATTTCATGTATTGATTCACTATGGGCTGGTCATGATATTGAGTAGCTGCAATACTTTCTATGTTTTGTTCAATAAAACATTAGCCTCTCTTTGTAGCATCATTTCTGGTTCGATTACCCCTGTTCTAGAAAGTGGAGGAAAATAAGCTTGTTCATTCCTTGGAAGCATTTTTTTAGGTCCCTCATCAATCTTGCATTTATATCATTTATAAATGGAAATATCCATCCCGTGCACCCAAACCCACGACCCTTCACTCTTCCTCCAAAACCATTTGGTAGCACCTCCAATATGTTTGCATTTACCATAAGGATCTCCTGAAAGAAAAATAAGCAATAAGCTTATGTTTATTTAATTACATTTCAAATTAAGCTGTTGACAATTTTATAATTAAAAATAACAAATAATCTGAAGAGCTAAAAAGAATAAAAATGGTAAAACTTACCGCATAATGTTCGTCCAACTGTAAGTGATCATGTTAATTATCTACATGGACCAAAACAAAGGGAAAAGAAAATAAAGAGCTTCTTCACAAACTATATATGTCTGATGGATTCAAGTGGTAAATACTTAATTAAATTGTATCATATGATCATGTATATAATGTAAGAATCTTTGCTGATCGCTAGATATGAAAGATTGGTAGATATATGAAAGATTGTTCAATAACAAAAGTTTTATCAAAATTGGGCAAAGCCAGCACAGGGGTTGACGTCATAGCCCGTTTGAGTTTATCAAAAGCTACAGTAGCTTGATCACAAAAAACTAACTTTATTCAACAGGGTAGTGAGGGGTTGAGCTATCAAGCCATAATTTCGTACAAATCATCTATAATAATTTGCTAAACCAAGGAAACCTCTAAGTTGTTTTAATGAAGTAGGAATTGGCCAATCCAAAATGGCTTGAATTTTGGAAGGATCCGTGGAGACCCCAATGGCTGAAATAAAGTGGCCAAGATATTCTACTCAAGATTCCCCAAAGGCATATTTAGAGAGCTTCAGAAATAAGGAGTGGGCTCGAAGAATGTGAAAAATCTGTTGTAAATGGCGGAGATGAAGTTCCCAATTGGGGTTGTATATCAAAATATCATCAAAATAAATAAGCACAAATTTTCTGAGGTGAGCCTAAAAAATATGGTTCATTAGACCTTGGAAGGAACAAGGAGCATTTGTCAACCCAAAGAGCATCACCAAGTATTCATAGCGATTCAGGTGTTTCTTGAAGGTTGTTTTATATATGTCAGGTGGTCCATTTGGAGTTGATGAAAGCTAGATTTGATATCTAACTTTAAAAAAGTTGTAGAGCCTCCAAGTTCATCTAATAAATCTTCCAAGAGGGGAATAAAATACTTGTCTTTGATGGTTCAACAGTTCAGATCTCTGCAATCAACACATAAGCACCAAGTACCATCTTTTTTTCCAACCAAGACCACTGGAGAAGCGAATGGACTAGAGCTGTGTTGAATAATGCCTTTGTCTAGCATATTGTTGATAAGATTCTCAATCACGTCCTGCTTCAAAGAAGAGTTTCTATAAGGTCTTTTACTAATGGGGTTGGTGCCTTCAAGCAAAGGAATTTTATGATCAAGGTCGAGCCTGGGAGAGGGCAGTGTATGTGGTTCTTCAAAAATGTCAGAAAAGAAGTGTAAGAGTTGGTCAAGTTGAGGTTTGTAAGAATGTGGGGCTGCAAATGATGAAGCAAGATTAAAAAAGGTTATAGGTGTAGGTTCAAGGTTAGGAGGGCTAAGGTACAAAAGGGCTAACTGAGGATTTCCCACCGGAACTTTTTTGAGATTGCTATGTTTTATAGTTTTGACAGAAGAAGAAGTGGTGCCTCGCAACACATGTTTAGCACCCTTAAAATGAAACTCCATTCGTAGCTGATGGAAATCCCAAACTATTGATCTAAGTGTGGAAAGCCATTGAACAACAAGGTCCAAGTCATAGCTTCCCAGAGGAATGATCATCGCATCAGTCACAAACTTTGATCCTTGTAAGAACCAAGTGAATCCTTTGCAAATGGATTGCGTACTCAGTTTGTTTTGATCCGCCATTGTTACAGCTAGAGGCTGAATTCTTTCCATAGTGCAGCCAAGCAACTTAGCAGCTTCAATATCAAGAAAATTGTGAGTGCTACCAGAATCGATGAGGATATGAAGAGGTTTCTTTTTAGCATAACCTGTCACACGCATTGTCTGAAATGCAAAAACACCTGTTATGGCATGGACAGAAATTTTGACTGAATCATCAGTTTGACTCTCTTCTATTGCATTTACTTCTAGTTCCTCATCTACATTGTCATCAGATTCATCCCTTTCAAGGACAAATAGTTGATCTCGCCTATGTTTCAACTAATGTCCAGCCGTCTAGGGTCGTCGCAAAACATACATAAACACTTGGCTCTCCTTTCTTGCATTTCAGCTTGGGATATAGGTTTAAATGGTTTGTCAGGAGTGGTAGCGGTTAGAGGTAACGGAGTGATAGGTTTGGAAGCGTACGGTTTGTAGGAAATTGGTGAGGATGTAGGGGTGGGCAACAAAGCAGGGGGTGTTTTCTGTGTGAGTTTAGACGAGTAAGGCTTACGGGAGGCTTCATAAAGCCTTGCAACGTGAGCTGTCTGGTGAATATCAATAGGATTAAATTGTTAAATTGTCTCACATGCATCTGAACATGAAGATACATTCCAGCAAGGAAAATACTCAAAGAATGTTCTGAGGAAAGGTTCAGTTTGGTTAACACTCCCTCAAACACATCCAAGAAATCATCAATTGGTCCCTGTGCTTCAAGCCAACCAACTCAGCCAAGGGATAATCATACATATCACCAAATCAAGCAGAGATATCAGCAATGTATTCAGACCAAGAGGGGAATTGTTGATACCTTACACTCATGTAGTTATGATTCCACTGTATAACCTTCCCATCCAAGTGAATGGAAGCCAATTTTACCTTCACTGTTAGATCACTATTATCTAGAGCAAAACATTGCTCACATTTGTAAAGCCATTCTTTCAATTTTATACCATCAAACTTAGGGAATTCCACCTTAGATAGGCATGTAGCTAGCATCCCTGGATGATTGTTGCCTTGATGGCCAAACGTAGGGGTGGTCGATTTACAGTTCCACCAGCTCCCACAAGCATTTGAGCAAATAGGTGACTCTCAAAACCACCATTAGAAGGTTCACCATCAGCTCGGGTAGGTCCAGCTGGGGGTCGAGTTATCATAATCAGCTTTTTCAACTCATCAATAGATTGGCTAAACTCATTCCTAAACTTGATTGACTGAGAATTTACCTCTTCAATACGACGGAAGAGATCTTGCATTCCAACTTGGTGACGAGTCCCCTCTGCCATCTCCACAGCCAAGATTCAGTGAAACTCTCATACCAATAGTACCGGGTGATCCTAGTAATTAGCTCAAATTCAGATCGTCTAAACCCAGGATCTGAAGGGGAAGAGAATTCAGATCAAGAAACTTGGAGAAGGGGAGAGAAAAAAAATGTAACAGAAAAGAGAGAGAAGAGAATTTTGGTAAATTTCGTTCTATTCTATTCGTTCAGCAACGATCAACCTTGATACATGGGAATATAGACAAAACACAGTATAGAAGCCAAATACAAGCCAAAACGACACAACAACACACAACTGAAATAAAAAAACACAAAACGCAACTAACACATGCAACAGAATGTAACACATGCAGCAGCAGCTAACGGTCATAACCGTTATTAGAATTCACCCTGTGCTACACAAGCTAGATATCCAGAACATCTGGCCACCTTTGACCACTGAACAGATGGTTCTTAAGTTTGTGAAGACAATGATGGGTCCTGCCGGTGTAAGCAGTAAAACCATCAAAGCTTCAAGTTCACAGTATTCTTCATGCGACACTTCAGAGGCAAGCAATTCTATCTTT
>JAOTAY010000002.1:4089220-4131193 GCA_025629805.1 Erythroxylum baracoense | reverse complement strand
GTGGATACCATCAGAGGCTGGACGCTTGGACAGCTCGTGATTGATCGATTGGAAAAGTTCCAAAGATTTTTCAACTGAAAAGCGAACAAGGTACGATTTCTAAATTGTTTAATGTTTTATTCAAGTTTATACAATTATCGGGATTCGCTCGGAATCCGAAAAAAAATTTTGTTTTCCACTGCGTCCGTGATTCGATCACGATTGGATTCCAACAGTCATGATGTACTCATTTATTTATTTTTCCACGTGAATGAATAAGATGTATAGCAGTTATTCTATTAGATAGTTAGTGGACTGAAAGTTGTATATAACCAGTGATGAGTTGCAATTATTGATATGAGAAAATATTTAGATTCTTTCTTATTTCGATTTGTTCAACAAGTGTGACTTAACATGTCACCCTCATGATATACTCATTTAACAGAAACTATAAACTCTCTTTAATAACTAGGCTCTAATATCATTCTTTTAGTTATCTTGACTCAATTGGAGCTTCCAATCACATGTGTTTGGATGTAACAAAAAATAGAAATTGTTCACTCAAATTCGGCCAACTCCTTATCTACCAGATGAAATTGTTAAATTTGTTATCACATAGGTGATATACAATTGACAAATAATCTTACCTTAACTAAAGCTTTATATGTACCTTGTTTTTCTTTTAACTTGTTATTTATTAACAAGTTAAGGACAACATATATCAAATTCATCTTTTGACCTTTTGTTGTTTTCTGCGAGACCTAAAGACTGATGAGATAATAGTTGTTTTGGAAAACAATAGGCAAAATACACATACTTGATAATTCTTCTTTTGATCAGCATGTCACAGAGTCTTACGTTGTAAAAATCAGTGTTTTCCCTTGTTCTTTTGTCAATCAAGATTCTGTAGTGGATGGGATAGTATGGCACAAGAGACTGTTAATATGCTATTTATTTAATAAATATTTATTTTACTTTGTAACAATAATGTTCATCTAATTAATTTGAAAAAATTAATATTATGAAAACGACTACTTTATTTAAAATTATTAAATATTCAATTAACTTAATAAAAATTCATCATTTTAAGAGAATTTATAATAAAAATATAAAATTTATTTAAATTAATGAGTATGGAAATATTGATTTAAACTTTAATAGAATAATATACCATAATATTAATATAAATCCAATTTATCATACAAATTTTAATTCCGTTTATAGAAGTTGTTTAGTTTTTATATTATATATTAAAATTTATTTATAATATGAATCTGAATAAAAAAAATATTTTTATGATCGTACAATCGGCGCATACGTGGCACGTTACATACAAAACGCACATTCTTCTCACGGACGCTTCTTTAGTCGTTAACACATAATTACACATTAATAATATAATTGAAAAAAAACAAACTAATTTCTCACTCTGACTTTCTCTCATCGATTTCTCTGAATTCTACTCATTTTCACCGACTTAGGGTTAGGGTTAGGGCTAGGGCTAGGTTTACTATCCAATTCCCAGATTTCCTATGGCTATGGTTTCTTTGTAAGGCTTCAGATTTCGTTCATATTCTATTGAGTTCTGCCAATGTATGCTCACTCTCAACATACGAACATTCCACATCCGATCACCGGCGACGATGAAGAAGGTGTCGCTGTCCCCGGCGACTCCATTGACCAACATCATCACCACCACCACCACCATCACCATCATATGAGCTACGAAGATGGTCCCGCCACCGGCAGCATCGTCTCCGTTGATGATGTGTCACCGGATTCCGTGTATGGTGGCGCCGTGTCGGACCTTGCGATTCAGCGGAACGACGTCTCCAGCCAGCTTACTTTGACGTTTCGTGGTCAAGTTTATGTGTTCAACGACGTCACTCCTGATAAGGTGTTGTGTTTTGGCCGGTCAATTGCTTGATTTAGGGTTTCGTGTAAAACTTCCGTAATTGAGAGCTCAGGATTATATAAACCTGGTGTAGTGTGAATATGAGGCTTGGGGTAGTGAAGATATAATGCAACTTGAGATTTATTTCAGTTGGAGACTTGGAGTTGATTGTTGTAGCTTTTTCTCCACGTATCGACTAAATAGGAGAATTTGGTCTCTTTTGAAATCTATCATCTTAGTCAAGTTGTGTATTGATTTTCAGGTGCAGGCGGTTCTTCTATTACTGGGTGGCTGTGAACTAACATCGGGTTCCCATGGATTGGAATCAACGTCTCAAGGCCAGAGGGTATTCGCTTTTTGGGTTTCTAGGCAATTCATTATGTATGAGTAGATACAGAATTTGTTAATGGTTAGTGCCCTGATGATTGTGCCTTTTTCCCAATCATTTTGTAGGCTATGATTGTGGACTATCCAGGGCGTTGTTCACAACCACAAAGAGCTGCCTCATTGAACAGATTCCGACAGAAGAGGAGAGAGAGATGCTTTGATAAAAAAGTTAGATACGGTGTCCGTCAAGAGGTTGCACTAAGGTCAGCTTTTGTCCTTAAAATTTTGTAGTCTGCATTTAGGTTACATACTCGCAGTTGCTGCACAAATTGTAAATATTACTATTTCTGACAAGTATGCCATGAATATTTTTTGTGGTACTCAAAAAATCAATTTGACAAGACTTACTGATGGCTTTAAGGTATGAAACTGCTTGTATATATTAGCTATTATATTCTTATTTTGGACTATCTAATTGCATTAAATTTGTATAAGGTCACATTTACAAGTTTGAATAAAGCAAAACTTGCCAATGAATGCTTGTTCAAATGCCAATCCTAGTGTTAGGATCCAGCTATACCATAACTTTACTTCTGATTGAGGTTTTTATTTGCTTGCCTTCTGATTGTCTTGTTTGAATTTTAAATGAAGCAAATGGAAGATATTGGACATGATGTATCAGCAAAGTTCATCTGGTCCTATTGCAGCATATTCTTCAATCTTTTGTTGATTTTCTTTTTTGAGCAGTGGATTGTTGGATTTACATTTTTCTTCCTCAAGTTGAATCCTTCTTAGGTGGACGAAAGTCTTATTAATACAGATAAATTACACGATCTATATCTCTTTTTGGCCTGTGTTAGGCTGAACTAATTCTTTGGTGCTTTTATTGAAAGCTGCAAAATGTTGTAACCCATAACATCTCTGGGCCACTTGTTATGTTTCATTGAAAGCTGGTCCAAAGTGAGCTAACTACGTCTAGAAAGTAACAAATATTCCCATTCTCGTAAAAGATATTTTAGAATAACCATCAGGGGTTTGGTTTACGATAAAGGTATGAGGGCTTGCCTATCGTAAGTACCTCGCCATCAACTGGAGTTTAGATCTTAGTAAATACATAAGAAATGCTGTCGTTTACTTATTCAGATGTACCAAGCCAAACTGTTTAGTAGGTATATAGGTTGAGGAATTCTGTCTCTTAATATACCAGTCTATGTTCTTCAAAAGTGCTTGATAAAATGGATTACTTGGGGGATACTGACAGACATGCATTAATAATATTTTCCTTTTCATATTTGTGATTTTTGCCATCTCATATGTGTGACCAACTCAGGATGCAGCGTAACAAGGGTCAGTTTACTTCTTCAAAGAAAGCTGAGGGAGCTGATGGATGGGCTGGCTCTCAGGATTCAGGGCAAGATGACAGCTCCCAGGAGACCTTGTGAGTTGCATACATATATTCAGAGCATGATATAGCCAATTATAGTGTCTTCCATTGGCGGATTTAGCAAAGAAAATAGGAAAAAGGGTGTTTTGAATGAAGAAGATAATTGTAGTAATGCAAATTCCTTGCTTTCTATACTACCTTTTCTAATTCTTACTAAAATGGTTTCTCTTTCATTTGAAGGATTAATTGATTTCTTTTGGGATCAGTTACTTTATTTTAATTTTTATATTATTTGTCCTTATTAAAAATCCCATCTTTGTATTGATTTGTTGTTACCGTCACACCATTTGCTAGTTGTACACATTGTGGGATTAGTTCAAAATGCACCCCAATGATGCGACGTGGTCCTGCTGGTCCGAGATCTCTTTGCAATGCTTGCGGGCTTTTCTGGGCAAATAGAGTAAGTACCTAGTTGACTATATTCTTTAGAACGTTTATTCTCCTTTACATTCTTGGCTCAGAATTTTGTGTTTGGCTTTTTTCATTTTGTAGCCATTCAGTGGGTTGTTTTTCCTATTGGTAGTATCCAGGTGTGCCATGTAGTCATACCACCTATTTAGTCATTTCTGGACTACATCAAAAAGAATTTCCTGTTGGTTGGAATTGTTAGTTATTTATCATTTATGTATATCCAACTTTGATAAACAATTAATGATTATTGCATGAATGCTTGTCAAGGACTCCAGGTAAATTAACTACGGAATTAGATAAGGTAGCCCAGGGAATTGTACTAATTTATGGTAAAAATAAAGGAAACGTCAGAAGATGGTAAGCGGTAAGAAATTTCTAGTTAACTGAAAATTCTTAGAGCTTCAATGATGACAACATTATTGTGAGGTGCAGCAGAAGGTGGAATTACTAATGTAAGCTGTAGAACCTTGAATAAGTTAGGTCAAGGAAATTATCAAAAGTAGGGCAATGCAGTCATTCAAGCTTTATGTTGAATCAGTGGGAATGATTAGATGGTCAACTATGATTGCTGAATCATGAACACAAAAACATGCAAAGTTGGTTTTATTCAAAATTGAACCTACTTGGAAATTAAAAACCTCACAAATATTCTCTATGTTGCTCTGGATCAGTATGCGACCTACAACTCTAGCTTGTCTTTATATCAGAAGAGAGAGAATTGTTTGTTTCTACTCTTAAGTAGATTAGTGAAAGACCAGCTTAGGCAGCTGCTAGGTATGCAAGTTGATGCAAGCTAGTCTGTTTCAGCTTTGCTTATTGGATTCCTATATTGGTTTCTGCTTGACTGCCAAATGCTAATTCATGTTGGTTTTATAAGCATTTGTGAAGCTTGCAAGCAATAAAAAAACACCTCACTTGTATATAATTTCATACCATAATTACTTTCAGGATCTCTATGTTGAGTGATGCAGTTGGAAGCTGTAGGGTTGGGAGGCCCTGCCATTGAGAATAACCTCTCTGTTGATCATTTGTTTTGTGTCCTCTTGAGTCTGGATCCTTTTAGCTCAAAATCATGAGCCTCTTAGATGGGTTTGGAATTTTTTATATTTGGTCTGCTGTTTTAAGAAGTGCGCAAAAGATCCATTTTGGTGATTTTGATTTAGATTGGGTTGGAATCTCGCTTCAAAATTTTTATTTTTGGCCTTTTATTCCTGTGTGGCATCATGTAATGTCAGGTTTTAATCGCTCCTTCGTGTTGTCAAGGGTGTTATATCTGTTTTACAAACTATTTATTTGTGCATTCTTGATGAATATAGGTCTTCTGCAGAAAAAAAACTATTCATGCATGCATTCTTGATGAATAGAGGTGCTTCTGCAGAAAAAGTTTTTACTTACGTGTTGGTCTACTAAATAAACTGGGTTCATATAATATCTTGTGTTACCAATGGATCCATTGGTTGTGTGCCTCTGTGCTTGGTGAGCATCATATTAACTGTAAAATTTAATTAGGTTTCACAATTCACCAATAAGACCTTGTTCAAACAAAAATCTGCAGGGAACTTTGAGAGAACTACCCAAGAAAAGTCAGGCTCATTCTTTCACTCCACTTGAGCAGGTATATTGCTCAGTTGCACTTGTTTTTCTCGGTATTCCTACTATAATATACTATTATCTCCATTTTCTTTTCAATCTTAATTAGGTTGAAGTTGAAGCAAATGACTCGGACTCTGGAGCTGCCATCCATACACATGAGACTCATGTTCCTTTTGAAAATGGTGGTGATTCAACTTTAATAGCAGAGCACTAAGTTTTCCGGCTTTTGGTGGAATGTTTCAGTCAGTTGGCATTAGTACAAAGTTGAAGGTTTTCTAGCAATTTCTTTCAGCTTGTTGTCTAGAATGTACAGTTATTTATAGTTCCATAATCAATACAGAGGTTCTCATCCGGCCATTGGTACTTGCCATGACATTTAGACGAGTGCACCCTCAATGTAGAATATAGAGGTGCAGATGATCTATCATTGATAATTTCATTATACAAAATGCTTTATTGTGCTAACTTGGTGTCAATTATTTTTTATGCCAAATCCTTTCTACACATTTGGAAATCGCAAAAAAGGAAAGATTAGGTTTCGCAAGTGATTTTCCTAGTCTTATTCACAAGGTTGTTCCATCTGCATTTGAATACGATAGCCCAAGGGAATAATTAGATTGCCCATCCTAGGTACTCCTTAGTGGTCAACCTGATTAACCTAATGCCCATCATGAACTTAACATGGTCGTGCTTCAGTTAAGATTGGCATCACTGACCATTTGTGATGTCAAAAGCTTGCAGTAGAGCGTTTCGAGCTTTGTTCTCGAGATTGGATTTTTCAGGTGGTCAGTCTGCTTGATAGAATTAGCTTTGCTTTGTTATAGTACTACGCTGTAATAAAATTGTCCGTGGCTCCAAGTTTGCGTGTAGGACAAAGGAGATTATGCCTTTTCTGTGTGATGTAGATATGACCAGAACATCGGACAGAAGGGCTTTTTCCTCCATCAGCAATAAGCAATATGATGCGTAACATAAACGTACATGTCCACTTTTGGTACTAACATACACGTACATGTCCACTTTTGGTCCTAACTATCCTCGCACAAACACTTTTTCCTTGTCTGGTGTTTTCCTCAGGCCCAACTAAGCATGGAATGGAAATGCAGGAAGTGCTTTAAACGTTCTCTTTGGCCTTCTCTCTCTTGACTCTTGTCCTTCGGCTCCTAGTCCTTCCTTGTTTGATACGGACAAGAACAATAGGTACTAGGTACTTGTTTCGACATTTATTGTTCAATTTTTGGTTGACAAAGTATCATAGTTACCTAGTCGCTTCAACTCTGGATTCCATAAAAACCAAATAGTTTCACTTCTCTTTCAAATTCAATGAAAAATCTTTTGTCTTAACCAAACCACGATTTTGGTTGGAACCATTCGGTGTATATGTGTTCGTAATTATTAATCTATTCATGGTGGGTTCTTGTATAATAAAAAGGACTCAGTTTATGGAAGTAAACAGTTTTTTACTTTACGTGCAGTCTGCTCTATGGATAAGTACAATTATCCAAATGCTAAAGTTCCCAAATTGTCACACTCCATCCACTCTCCGAGCTCGACCTACCTGGCCCACTTTACCATAAAATATTATCGCTACAAAATTAGGTATTAATAGTATCAAATAGTCATCACCACACACCTGAACTCGTCACCACCAGCCGTCAGATCAGTAGACCCAGGCGGGCTCCACATACATCATTCCATTATTATTGTCTCGCCAATCACTGACGCCGTCTCCCACGCATTTCATGTGAACCCACCATCGGAGCCATTGCTGGAAATCAGACGGTCCACATCTAACTCTTATCTCTCGACTGTGCACCCTCTCAACACCATATAAACGTGTTTTTTTATTCTTATTTAATTCTTTTAATGGAAATTGTCGACAAGTCGACACGCTCCTTCTAATCCGGAAAATTAAGAGGAGATGGAATATTATAAAAGAATAACATGAGAAAAAGAAAAGAAATTTCCAAATTGAGACTCTCCAAGGAAGCACAAGCGAAAGACCCCTGCAAGTCTTAGCTATTTAGGGTACTTGGTTTCCCTCTTCAGTGTTTCTTTCCTTTTCCGAAGCTTCTTGAGCTCTTACAAAATTATCCAAACCCAAATCGATTCTTATTTAGGTTCATTTGAAGTGAAGAGGTTGATAAATTAATTTGAAGGAAAAGTAAGCGTTAAAGGAAAATAAAAAAAAGAGAGCAGATTATTAGGTGTCGTCTCCAATGAAACAGGTAGCTCTGGAGAGCTGATTTAGTTGTGTGTGACGGTTGGTGAAGGCGAGGTTAGACTTGTTCCGGGAATGGCGGCTGCGAATCCACAGCCTCTACAGGCGCGTCCTTACGAGGACCACGCGCGTGAGCCTATACAGATCGTTGACGACGACGACTGTTGCGGCGAGTACGACGACGGCGATGATTTGGAGGAGGCGCAAGTGAATTCCACCGCCGTGAACGTGGCGGAGCATCACTTACAAAGTGGAGGTGGAGGTGGTTTGGTTATGGCGTCGAGGACGAGTGAGCTCACTCTGTCTTTTGAAGGAGAGGTTTACGTTTTTCCTGCTGTTACACCTGAAAAGGTCTGTTTTTCCTTTTATCTTTGATTAATTGCTGAGGTTTTCATTTCTTGCCTTGTCAATTCTTTTTTGGTTTGCTTCTTTTATTTTTTATGTACTCTCTACGGGCTTTGACCATCTTTGCTTTATTATCTCTTCTTTTTTTTCCTTTTAGTGCCTTTACTCTTTATTTTGTTGCGTTCTTGTGGAACTTGAAAATTATGGTTTAGCGTGAACTTTTCACTTACGATCTTAGTTTCTTAACAGTGGACCGAGTATCCTTATTCGGAAATATGGAAATGGAGTATAATTTCATGTAAATGTAACCTTTATAAACTTCGGTGTCTTTGTTTGACACTTTATGTGAAGCAATAAAAGGAACTTTTGCAATCGATTTCTTCAAGAGCTCAACTGCTCTTAAGCTTGAAACATCTAGTTATAGTTATGGAAGTAGAAAGTGCCTTATGTTTTTACTGACGATGCAGGTGCAAGCGGTGCTTTTGCTTTTGGAAGGACGGGACATCCCCACTGGTGTACCGACTATTCAAATGCAATATGAACAAAATAATGGGGTGAATCATTAGTTGAGTTATTAATGTCAATTAGATTTCTTGTGATCAAGTTATATTAAATGTATAATCTGCTATATTTTGCAGGGTGCAAGTGACAATCCAAAGCGTTCAAATCTATCCCGAAGAATAGCCTCTCTTGTTAGGTTCCGTGAGAAACGGAAGGAGAGATGCTTTGACAAGAAGATAAGATATACTGTACGAAAAGAGGTTGCACAGAGGTAGAATGCAATCTCAATCTCAATTACTATTTTCAAGTGGCCATTTCATTATCTTCTAGAACCCTCTGGAAAATTATTAAGTTGGCAGCTTGATCACATACCTTGATTGCTATTTTAGGGATTGAAGATAAGCTAATTCCATTATGTATTTGAATTGTCAAGATTTAATATTGGATTTCGTCTTTTGGGTGGTTGAGAGAGACTACAATGCTAATATCTTTTAAAGAGTGATAAATGACAACATAATCGATGTCAGTGTTTCTCTTTTGACTATTTCTGCTGGTATCAATTTTATGTTTGATACATCCCAGCCGCTAGGACATGATTTTTTTTAACTTGACCTTTTCTTTTCTTGTATTCTTTGAGACTATGATTGAACTTGCAATTGTCAAATGCATGTTCTTTAAAGTTGACAATAGTCCCTTCTATGTTTGTTTCACCTTAGGATGCACCGGAGGAATGGGCAATTTGCATCTTTAAAAGAAAGTTCAGGTGGTTCAAATTGGGATTCTGCCCAGAGTTGCCTTCATGATGGCACTTCACATCCGGAAACTGTGTGAGTTGCTAGCCTAGTCTGGTTTTACCAGTTTTTTGGCATGTAGGGGTTTTGGTCATGATATCTTCTGCTGCCACTGCCGTTTCCTGTTTGGCATTATAATTTTGGTGACATCTGTTGTATTATATTGTTCTTAGATTCTTCTGCCTCTGCAATGTTTTCCAGTATTTGCAGATGTCATCATTGTGGTGTTAGTGAAAGTAATACACCTGCAATGCGCCGTGGGCCAGCTGGACCAAGAACTTTGTGTAATGCATGTGGTCTTATGTGGGCAAATAAGGTTTGTTTCTATAGGCTTAAAAATAGTTTTACCCCATAACATGCAATGATTTCTTGTATCAACATGATGCTTTGATAAGTCAAAACTTTAATCACTGATCTGAAGGGTTTACATACTTCAGTATGTCTTTGACATGGCCCTGCTAGGAGAAGATGTCTGAGTTGCTTTGGTTGTTTGCCATAGATCACAAAGCAATATCATACTGTTAAGCATTGAGAGTATGTACTGAAGGGTTGGATATCTTAAAAACCTTGGGCATTTATGGTCTCTAAAGAAAGCTACAAGTTTTACTTGGATCTTGTCCATTTTAACTTATTTATCTATAAGTTCTTAGTGCTCATTCAAGATACTAAAGATAAGTTATTTTGTTTGTTTAGTAAATGCATAATATTTGATTTCGTTTCATTTGTATATGAAACTTATACGCTATGGGGTATTTGTGTGTTTTTTGATGCTCCTGCTCTTTCAAAGAAAGTAAACTGCAATTCATTTGCTGTTGGCAGGGTAACCATTAACAATGAATAGTGGTTACACAATTATCTTCTGTACTTTCATTGCACAATAAGTACAAGCATATAGTACGCAAGACAAATGGACATGAATATATGATATCCACTGTCAAAGAACCAACCATGTGGTTTTTTCAAAACAGAACCAATTCTTGGATTAAATACACTGTTCTTTAGTGATTTGTTATTTTTTCTCTTCTGGTTGGAATCAATTACTTGTACATATTTTGAAACTTCTAAATTATTTCATATAACAATTTTCCTAGTCTCTCTTCAAAAAAACAATTTTCCCAGTCAGGTCTTCTGATTGAGCTTATATTTGGTTTTATTGTTACTAACTTCTGTAGTTCTATGTTTCTACTATGTTGAATTACCGTTGTTGAATGTGTAGGGAACTCTAAGGAATCTCAATAAAGGAGGAAAAAGCCTTCCTATTGATCAAATTGAACCTGTAAGTGTTACAAGTAGTATCTGCAACTTTCCTTTATGGACTGTTTTTTCATTCAATTCTTAATATTCTTTTTGTGAATCATGATTTGCTACTCAAATTTGCAGCGCAATATTGTGTGAGTCCTACCTTGGAAGAACTTTTCATTTTCACCCTTATGTTTAACTTCCCTAAAAAATTCCATAAGAATGGTTTGGATGAATAAATTTCATCTTTTTCTCCTATTACTAATTGTCAAGATTCAACCAAAAGTGGATACATATCAAATCATTTTCAACCAAAATTAGGTACTTCTGATTAATGAATTTTGTTGAATGTAGAATTCGTTCTTGATTTTTACCTTTTCTTTCATTTAGATCTCATTTGTTTTATTGATTATGTTCGTAGTCTCTGTTTCTTGTAAGGCTAAACAAGCAGATTTTCTTCACTGGATGCCTTTTGGTCCAGTTTAGTCCCCATTGTCTTGCAATATTTCTACATCTGCTTCTTCCTGTCTTTCTTCTGTTTTCTGAGGTTCGTTTGAGTTTTTCACTAAAAATGGCTGAAAGAGGATACCGGTAATAAATCTGAGAATACTAAGACACGAGCAATATAACCTTTCATGGTTTTAGCAATAGTGACAATTTTGTACTTGATGTTAGTTATTTAGTCATCATCCAAGACATTGATAATAATATAAAAAAATGAACATATTAACTTGATATTAAAAATCAAGCTTTTGAGATTGAAAAAAAGGAAATTAGAACTTTTTATAGTTATTGAAATTCCAGTTATCAGAACAATGGTCTTGGAGTAATGAATTTATCCTGATTATGTTATTTTTGGTATGGGACTATGTTATCTGTGTTTTGGGTTTTACGAACTTATTTTGAGGGACTATGTTACCAGGCTACTATGTTTTATTTTCTTACTGAATCTTTTGGAGCTCATAGTTATCTTATCGCTCTTGTAGATATACAGTATTGGGTTTCCTGGGGTTGGTGCTTTGGTTGATCTCACTAGTTTATTCTATGAGACCTGCAGGGAACACCCATAGATGTTAAACCTTCAATCATGGGAGGAGAATTTTCTGGCCGCCAGGATGAGCATGTACAACACTTTCCTACCCACTGCAATTTTCTTGCTGCTTAAATGAGGAGATTTTCTTTTTTCTTCTCTAAATTAATTTTTGGGATTTGCAGGGAACTTCTGAAGATCCTTCCAAGGTTATTAGTGAAGGTTCGCAGAAACCTTCCAACCCAGATGAAGAAGTATGCTTCTCATCCTAGACTTGACATGCATGAGTTTTGAACTCAATTTGTATTCTAGTTAAAATGTGTTCATGCCATATAACCAGAAGTTCATCTTGATTGATTTTGGAGTAATTCTGTGTCATTATAGCCCTTTATGGTTTCAGCTTAGACAGAATGTTGGAGCGGTTTTTCTTTTTTTTCCCCGTCCATTTGGATGTTTCCTTTGCTCATTTTATCTTGAATTTTCTCTTCTGATGTGTTTGCCGGTAAGGTGGGGCTTTTTCTTCTGTTTTGGAAAATGTTAATTATTGTTAGTTGCGATTAGCAACTTGATTCATCATCTTGTATTAGGTTTTGCAAGAAGCTGCTGAAGATCGAACAAACACTTTGCCAATGGGAGTTGTCCATTCTGCAGCAGACGTTGATGACCAGGTAAGATAGATGTCCAATGAACAATTGAATGGGGGTGTTACACGTGGGATGATGCAAGTTCCGTGCATTATCCTCGTTTGTGAAAAAGATAAAAACTTCTACCTTCTAACATAGAGTTAGTAACAAGGCATAGGTTTACTCAAGTATTAAGAGAAAAACACTATTATTATGAAAATCTGAAAAACCAAGCTTCGGCTTCTCCAATTATGTTGGTTTTTGGCTATCAGCTCTATCTCATTGTTGTTGTATCATCATAATTACAGACAATAGAGAGTTGTTTGTAAATGATATCTCAAAGATAACCATTTATGGTTTGGTTCAACATATCTTGTCACCCGTGTCTGAGCTAACTGTAAATTATATGCATGAGACTGAATCGTCTCATTGACATTGTGATGGTATTTACAGGAGCCACTGGTTGAGCTTACTAATCCTTCAGACACAGACCTGGATATTCAAGCTAATTTTGATTAGAAGGTGAGAGAATCAGCTTCCCTGACTTAACTGGGAGATTGGGGAATTTAAGGACTAAACTAATCACTGGAAATGAGTGTTAATTATGCCCTTTTGACTCCCTTCCCAAGAGTGAAGTTGCTGATCCCTCGTAACGAGTGTGTTAGCAAATTCTCAAGTTGTAATTAGCAGCAGGCTTGACATTAGAATGAAAGGGCAATCTGATAGCGGCAGACTAAGGCACCATTCAGCTGGTTCCAGATTATAGGGCGATGCTTCTTTTTGATATTTGGATCTTGTTTCTGTATGATTTGTTAAATATGTCTCAGTAATTTTACAAAGTAAATATGTGATTAATTCATTAGGTTGTCACTAGATTTTAGTGTACTCAGGTGTCAACATTAACTTGATAAACCTGATAAAAATAATTCTACTAAAGCTTTTCTTAAGTTTACATTTATTTTGAAATGTAGGTCTTAACATTTGACTTATTCTATTTTGAAATGTGTATAGTTTGATTGGCTACCAAAGTCTCATTAATAGATCTTGATTACTTTAGCTAATAGCTTCTGACATAATTGTCGAAGGTACAAAATATTAGAATATCCATTTTCGAAAGTGTTTAATTATATTATGTAATAATTTCGTTATTTTTCCCTAATACTCTTGTCCCGGTAAGTCTCGACCTTTAGTATCATCTAACATAGCAAGTAAATGGAAGGGGATGTCGAAGAAAATGCTGCTAGAATTGTCGAACGTTTACATATTGAAGGCAAAATGAATCCTCCGAAGCGAACTTTGACATGTATTTTTCTCTGGCGCACAGAACTACTAATTCTTGAGCCTTAACAGGCGATTTCTACACTTATTCATATCTGAATCAATAGTTCGGTGCATGTACAAAATTGTTGGCCTCTGGTAGCTTGTATGGGATTTATAATCTACCCAGAAGTCACACTATCAGAGAACTGTACAAATAGCCGCGACTGTTTGAAGATGGACAAAAGATCAAAGGTCTCACGGCACTGACTTGACATGGCACAGTAAAGGATTCGTGTGAATTAATTGAAGAACTGGTTCCGTGTTCAATTCGCCAATAGCCAATCGCGTTAGAGGATACTGTATTCGATCTGTACCGTCCCCTGGCATGTTATAATTTGGAGACGATTTATTGACTCAAAACTCCAATTCAAGTGGTGAAACAAATTGCCTTGCCCCAATATCCAACTGTCCTGCATACTCCACCCAAAGCCTTTCAAAAACTCTCTTTTCAGCTACTCATGAAAATCCTCGTAAGGTGAAGATCCACTGGAAGAATCACTTCCAAATGGGCTGGTTTCCCTTGGAGATGATGGAAGTGAATCTCTTTGCTGCGAGGACGAACCTGGTAATCGAATGAAATGTTCAAGTCTTATTGCCAATAACCACGTAAGCAGAGAGCAAAAATAATTGACATGGGGAGCAAAAGATGTGGATAGTTTCCAAGCAAATGCACTCACATAAAATGAGTTCTATATACATTCCACACCTGTAAAAGACTTGATGCACGTTTTTGCGCATCATTACCATTATATCTATGCCTTTTGTTGAAAAGTTTGAAGCTCAAAAGTAAAAGTCGGTAGTCTGGGATTTTGTTCAGGGTTGCCTAAGGATGAACATTACCAATTTCCTTCTTCACTGATTTTTCTTTCTTTCTTTTCTTCTTTTCGGCTCAAACCTTTTTAGAACTCATTTTAGCGGGTCAGACTATAGTGGTTAATGAGGCCTAAACTACTAATTCAGTTCAATTATTTCCTTTAAGATAGGAACAGGACTAAAAGACATACAAGAAAGCCACACAAACCTTTCTGTCCTCTAGAGCGAAACTTTTTTGTGTGCCGCCTGATAAGTCTCTTGGCCTTTGTTATAGTTAGTTGCCTAGCAAATGGAGAGAACTCTGCATCACTTTCACTCCACTCACCTTGGAAATCATTGTCTGCTTCACCCCGCATTGTCCGCAGCACAAAGGCCTTAGCCTTCCGCCGCTGAGTGTTAAACAGACCCCTTATGGAAGTCACAAATCCATCACCTGCTCCATCACTTGGACGCTTTAAAAAATTTGGAAACTGATCAGATTTCCCTGCATGACCTCCTTCATTGTCACTAAGATTAAGCTCACTTTCTGGAACACCAGACCCAATGGGCTCCCTTTGACTATTAGCTTTGTCTTTAAATTTCTTACCCTGCAAAATTAGGGTAGAATGCCATACGAGAAGGTTCAAACAGCTTTGATCAGCTCGAAACTAGAGGGAAAGTCTTGTAATGATATACATCTATATACTTGCTAGTTCCCTTTGAAGTTCCAGTTCCAAAATCATTTTAAAATCCATTTAAAAGGATTTAAGCTGCCATTTATTTATTTTGTCCGAAAATTAATTAAGCTGCCATTTAATAATGCTCAAGCAATGATAAATGTACTGATATTTAATTACATGCTTAGGACATCAAGACAATATTTTGTTGATTTTGCATGACGTTGAAGGTGGAAGCAAAGTTAAAGTAAATGAAAACAACGTTCAAATTTTGAAAATAAGGAGGAAAAGTAACTGGTATAAGTTGTGGCGTCAGCATTTAAGACTGAGTCAAAGAATTGGAATAAAAAGATTAAGAAGAAAGATTGGGCTAAAGAGGATTGTCCTTGACATAGCACTTCACATTCTCTTTGTAGATCTGCCAATAACTAGACATGTGGTTGGTTCAAGTATGAGGGAAATAGTCAACTTCAACTTCTATCACATGTAAGTAAAGCTTTTCAAAAGCTCTTCACAAGTCAATACAAGGCAATTTCCTGGAATTAGACTTGTAGCAGAAACAGAATGAAATAAAAGCGTGCAGAAGTATCAGCTAATAAGATGGCTTGACTGAGATTCATTACCTGCATGCCTGTAACAGACTTGAGAGTTCCCCAGACAACATGCTTCTTTACTCGCGAAAACAATCTCCTCCAAGTCCCAGTGAACTCAACCCGGTGAAATGTGTCCATCAGTAACTTTAGCTCATGCAAATTGAACCTTGAGCTTTCATAAGTTAGCTGAAGCTCGACCTACACAAGATTATGTTGTTTTTGGGTAAGAAATATTCAATTATTTGTTATGCAATGATAAAGTCATACTCAACCGACCTGACTAATCTTGATGTTCTGAAACTCCATCACCTTCCTGGGCCGTGCTCTTTTCTCATCATTTGACTTCCCAACCTTTTTCTCTTCATTTGATGGCCGACTAGTCTTCACAAGCTTGGCATCTTTTGATTTACCTTTAGAGGAGTCATCTTGTTGCTCAACTGAACCTACTGGATCACTTTTCGTGGAAGATACATTAGTTGAGTGTACCTCTAGGACAAGCTCAGCTGCAACAGATTCTGCAACAGTCTCCTCCCATGTTCTGTCAAATGAAGATGTCCTCCGAAGCCCTGGGTCTGAGGAGCCAAAGATTTTTGATGGGGTCTCTGTCTCTTTTGCAATTTGACTGCCTGATACAGGAGCTTCCTGGCTCAATGAGCCTTTCTTAAGTCGCCGTGCTACAGCAGTGGTCTTCCAAGCTTGCTGCAACTCAAAGGAGTAAATCACTAGCCAAGGAATCTTGGGCACTAACATCTCGACCTTGCTATTTTTCTGTCTTTTTCATTTGAATTTCTTCACTAATTCAAAATGGTTAATTTACCAACCTGTCTCCGTTGAGAATCCTGTTCTTCTTCTGGGAACAGGTACCCCCACATCATTCTGTACATTATCTCTGTCAAATATATCTTAAGTGGGTAAATCTCTACCTGCAGGACACAAAGGCTGTAATGAGCAAAGATAAAACAAAAATTTAAACCGATAAATACAAATATCTGTCCTACATTTCCAAGGAAAAGTCTTCCTCTGGGAAATAGAAAAGAAAAAAGATTTAGTTAACTTGAAAGATGTTGATGACATAAATTAATTGTCACGCTGGAATCTAGAAATAAACACAAGTAATTTGGAACCATCACCATCCAAGCCAATGAATAGAACTATTAAGTAAACTTTTTTATTGCCACCTATCTGCTACAAAAGTACACAATAAACTTGATATGATTCTTAGCTGTCATTTCAACTGTTGCTTTTTCTCATATTTTTTTTCGTGCCCATCTTTTTCTGTGCAAGTGTTTACTACAAATAAATTCCATACTTAGTCTAAAAGTTTCCATATAACCCCAATTTCTTGCAGTTTAGCTCTACTGGCAGTGATGAAATCGGAAAACAGGCACAGAGGAGAGAGAGTTACCTGGAAAAGTTCAATACGAGATATACCATCTTTTGGAACTCCTTGCTTTGCATCTACACGCAGCATCACTTTTCTGTGGCCAACAGAGTAGTTAACAGTTTGTGTGGAAAGGATTAAAATATTAAACAAGCAACTAAAGTTGAAAAAAAGTTCAAAAGAACGCTAAAAATAATCTAGAAGTATCAAAATAAGCAATGCTGGCTCGTGAGCAAGCAAAACTCAATGACTACCGGTACTCGGCAGTATAAACTATGGAAAAAGTTTAGTAATGTGAACACAACATCAACTTTAGTCATTGTATAACATTGCAAGTTCCACTTGGAATAAATATATTAGGCTGACCAGTTGTTTGAGACCCTACTTTCTCGAAGTTTCTGCAAATCACTCATCTAAAAAAGGATTAAATTAAAGTGCTAATAGAGATTCCTGTCAACTATTTTTCTATACATAGCCGTCAGTTTACTGTAATCACTACAATCTTGATAACATGTGCCTTTACAAAAGAAGGATGACTAAAGCAAGATTATTTGTATTACAGGACCAAAAACTTAATTTCAACTTAAAATGTAACCTTCAGCTTAAAATTCCACAGAAGTATGATACCCTAATATTCTTATAACTTAAACATTTACCATAACTTCTCATGGCCGGCACACAAAGAACGTATAAAGAAAGACTCAGACTAAGAAACAACCTGCTTCAAATAAAACAAAAGATGATCACTGACTAAGCAACTTCTCATGAAAATCAAAACATATTACAAATGTTTGAATGGGAAGTACGCAAGTATGTAGCTTTAAATAAAGAAAAAAATTGACCATAAATTGAGCAGGCATGAATTACAACAACACATTGAGTCTTCAAAGATTTCTTTTGCTCTTTCTAAATCGGGAAAAACAATAGTTGTCAGCCAGAGTGACAGAAACAGAAAGAAAATGGATGAATATCATCAAATACTGGCGTGTACCTTGAGTATTTTCAAGAATTAATGTCTATTATTGTATTATGATCATTGAAACATATAGAAAGTTGTAAGTAATTTTGTGACACATGTATGAAGCCTATGAAAACAAGAAGTGAATTTTTTATGAATTTATCTTCAACATTAAAACATGAAAGTCAACATATGTACTTAAATATATATGTATACAGAGAGAATCTTTATGGTCCAAAAATTGACTTACCGTGTAAACTTCATTTCAAATGTAAACACAATTATTTATATGCTTGTAATGCATGTGGATGAACCAGTAAATACAAAAGCCACTTACAGTTTCCTAAACAAACTTCGTGTGAGGAAGAGGGGGTGAAGGAGCTGGTGGGATTATAAATATGCGTATAGACTCTTGACTTTCTCTCCCCCTCACACATACACCAAAAAATGCACAACTGCCTGCAAACCTGCACCTTTTAGGTGTTTCTGTACACTAGTCTCAGAAATGGAGGGCCAAGTAAGTGTAAATTAAGCAAAACTACATATCTGACTGATGTCAGCTGCAGCACCGTAACACCTATTCTATCTATTGGGTCCAACCATAAGAGAAAGAAAGAATACTGAAATGGTGCAATAGGTGGTCCATCACAACTAACCAAATGGACTAAAACATAAATGCATGCAAAGCTGGATTGGACTTTTGTTGATATATACATCACACACCCTGAATTTAAGGACGCCCAATCGCCTACTTTAGAGGAAAGGAAAACTTCTGCATGTTTATGAAAGGAGACCAACCCTAATTTACAAAATGATCACATAATAAATACAGCAAAGATAAGGGAAATGTGCATACTTTCCCCAATCTGGTGGAGGATTCCATGCTGACAAAACCATATCAGACTTGGCATTAGGTAAGCAGTTTCTCACAACACAATACTTTGTAGTAAACAGAGCAACACCAACATCCTTGTAATCCCGCTCAAAATCAAAAATCTGGAAATAAAGAAAGAAAAACATACAATGAAACTGCGTGCGTTATATCCTTGAAATAAATATGAGCCAGTAAGAGTTTATTGGAGACATCTTATGGCCCAGAAGATTGTCGTAATGAGGAAATATTATTATGAAAGATATTCAATGGAATAATTAAGGTGTAACGCCTGTCCAAAGAGTTTGCTAATACCAAGGCACCTCAGACCACATTTTCTAATCTCAAAAGAGGCCATTGTTTATCCTCAGAACTGGACTAAGATACCAATAAAAAAGTCAAGAGCTTTTGGCGCAGAAAATATATTTAGTCACCTCTAATCCACATGTTTAGTGATGAGAATTAAGATTCTGATTGATACTAAAGCATTTGTAAAATAAGAGAAATGAAAATAAAAATGAAATGACATAAGAAAAGAAGAATGCCTCTAGCAGCATATTTAGACACATACCATATCATTTATCTCAGCCTCAGCAAAAGATTTACCATCAACGAGCATGCTCCAAACAACTTTATTTATCTGCATAGATATGCGCATTGCATAGGATGGACTTTTGTTTTTCTCCTTCTCCGTTAGTCTTAGTTGGGCAGCTTTCTGCAGAGCCGTCCTTAATGATTCGGATGCCACTTTCCTAGAATTTTTTGCATTCACAAGCTCCCTTTTCAGTCCTTGTACCTGCAGTAACCAAGCTTGTACTGTCACGTAATGAAGGATTGACATGCCATAACGGCAGAACATTGGAAGAGAAAAAGTATCAATATGTCAACATTATTAAAGAAAGTGCCAAAACATTTACTGAGCATAACATAAGATCCCAAAAATGTCACTTTGGAATGAAGCGTACACTACACCACACTAAACTTTAGGGCTCTTCCACAATTTAAATGAAGGCAATCATCTATATATTATATGTCAATACCAATTCTGCTTCTTACCAGAGAGGGTTTTCCACCAGAGATCATCCACAAGTCACCTTCCTTTCTTGAATTTGTGTCCCCAGAATTATCAGAATGGAGATATAACACCCTGATGTCATTAAGAACCAAATTCTTCTCCCTGTCTTTTTGTTCGAGGATTATCTTAGCATCTTCTACCTCTTTAACGCCATCTGGCACTACCTCATCTGCCTCCTCTCCAAGATCTTCATCATCTTCACTAGGATATGAAAGGCTACTTTTCTTGGGCCTGAATCATATATCAACCAACTTAAACGAAAGAAAACAAAAGTCTGGTTTAACACCAATTTAATTCTGATTAATAACTTTAGAGAGACATAAGACCAAGGGGTGATTGCATTATAAACAATTGTTGATGGGAGCAGGAATCAGATTAGGTGTTATTTTCCTCCATAGGCAGTTTTATTCAGTTTCTTGTCAGTTTTTGTTGTTAGAAATTAAACTAGAACAGCTTTATTCTAAGTCCCCGCTAGGTTAGGAGTTAACATCTATTAGGCTATAAAAGGTTAGAGCCCTTGTCTTAGTAGTTGATAGGAATCGTATCTAACATTTCAGTTTGTGAAGGAGAGAAGGCCGATGTTCTCAGTTTCTTAGCAGGGAAGTGTGATTCTTTCTTTCCAAAAGTAACTTTTAGAATCGAGTGTGACTCCTAAGATCCATTTAACTGATTTCTATGAATCTCTTAGTGTGTGTCAACAGCTTTCATTAGTCCAAATTCTAGGTGTATGATTCGTAGTTCTTGTTGTGAACTCTGGGAATGATTCCTTGACCTATTGCTTGTCTTAAGTAACTTTTAGAATCGAGTGTAAGATCCTTATAACTGATTTATAGGAATCTATTAGTGTAATGTCAACAGCTTTCTAAATTCTAGGTGTGTGATTCCTAGTTCTTGTTGTGAACTTGGGGAATGATTGACCTATTACTTCTCTTAAGTCCTTGACAATAAATTCAGTAACTCCAAGCTGCACAATAGTTGTAATCAAAAGAGTATGCAGATAATCCGAGGCTATATAACATCAACTGCAAGTGCAACATTCTGTTCATATTATATCTTAATTGGCACAGTTTGATACACAAAAACAACATATGAGGATGGTAGCACTTTGAAACAGTAGCTAAGTAGACCATGGCCTAAATTAGAACACTTCTGCTGTCATACTCGTCCCACAAAGAGAGGGAATGATACAAAGTTTCCTGAAGTAAATCTATCGCTAAAGCTCCCATTGCAATGCTACAAAAAGATCCTAAGCCTGAAGCACTAAACACAATGAAATCTTAATTTTTGAATACAAAAATGTAGAAGTAAAATTTTCATCTATATCAACCAAAAATGTGAGGGCAAGGGTTAAAAAAGAAAAAGACAACAAAAAGGATAAGCATCTCACTTAGGTAGCCGAGCAAAGAGAAGATTTGTCAACACATCCAGCATAACCTGAAACTGGCGAGATGTCATTGTTGCCGTTATATTATGAGAGTTGAAAGCAAGCTCTTTTAAGGGCTTCACCTGCAGCCAAATGCAGAAGTTGTTTGAACAAAGCAACAGGTCAACATATGCATAAACAGAATGGTGTACTGAACAAAAAGTGTCAGTTCACCTATGCAATCCAAATTATTCATCAAACAAAACAAATGAGCTTTTTGTTTTACCTTCAAGTCTGGAGTCCCACCTTTGTGTCGTGTGTAGCGGAAGTACATATCACAAGGCATAAAAACTCTTTCAAGCAAAGCACCAGTACGCTTTACTTTTGGAGAGTTTCTACGAATTTTTCGAAGCCACTGCAACCCTGCTCCTGGATCAACATCAGTTGGAGCCACATGAGCCTGTACGTGCTCCAACATAACAGAGAACTCCATGCGCTTCCATGTCATTTCAGGCACAGACTCAGAAAGCTGTACATTTCCATTTGCTAGTGCTTGTTCAATCATCTCATGTCCAACATGAAGGATTGAATGAAATGATCGAGCCAAAACACGACCACTAACCGCAGCAAGCAAGAATCGACCCTGGTGAGCAGTGCAAAAATATGATATCCCAAAGCATGAGTTGCATTCAAGTAAATAGACTGAAAAGTTCAGATATGTTAGGCACACTGAAATTGAGGATTTAAGGAATATCTTTCTGATGACGATAACATTGTGAGAAAAGCTTCATAATCATGCACTTGAAAAGGAAAATTTGTAAACTTGAGAAGAAATCACGGTGTGGAGGAAAAGCAGATCTCCCAGTAGAAAAACAAAAATGGACAAAAAAATGATGTTATCAACATGATTTACAATAAAACTATAAGCACAAATTCTTTGAGAAAAGTGGAAACTAACATATGCCCAATCCCAATCCAGTATACAACCGATTCATAACAAAAATCATTCACTTATTGAGAGGTTTCAAAATATGGTTAAAATACCTATGGCATTAAGCAGCGAATGGAACATTCTATAACTAAGAAAGTATAACTGGAAAAGAAAAGAAAATTCCCACTAGATCAGGGACTATAAAGATGGTCATATAAAAAACAAAAAGGAGAAAGAAAAAGTAAATAAATAAATTGTTGACACCTAGTAATCTTAAAATATGAACAATATTAAAATTTAAATGCTGATTTATAGCTTACATTGGCTTCTTCAGAGTGAAGATTAAATTGGGGCTCAATAACATTGACCATGAAATGACGAGTCCCTTCACCCTCAGAATCATCTGCGATTCCATTTGCTGCTGTTCCAAAAAGTGAAAATAGAGCTGCTTAACTAATAAATACAGTAAAAGACAAGGTTACGCAGTTTAGAACAAAAATTAAAGCGCCATAAACAGATAATTCACATATAGATGCCATTAATCTAGAATACAATTGAACTCAAAACATACCAAGTGCAGCAAATGAAAATTTCTCATTTTTCAGTGAATGTGATGGAGAAGTAAGAGACTCTGAAGGCTCCGCTTGTTGAGAAGGGGGATTTCCGTTCTGACTGGCAGAGGGGCCCTTAGAATTATCTTCTTCATTCATTTTACCTTCGACATGTAACTGGTTCTCCTCAAGCAATTTCCTCTGTGCATATTGTCGAGAAGGAGAAGGTTTTGGAGGTTCGAATGCTTTAGATAGTCCACCAACAAAAGACCAAACAGCATCCCTGTTCTCAATAGTCCATAAAAGCTTGAGGCCATAAACAAAAATCCGTTGACAATTGTCAGCCATTACCACATTGTATCCATCATCATCACTTGGGTCTGACCGTGTGTGTTCATCACTCTCACTACCATTCTCAAATTCCGACCGCACATATGTCATTTCAAGATTTTTCCTCCCAGCTTCTTGCCATGCCAATAAACTTGCAGGGTCAGCCTTTGGAGCCTGCCTTCGTATTGTAAAATAATCACATGATAGAAAAAATCCATCATCACGATGCTTCTCCGTACAACCAACAAGATTATTGCGTTTTTCACTAGGAATTCTATCCACAGTAGAAGATTGAGAATTCTTCTTCCTCAATTGAATCATTTTTGCAATACTGGTCGAATCTTCTTTGTTTAAGATAACCTTAGGCACATGAAGGTCAACACCCTGATAAACAAGATCAAGCGGTTCACGCTTGCAGTCAAAAGTGTATTTCTGCTTACCCCGACTGAAGCAAAGTTCATATTTCAACTTTGACATATTAAAAGTTAGTCCTTTTGCAGGATCATCATCATGAAGGGGCATATGTTTTATACAAGTAGGTGAAGAATCTATGCGAAGAAAAAACTCTGTCATCACCTTGTCCATAGATAGGTTGCCTGACCTAGGAATTCTAGGGACTCCAAAACGAGGCCACCGAGAAAATGTACGCAACTTGTGTGGAGGGAGATAATTCATGTTCCAGAACTTAATTACCCATGCCATATCATGAGCACCAACACTCAATGTTGGCAGACTAATTGCACTACTTTCTGGCTTGCAATACGGATCATATCCAGTTACATCTGTGACCTTGTTGCCTTCCATGGAACCAGGGGCTTGATTTTCACATGAAGGAATAGGTGGTCTAAGGCTGAAGTTCCAGCGAAGGGACAATGATGTAGATCTAAAGGAATCAAAAACTTTCTCACGAGCCTTCCCTTCAATGGGAAGTGCAAACAAGTAATGATTTAATGGAGTGCCAGAATCACAACCCCAATCCATTGTAACTTCAAGAGTAAACACTGGGGCTTCAAGGAAAGCAGGAGATACATCAGGAGGAATCTTAATGCCACAATTGTTTGCCAAACTCTCCAAACTGCTGAAAAAGATCTTAAAATCCTTTACAGACAGATACACACGACCATCTGACTGCTGGATTTCCAAAGAACCAGATGTGGCTTCTAGTTTGTCAAGCTTCTCATAAGGATCAGTGGTTGCAAGAACATTCCATCTTGTTTCAGAAAAGGACAAGGTTACACTTCCATGAATGTAATTTCTCATATCATCCCACCATGGTAAGCTTCGCTCCTTCTTTGGAGGTTGGACTAGTGGACCAGGATTCCGAACACTTAGATTAGCCCTACGTAAAGCCACAGTAAAAGCATAGCTCACATCAGCAAACACTGGTTCATATCCCACTCCAAAAGATACTTCTGCTTTCTGAAAATAGAGAGGTAAATGGAGGTATGATTTCATTGGAGGAGTTGTCCCACTAGCTGAACGAAGCAGGCGCACCTTTCTCCATTTCCCAACAAAGACATCTTGATATATTTGGGGCTGAAAAGCTGTTGCCTAAAAGAAGGAACAAAGAGAGAAGGTGAAGTCAAGAGAGTGTATATAGCAAATATAAGGCCTAGATATTCAACATAGGAACAAAAGCAAAGAAAAGCTGACATGAATTTAGCAATTTAGGTCACTAACAAGAGGGATGTTTTGCTGAATCCTAACAGTAAGCTGGCAATACAAACTGCCATCTGATACACCATAACACAACTCAGTCTCTATATGTTACAGGTCTATGGGAGAGCCTAATTGCAAAAGCTAGCTTAAAGGGTGGAAGAGCCCATAAGTCTACAAACCCCACATCAGCCCCTTATTTGACATATGTGGCACAATTAGACCATAACATTCCACCACGCTCAGCAGCCCAGGCACCAGCGTGCTGGCTGTGCACTAGACTTTTTCTAGCCCCGGGCGAACATTGCAATGCCAGCGTCACCACCAGTGGCCCTAAGATTAAGAGGAGTGGTGTTGGCTCTGATACCATTTGTTACAGGTTTTATGCGAAAGCCCAACCCCAAAAACTAGCTTAAAGGGTGGGAGAGCCCATGGAAAAACTCCTTACCATTGATTAGTTAACTATCATTAACTCCAGCTCTGTCTTGAGTTTTTATGCAGAATAAAATGGCTAGAGAATGCATAAATGGGCGAAGATTGAAAAAAAAATTGAAACTTCAAAAAACAGGTAAAGAGCAGAAAATTAGTGGAAAGAAATTTTAAGCTTACCTGTTGTGCCAGCACAACAAGACCTTCACATTTTCCAGAAGTAGCAGCAAAAAGTGGAAACGTATAATCTCTTAACTGAGCCACCAAGGAACCCACATGCAAGAATATATTACTACCATATAGTCGAGAAAATGGTATGTTATATTCAAGAGCAACAGGATCAAGCTTCTTAATAACCTCTATCATCCCCGTCTCACCACCATCAATCCTTGTCAAAGTTAAATCTAAGTCTGTTGCAGAAATGGAAAGAACAGAAGTTCTGGCAGTGCTAGGTCTGAAACCAGCTTGGAACCCTACCCTACATGCACCTGAGCCTTCTGCTGGCACTAACTTCTGGCAGGCTTGGTAATAGGATCTAAATGACTGCTTATAAATCTCTTCTTCTATTTTCTGAATAGCTAAGGGATCTTGCAAATCAATCTCGACACCATTGTGGGTTATCTTTCTTTCACAACTAGAATCATTTGATTCAGCAGGTTTGGGACAAATGTTGCCCTTGGAAATGAGTTCATCAAGAAATTTCATCCTCACAGCCAACTCACATGCCTCAGTCTTCATCAACTTATAGTGTTCATCAAGCCAACCTTGTATAGGTTCTTCTTCAATATCAGCACGGAGCTTTCTTATACATAACTTTACACATCCAAATTTTGTTGAACTTTGCTTTTTAGGTTTTGTACTTTCCTTCTTCATTGGAAATATAAACTTAGTTCTAGCAGCAACTATAAGCTTCAAAGCCCGTAACATATCCTCAACAGAATCATCAATGGCACGCAACTCCAGCCTATAGGGTAAGATAATATGAACGTCAAGCCCTTGAAGAACCCAATCCCATGTAACACCAGGTACTTTCAGGTCAGATGTACTACTAGAAGCACTAGGGATACGCGAAACTTGCATTCTGCTGCTCTTTAGGACTCTTGACCCGTTGAAACTGAGAAGAAGGCCTTCAAGAAGTACTCCTATGCGGGCATTCTCAGAGAAAATTGACTGGACCTGCACCATCACATCAGCACCATCTCCAGCCTCAGCTGATACAGTTAGCAATTCCACATCAACAGCGAAAATGGATTCCTTTTTCTTATGCTTGTCAAGATGTCCAGATTCCTGAGGAACTTCCTTTTTCTCTTCTTTATCTCTCATGCTAGAAGCAGATTCACCATATTCATCCCCACAACACTGAAGCTTCTGGTTATATATCAACAGTTTCAATTGCAGAACAAGTTCAAACAATGAAAGATGTAAATCAGGCTCCCACCTGACTGTAATAGCAGTGGCACTAAAAAGAGAGCACACAGAAATCCCTTTGAGACCACCAGTACGGCGAACAAATTTTGCATTCTGAACATCAAGCAATGTGATTTTAGTATCAGGCTTAGGTTCCTCTACATGCTCCTGATAAATAGATCTTGCTCTTTCAAGTTCTAACTCTGTAGATTGTTTGTCCTTGTTCACAGATACCATAAAATGAAAAATTTCCAGGGAAATGGAATACTTCAACTTCTTAAACTCGTCAGACACTGTGGACATTATACTTGCACGACGTGGTGATCCATCGTCCGAGGAAGTAATTACAACCCGACCACCTTGTGATCCAAAATTTACACGTTTGGGATCATCAACATCTGTATTTTCCAAGCCGGTTTCTCCATTAAAATTTATAGAACAATGTTCCAGATTAAATTTCAAGAGCTTAGTTCCTTTCCCTGATGGTTTAGACATCCTTATATTTTGGCTCTGTGTTGTCCTTTTACCATGAGCAGATAAACCTTTCAAGAGTGTTTGAAAGGAAATAGCAGTTGCAACTAGGGATTCTACACGCTTCATATTAAAATAAACACTCATACCAGTTACATCAACAGACAGAACAAGTTTGCTACCAGTTCCTCCTTCTTCAGATGGCTCAGTGTCCTTTTTCCCCCAGTCCAAAACAACCTTCCCAATATGCAATAATGCACCTGAATTTGAATCCACCCCAAAAGGACTTCCTTTCAAGCACTCTTGATACTCATCTGCCAAGTGAAAGTTTAATTCACCAAGTTCCGTGTGTACTGCAGTTCCCTTGGTTGATATGTTATTCGCAAATACATGGGATGATTGTGAACAAACCTAAACCAAAAGAAATCAGAAGTTAGTTGTGTTCATTAGCCATGCATTTGAATACCTTATTAATCCAAGGGGTGAGTATTCATGAATGATTCATCATAACAGGTCTAATGAGATAATCACTAAACAATTATGCAAAAGATAGCATCTAAAGAAGCATAGATGGTCACATAGATTCAATTAAAAAGGTGACTGGAAATAAGTACATACAAGATTTTGGTACTCAGTTATATTTAGTTCTAAGTTGTAGCAAAGGTCTAAGCTTAAAAAGAAAAGAAAAGTTTCAGCTTTCCACTATTTCCACATTTCAAAAAGGAGTGGTCTATTAATTTCATATCAGTATGAAAGAGAAGCATAACTCCATTTTGTTAACTGTCAGAAACCAGACAATTTTGGGATAAAAAATAAAGCTCAAGCCAAAATTATGTAGCAGCTTTTTGTTGCATAGTTGCCCGCATATTGGAGGTTAAACCACTGGAATCCAATGACATGATATGTTTCTTGAAAATGCTACAGGTTGGTAAGTTAGACTTACCAGTCGTAAGGTCCAGAGAGTTTTATAGCTCTCTTTTTGGTCTTTACTGGAATTTGCTGGTCCTAAAGGATGGAAGAAACTGAGATAGCCCATTGGCACAATTGATTGGGTTAAAGGAAGAAGAGAACAAACCAAAATAGTGACTCAGCCTAATGTACAAGCACCCTGAAATGGTCCTTCATCTTTCTAGCTATTCTTTTCTTTATCTCTTTTTTTTTTTGGGGGAAGGATGAGAGTGGACCAAAAGGGCTGTTGGCCTATTTACTAACCGTTTGATTGGTCCCTAGAAAAACAAAATTAAATATCTTCCATCAACATGAAAAATAAAGAATAGGAAAAAACTTACAGGATTTGCCACAATGTTCTTCCAGGAAAAATTTTCAAATTTCTCAATTCCAGTTATTTGTGCAACAGATGTTTCCCAGTTTCAAGAAAAAGAAAAAGAAAAGAGATTAAACTGCAGTTGGTATAGAACAGATTTCCAGATTACTAAATAGACGCTTGATCAAACTGTGGCATAGTGCCATGCCGATTTCCCAGGTGATTTTACTTTTAATTTTTGGAACAAACAAGGCTATGAATGGAGAAATGCCAACTTTTTCTACCTTCAAGGGTAATTTACAATTTACCAATGTTCAAAATGGTAAACGACAAAAGATTATAGTCATTATCATTAACAAACATGATATCAATAAAAATACAATTTTCTGTAACAGGTCTTTCAGAGGATAAATAATATCCAATAGCTGACTAACAAGCAAACAGTAGAATCAGAAGGGCTCAATAATTGAACTAAATTTGGTAATGACCAAAAAATGATAAGCATGTCACTTACATGATATAAAGGCAGCCCGTTGATCGTATAAAGCACAATGGTCATCTCAGGAGCTGAGACAGTACATGTCCACATGATGGCTTTGAAGTCACTTGATTGTGGTTTTAAAGTAGCAGCTGGTTCTTTCTGGAGGACCATCTTTTTCTTTTTTAAGTAGTGGAGGCGCAACCATGGTTTTAATCTACTCATTATAATGTTGCATTGCGTACCTCCCAGCTTAACATCAATTTCAGCTCTCACTGGCGATATTGGCTGAATATTAAGATCATTTGAAAACAAGGAAACAAATACAAACAAATGAATAAAAGTTCGAAAACCCAATACAGCTGATGAACATAGAGAGATGAAAAAGGAAAGAAATAGAGAGAAGTCAATTGCTTTAAAGCAAGAAGTAACACAGGATAGCATCTCAGGGAAAAAAAAAAAAAATTGGTATCAATATATTTCCAACAAAAATCCTCTTTTACAAATATAAAGAAAAGTTAACAGCCCATGCTTGAAAACATTATCAGCATGGAATTTCATGCTGATAATTTAATTGAAGAATTTCAAGTGAACAATAGCATGGAATAGAAGAAAGCTTACCTGCACTTGAATATAGACAAAGGAGACAACATCAAGTTTCAAAATCTCCAAAACTGAAGTGCCTGCTTCTCTAAGAAGCTGCAATATAAGGCAGAGAAAATGTCATCAAGTTCACAAGTTACTGACGAAGGTGAAATAACAGTAGAAAAGCTTCAACAAAAGTCATTATTCTCATACGTGTATCTCACTGAAATCAATCTGAACATCGAGGCGTGTACTGTCTCCTGTATCTTCGGTAGACCGTGATTTGATGCTCTTCAATTGAACACCCATGATGTTATTCTCCACAACAAGATTATGTTCTCTATGCACAAACCTCACATCCAATTTTGGTAAAGAGAAGGAAACCTATCAGGTAAAACAATCATTATTTAGCAATTGATAATTTCTTCCTACGCAAGCTGCATTAAAGTCCAACATGTATTAAAGCTACCCTATGTAGCTCAAATATTGAGGAAATGTAAATCATCACATTCAGTCAAAAGTGAAGTTAAGTATGAATTTCGACCCACTGAAATTATAACTAAAACCCACTCACCTTGGCAGGAAACACAGAAGCATACTTTGTTATTGCTTCAAGTGATGATTTTTTCTTCGGTGGATTTTCACTAACTGCAGAATCAACAATTGGCCCTCTGTCTGTGTGAGAAACAGCATCTGATGTCTTCTTTTTTGAAAGCATCTCCTCGTTCAGATTCACAATAACCTCTCCAAAATTAATGTCCACATTCTGGATCATCACACCTACTTCTCTACATCCAAAAAGAACAGACACTTTTGAGTGATAAAACAGGCCTCCTTGAGGTTAAATTAAAAGAACTCATACATTGCAAGCCAGTTAAAAGAACATAAGGAGAGTGAGAATTATTGAGGGGAAATCAGGAGCTATGCAAGGGGAAGTCCAAACATCTGATATCAATGCTTCCATCAAACCAGCTAGCACAGAGCAGCAATGACAGGTTTGCAATATACAGAAACCAAAAGAAATGAACAAGTCAAGAGAGAAATACCTGTGATGACCAAATTCACATGAAAGAGAAAACTCTTCACAGCTAAAAGCAGCACCGGACCTTTCAATTGCACCAGATGCTGCCTCATGGACAGCAGTATAAGCATCATTGTTGAAGTTGGATAGCTGGTCACTGCTAGTACGCGGTTCACCCACATATATAGAAAAAGGTAATATGCACAGTTTTACCAACAAATTTTGCTCAGTTCTGCCATCCATATTGAGTTTCAGTTCTTTAACCTCAAACATAGCTTTAGGCGTCTGCAACATTTCCAGAGATCACAACAATGACCAGCTAAATATAATGGTGCAAGATATACATTAAACAGAATGCAGAACACGATAATTAATACGTAATGCTATCAACTTAGAAAGCAACGTACTTTCAAATTTTTCAGTATTGCATTACCAACCAGCTGCTTTTAACAACATATCAGAAGCACACAGTACAAATGGACAGCATAAAATCAGTTAGGTCAGCTTGATGTTCGATCTGACCAGGTTGTTTTAGAGGCCACAATATGCAGGTTTGTTTTTGACTGTTTCATGAATCCAAATTGATAATTGCACAAATTCGGCCATTTTTAAATTGATAAAAAGAAAAAGAAAATGTTGCATCAAGTTGCAAACTGCGCTGACCCTGCATCTGCGTGGTCAACAAAATGGTGATACAAGCCACTTATTCTAACAAGTCAACTAAAATTGGAATATTTAACTTCTAAAGTAGGGTCAACTAGCTATAATGAACAGTTTCAACAATGGCCTCACCATAGATTAGCCTACATCTCAGAGGAGTTTTAGTCTATACTTTAGTGGATTTCTAAGTTAAATCCCAGTCAAAGCATAAGCACAATGTATAGACTCTTTTGCCTCGAAGAAAGTAAATCCAGGAATGCAAATATTTAAAAGGAGGATTTTGAAATGCAAGGATTAACTTCCATCCACTCTCAGTCAGACCCACTAACCCAAAAAGAAATTGGCAAATTTTCTTTCATAACACAGTGACTTTCATGAGTCTTTCAGGTAATCTATGATGTTAGAGATTGAATTATTGAAAAAATCATCAATTGCAGATACCTCAATGTGACCGTTAATATTGCAATCCATGGGAGACCTATAATGAATATGTCTGGCTAATTTGATTCCTTAGAATAGTAACTTAGTTAAACATTACTTACCTTCAAAACCAAATCTGTAATTGAGACTGACACATATCGTGCTATCTTAGCTGCAAACATAAACTTTCCCCCACCTGAAGAACGAGACCTAGTTCTCCGTGTTTTCGATTCACGTGTGCCTTTGTTGGAGGACCTCATTACGATTTCCAATTCACATATTAACACATGCAGCTTTGGATCTCTAGAAATGGTAACAACTCCAAGTCCAGCTAAGGCCTGGCGCAAACTGACCCTGAGTTCGCCAATTGATATGGATTCAATAGCACCCTGTAAATTATGGTAGTCAAAAGAACATAAACTTCAGAGACCTATACCTCTACTCCTAAATAAATTTTTGGGGAATAGGTGACCTTTATTACCAAATGGAAAACAACATATCTAGAAGATGTAGGTAAAGAAGGTGAAGAGGGACAGGGAAAAAAATCAATTTTTCAAGAAGGAAAATTGAAAAGAAAAATTTGCCCAAGCTGCAGCTTTAACTCTTGTTCTCTATTGAAATTAATGAAAGCTTACTAATTGGACCAAAAGATTCATAATTGGTATAAGGCAAGTGCTTCAGAAAAGAAGGATCAGATCAGAGATAATAGTCCCTAGGGGTGCACATCAATTCCACAGTAGTTTAAGAAACCACAAAAGTAATGATGAAACCGTGAACTAATGGCAAAATAGAAAAAAATCTTACAACTCCAAGAAAAAATAGGCATGTTTGATCTACTTAAAATCTTCACTGTACAGAAAGGGTTACAGATGGTATTGAAGAGAACTATCCATCATTTACTGCCTAGTAAACCATATAATAGTTAACTGAACCTTTATTATACCCTTAAAAGTTATTAGCTAATTGCAGGGAGCAAATTGTGGTCACTGCTGCCAACACACTTTTGAAAAGAATAATGGTACATGGAAACTCAGTTGAGAGAAAGATAAACCTTTTTGCACTTAACCACGACCTCCCTAAGAGATTTCCATCCAGCAGTTCGGAATTCAATAGATGCCCCCAACTTCCGGCTTAGAAAAAATGCCAACGCTTTATAAATAACCCTGCAATAAGACATAGATACAGTTTTAGCAACTAAAACAAGTAACATCAGTTGTGTTACTAAACATAAATATAGCAACTTGGGGCCAAACAAAAAATTAATCTTAATATTTCATCCGTGGCTTGAGAGACCAAAGAAAGCAATTATGGAAACAAGTTCGTCTCACAATGGAGCTTTTCGAGCTTAATTTTATTTTCAGAAGATTTGATGATGCACCAAGCAGAATTTTTAACCAATGCAGTACCATACTTGATCATCAATCATCTATGCACACATTCTAAAAGCATACTAATCGAAACTTCAGAAAGTGACGATCACTGATATCCAGGTTTACATTCCTGAATTGGACGCAAAACATTCACAAAACGCTAGTGTGAAACCAAATCTCGATGCCAGCAAGTAAATGCGAACGCACATCATCAAAATGACAAACAAAATTAAAGAAAAAAGAGAAGACGAAAAGAAGGCATCGGGGAACTTACACAAGGAACATCCAAAACGTGATGGAAATCACCAAGAACCCGAAGAGGACCTTCACGGGCGAGACCGCCATTGTCAATGCTGTTCACTTTCAAAACTCCAAAATCCGCACTCAAATTATCCGAAAAAACAGTAAATTTAAATGCAACCCATTCACTGCGTATAACTTCATGAGAAAATCTCAGAATTCGCCCAACAAAACCGAGGATCAAACCCTAAGGAATTCGGGCCACAACAAGAAGAATAATTCCATTGCAATTGAAAAATCCGTAAGCATTCATCTTTTTATTTATGAAAAGGCAATAATTTAAGACCGATTCTTCGACGCGTTGGAACCGGACTCTTGTAAAATTATAGCAGCGAAGATCCGATCCTCGAGGTGGTCGCTGACGCATGACAGAAAGGGAGACAGAGAGAGTGTGCGTGTTTTTGTTTCCGTTCTCTTTATTTCCCTTTTTTTTGTTTCCATTGCTATTTTTACTTTCTTTTCTTTTTACTTATTTTGGTTTCACTGATGGTAAGTGGTGACTGCTGACTGGGAAAGGCTGGAATCTTGTGTGGTGCGGGTGCAGCAAGAGAATGTGAGGATGCGGCGGTGAGCTCGCTTCGCTTTGGTTTTTCCGAAGAACGTGCCCTGAGATGTCCCTGTCAAGGATTTATTGCCTAACGTGTCCTGCGTATTGGGATTGGAGGATTTTGTCAACGCCTCAATGGAAATGAAAGGATAGCGTCACGGCTAAGCAGTTAAAACTCCATCACAGTTGACTTTCATTGGCCCAATTGTAAAAAGATATTATTTGGGCCAGTGAAGCCCAGACATGAAACGTAACAACTTCTTAAACCCTAACGCGCCCTTTTCTTGCAATTTCGCATAATTTAAGCTGAGAGCCAGTCTCTGGTTCTTCCTCCTCGATAATTCTTCTTCTTCTTTGAGGTGAGCTGCCCAAGTCAACTACCTCTTGTTACCTGTAAGCTTCAGGCTTTACTTTGATATTGACACTTATTCTTATGGGGATTATGGTCTCGCGAATTGAATGTAGGTCTAGGAGTTGGTAAACGTTAACTGAATGATGGGGACAGCTGATTCGGACAATGTTCGAAGCGTGATAAATAAGTAAGTGTATGTGCTTTGGTGGTTTTGCAGTTCAGTCTTGTTATTGGAGCAACATTGAATGTGGGTAACTGACTAGATATTGCCTTGTCATCAACTTCAGAAAGTTTGGCCATGAGGATTTGAAGGGTTAGCTTTAATGGGTTTAATTAGTTTTCTTGCTCTCTGTTTGTGTTTGATTAGGGAAGCCCCCCAGTTAGTTGGAGTGTTGAAAGAAATGAAAGATGGCTTGGATGCATTGAGAAATAAAGTGGAAGATTTGACTGCAAAGGTGGGGAAGAATTGCTTCTTACAATTAGAATTAGGTGTAGAATTACCTATTACAATTATTTAGAAAAACTTCTGTATGATGGGTGCCCAAACAGTATTCACTTTTGGGATTTTAAATTGCTTCCTGTAGTTTCATGCTTACTAAGTAGATTTTGCATTTTGGTGATATTTTTCTTTTTCTTCCTTACAATAGGTGAAAGCAAATAGGTTTCCCACAGGAGACGGGATAAGCTATCTTGAGGTGAAGCATTTACTGCTCCTGAACTATTGTCAGTCACTCGTATATTATTTGCTTCGCAAGGCAGAAGGCCTTTCTATTGAAGGACATCCTGTTGTTAGGAGCCTTGTAGAGATTAGGCTGTTTCTGGAGAAGGTATGAAAGTAATCTTTGCGAGTTTCCATTGATATTTATTTACTTGTCAGTTGGAACTTTGGTTCACTTGTGTGCTCATCAATAGATCAGGCCAATTGACAAAAAACTTGAGTACCAAATCCAAAAGCTCATGAAGGATGCTGGGCATGCAACCAATGAAGCGTCCCAGAAGGTAAGTCATGCAGAGGCACCCCAAAAATCAGAGGATCAGTTGAAATATCGACCCAACCCTGACATGCTTGTACCCAAGTCTCAAATGATACCTGAAGTAAGTCTCGACAGTGTCACAATGTCAATGGGTATTTATATCAAAATCTTGAATTTTAAGCCCATGTTTGTATGCTGTAGGGTAATGTTGGTTTGTATCGACCTCCCAAAATTGCCCCTGCGATTATGGATGAGGATAAGATCTCAAGACAGGAAAGAAATGCTTTGAGAAGAGAGAGAGAGACTTTAAGGCAAGCTAGACAGCCTTATATTAAAGAATTGATAGATGATATGGAAGGGAGACCAGAAGAGGTAAGCAATGATCTGTTTCATTTCATATAGGCTTTTGGAGGCTTCATGCACAAGCTTCTGTTGACCATGTTGAATTCATGTTTAAATACAGGTTAGAGAAACTGTTGGAATAGAGAGCAGAGAACATCTAAGGATTCAGGCACAACTTGAGGAGCGTGCACGACAAGAAGAGGATATCTTTACTCGTGTTCCTCTTACAAAGATGGAAAGAAAGAAGGAGAAATTCTTGAAGAAATCAAGAAATGGGTAGGAGTGACTCCTTTTTATGAACTTTTCAAATTTGTTTCAATGATTGATGCTAATGCTTCTTCCAAAATGTCTCCTTTTCTTTTCTGTTTCCAGGTTGCATGGTTTGACTGATAGTTTCTATGATGAAATAAAGGCCTTACACCTGGACAAAAATAATGGTGAGCGGGCAAGCTTCAGTAACAGTAACAATTCATCACAAAAATTGAAAAAGCGCAAGGTACTCTATTCCAGATTTCAGAATTAGTAGATGATATGCTTTTTGAAATGTGTTAATTGATATTAGAGCTGTTTTTTCATAAACATATCTGTCATACTTAGTTGTCCATGTCCTTGTGGTCTACAAATTCTTGGAAATTTGACTGTTGTAAGGAGCTTGTGCACAAATTCAGATGTTTTAGCATTGTAATTGCTTATTACTTAAACTTTGTAACTCGAGTAAGGCCCACTCATCAGATGCTTAAGATGGTCTTTCATAGTAGTTGATGTGTATGAGCCGTTGATGTGTATGAGCCGTGACTTGTGCTTTAGCAAAGTCATATAACCTTCACTACTTGAACAGATTTTAGACGTGTACCTAGTTTTGACCTATTTTATGTAAATTGCAAGAAATAGCCTTCTGTTTTTGTATGATATTAACATTTCCTATTCTTGAAATATTCGCAGAGACGGCATTAAGGGCAATTTACAAGATACTCTTATGTACAAAACAAACTGATTTGAAAGTTTTGCTACATATCCACGATGAGCTGTGATAATTTTCTATGGGATCTCAAAGTATGTGTAACTTACTAGACATTGTTGGCTGTAAAAGACATTGACCTGAAATTTTTGATGTAGCAACAGATGAGCTGTTCCCGTTTTTGCCTTTATCTGCTCTTCCAACTCTTTTTCTTTCGGTACAGCTCTTCCAAATTTCCTAATATTCTTTACTTTGGTTTTGCTTACGCTTTCATGAAATTCTTAATTTCCTAATAATAAATGATGATAGGTAGCTTGAAAGTTAAAAACTGTGCCGATCATACAATGTGCTTATCATACAAACTACTCTACTAATAGTTTGGCTCGATGATGAACGAAAGGACACTAATATCATAACACTGAAAAAGATAAAACATCACTTCAACTGTTATTCATTCCGAAGATGTGGTTTTTCCTTTTCCTGTGAAGAATAGTTGTATGATTTTTATGCTCAAAACAAAGTTTCCCACTTAACAACATGCCATTTTGATCGTACTTCATGCCTAAACCGGATGAATGTATATATATAAATAAATATGCGAACTATTTGTACAACTGTAGTTAGGCTTCTTATTTTTTTCCTTCTTACCCCAAATAACATACAGAGGTAGTCTACTAGTCTTGTCTTTGACTCTCACTACGGATGCCATGCTAAATGATCGGTTCATACAAAAGCCCAAAGGCAGAGCATTTATTTTCTTTCTTGTTGCTTGCACAAAAAATATAAAAACTTAACAGGACTACAGCTGATCATCCTTCTTGATATCTATTAACACTCCAATATTTTGGCATGGAGAAAAGAGAATAAGTCCATTAAGTCACAGATCATAGATATACCAGTCACATTTACAAATATGCATCTAGTCAAGTACAAGAATGATCATGTTAAAACGCAAAGACGCTACTGCACTGTCCATGATTCATCACTCAATGGCCCAACTCCGAAATTGTTTCATCTAGTCTGGATGAGATTACAAAATAGACGATGAGGTTTATCATCCAACGTGGGACATACCATCCTCAAATAACATAGTCGTAATAAGGTTGATGAATGCACAACTAATATTCAATCTTCCATGAGAAACTTTACTAAATTTTCCTGCCACCATCCACCTTGACACAGCAGACAATGAATACTGGGAACTCACTGCGATAGCAGCTTTGAATCACATGCCACTATTTTAACCCGACCAACGTTCTCCTGGGATTCTTCATTTTTAAACAGTGCATCCTGTAAAATGAAGGTCCATACATTGTCGCAGAACCTGTAGGTGTGTAGATGCCCCTGCAAAATACAAAATCTCAGATATATCAGCCTTTTCCTTGCCATGGCTACTACAAGTCAACAATTCAAAAGATAACCAAGCTGAGTGAAAACATTCTTAATACAATGCCTTTCACCCTTATGACAAGGGAGATAATGTTGTCTTTCAGTCAATTTCCTTCTTTTTAGTCATCCATCACTCCATTACACAATTAAATAAAGAGAAATACAACCAAATTTTTTTCTCATTAAAGAGAAAATCAATTCCTCAAAATTGAAGACCAGGTACTCCTTCCTTCATACAAAATGGCTCTGGAAACCACTGTAAACTAATCACTATGCAAGCTCAATTGCAATCGGACGCATGTCACTACAGCAATCAAACAAGGGAAGTGATAATGTGTCCTCTCCAGCAAAAGATAAAGGAAACCACATCCTAAAAGGTAAAGACAGCATTTAAGTGCCACTGTAATCAGTAAATTGCAAGCTATGGGATTGCAACCACTAAGAGAGTTGTGCTCCTAAGAAGAAGGGGGGAAAATTGTACCGGACCTGGTCAGTTTTTTCCAAAATTTTCCCCAACTCTGTGACTCGCTCTTATATCTATCTATCACCTTTCATCACAGATATCATTAAGATATGGAGATGCTGAAAGCACGTACTTATATAGTCTGAAACTGATTGGATCTGTAGCACTAATAATAAAAGGATGACACCACTTAGCTTTAAGCCATCTCAATATGAGTTAAACAATCACAGGCGTTTTACTGTGACAGAAGATTCCAATAGTCCTCTAACACCATGCTCAAGAGAGTAGAAAACAAAAACACATTAAGGCTGTGGAAACCTGTCCACAGGTTCAGAATTTGAAAGCAAAGACATTTTTGTAAAGTTTCTTTAGAATTAATTCTACAGATGTACATTTGATGTTTTACTGAAAAGGATGTGAGATCAATAACCATAATGTGGCAGAATCAACAACAATGTGCAATCACAGTAATTGATGCACCAACAATGATGGTTGCCAAGCATCGTATTGAAGAAAATACAACTGAAGGAGTAAATGTTGTAGGAAGAAATTAACGCAATCCTGTCCATGGACACAGCAAGGGGAATAATATCATCCAGGATGGATAAGTTGAAGGATAGACAAACACAACAGCAAGCTTAATCAACCACATGAATTAGTACAAACAATATTGTTAACATCTAAATACAAGACTGAAGAAGTAGAAACAAATTCCATGAAAATTTGAGTTGCACAAATGAAAACGGCATACTTATAGTTCATCCAGGCGCCAACATTCGATTGCCATATAGACACAAATTAGAATATATAAACAATGTCATTTTGTATGCGTAACTGCTAACTTAAACCATTATACTTCAGAGCACTCTTTACTAACAAAACCCAGGACCTTATCCTTTTCACTACTAAATCACCCATGTACATACGAACTATAATAGAGATCCCAAGTTAATCGTCCAAGATAAATTTACATCGATTAACCTCCTCCTTCAAATAATATGTGCATCGTAAAGAAAATAAAAAAACTAAAAGAACCCGAAGCCAAAGATGTAACTAACCATCAGCATTAAAGAAGACTGTCTGACACTAATAATCAAGGAATCAAATGTAAAATCAATCAGAATACAAGCAGCTTAGTAGAAAATAACCAAAACAAGAAATGGATTGCCCTACAGCATTACCTTAATAGTCACTTTGCTCTTCACTTGTGTTTCCAGAGCTTCAGTCATAGACTACAAAAATTACAAAAAGAAATGGAATTACATACAACAACGAATAACCACTAAGTGGCGGTTGGTGCAAGTTTTTACCTTATCGAACTGGACAAGAACCTGGATCGCTAGTTCCGGGCTGAGAATACCAGCAGAAACCATCTCGTCGAGAGTCTCCGTCAGGCACATCCCGATAGTCGAGCGCCTGTACAGCTCAAAAGTCGCCATTCACTTTAGATCTGCGACCAGACACAAAATCAATCACCTAAAATCACAAACTCAGAGCCAACAAAACAGGAAATGAAAACAACAAAAAAAGCAGATAAAGAAGAAGAAATCAAGGGACTCGAATCCGTGAAGATCATTACATATGGAATCATGGAAGCGTTGCATGTACATATAAAAAATTGGGAAGGAAAATTACGAAAAAGAGGGATTGGCGACGAAGATCTTTTAGTCTGTTGAACGTTTGCTCGAGCAAAGAACTTTTGGGCGGAGAGAATTTTGGGGCCTTATATACCCTAGATTTTGAGGATCGGGGTATATATAGCTGCGACGGATTTGGAGAACCTGAATTGACTGTTTTACCCTTACTCCCTTTTGGGTTGCTTCCCATTTTCTTTCTCTAATTAACGGTCCACTATATTGACCCAAAAATCGTAAGCCCTGTCCAGTTCCTATTCATCTTCATCATCACTTGCTAAAATTTTGACTGAAAAGTAACGAAAAAATAGATAATATAAATTTATTAAAACATCACAACGAAAATTCCTTCCTATAATAATAAAGTAAACATATATAAACAAGTTTTGCATTTTGAGGACATAATTTTGAGGACAACTTGAAATTGATTATTAAGAAAAAAGATATAAAGCATATATATTATTATATAATAAGAAAAGGTAAAAGATTAAATCTTTATTTGGTTTCACTTTTTTAAAAAATATTATTATTACTTTAATCATTAAAAATATTGTATCTTAATAAAAATACTTAGAATAATTTCTTAACTATTAACAATCTCTTTACTAGTTAGGGATAAGGTTGTGTATTACTAGACTTCCCTAAATCTCGCGCTTCAACGAGATTTATATTGAGTATTGTTGTTGTTGTAGAATAATTTCTTAAACATATGTTAGATTATTATGATAAAAGTTATTTGTTATTTACTATTTTATACATGATAAAATTTATATAATTACTTTGACTTGATTTAATCAATGTCAATTTTATTAAATTAATTAGTGAAGATTTTTAAAAAGTTTTCCAATAAGTAATATTATAAAGTATCTTTAAATAATTTAAAATAACTAAAATTTTAAATAATATAATAAAAGTTTGTATTTTAGCTAATGAATATAAACCAAAATGTAGTACAAATAAGGCTAAAATTAGTAATGGTAATCAGTCACTCGTCCTTAGCTAGCTTCGTTTGATATTCATTACATGTAATTAGAATCTGGTTCGAATTTTTGATCAAGCTTGAGTTGTGCTGGTTTGAGTTCGGGTTATCATAAAAGAACATTTTGATGTAATTAATTTAAAATAAAAGTATTTTGATAAGAAAGTTCAAACTGTTTAGACTGTTAAGGTTATATTTTACGTCAATTTTGATCAACCCAAGCTTAGTTTGTTAATTTCGAATCAGGATGAGCTGGACTTTAATTGCTAACACTAGTTAATATTGTAAAATTAAGCCTATCCCTCTTTGATGGTCCTATGTTTTGCTTTTTCAATATTTATCTTATTAGGTAAATACTTTTTTTATAAGTTTATCTTAAAAACATGCGTTTATTGTTTACTTAATTTTTTTGACATTATATTGATCTTTTTAATGTTATAAGTCTATAGATTTTTTTAATGTGAGGATCCATATTTTGTGAGAGCACGGAGAATTTATCTCGTTATTTTTTTCTTCATAGGTTCACTTCTCTTGTGTGTTCGTATATATGTGTGTGAGAGTGTACGTGTGTGTGTTGTATTATTTTAAAGACGAGTACTCTTCTTTTGTGCTTTTTTCTCCATTAAAAAAACATAATAAAATAACCTTATGTTGATTGTTCCTCCTTCATTCAACTAGAAGAAAGGCCTACTAAATCTTGGAGAGTCACTATTGTTTTGTACTTGTGAAGTAGAATAAACTCTTACGGCCAGTTTAGTTGAAGGTAATAGGTATTCTATTACCCAACTTGTAACACCCCATTCTCGCTGGACCCGAACTCGATACCGATGGTGATATCCGAATCCGTGCTCCTCGAGGGTGGCGTGTCACATCACTTAACATTTAAAAACTCGGTATAATTTTTTTTGAATACACTTCTCACCAAGCATTTGTTTGGGCCCACTCTTCTTTTTTAAAAAAAACATTTTGTCTACTTAAACTGAAAACGAAACATATTACATTTCAGCGATGAAACATAAAGTACAGAAAGGTGA
>JAOTAY010000002.1:4070493-4089120 GCA_025629805.1 Erythroxylum baracoense | reverse complement strand
TGTGTTCGTTTTCTATTGATTTGATTTTAGTTTACTGCTGCATTTTTTGTTTTATTTATTTTTGTTCAATTCAACCCTCTCCTTTTCTATTCTAGCACTTTAGAAATAAGCTTAACCAGTCTCTGTGGGATCGACCATGCTCATTACTATTTACAAATCTTTTAGAGTAGGTAATTTATTTTTAGTGGTTTCGACACCCATCAGAAAGAGATGAGAAGCAGATAAATTCCAAAAGAAAAATCTTGGTCAAGTTGATTGGAAGACACGAGAAGGCCAAATGAGCATCACAAAAGCTATTTAGTTGATGAGGTAAGCCAAACAACCACATTTGTAGCAAAAAACAAAAAAAGCGGCGAAGTTAGGTTTACAAGAAACATACCTAATTTGTGCAATTGATAGAGAAATGTTAGAGAAAAGACTAGATCATGAAGAGCAAGAGAAACGAGAGCTTCAAGACGAGAGCATAATGACGAAAGCGAAGAGGACAAGAGCGAGGGAGATGAGAGCGTGAAGCGTGAAGACGAGAGCGAGGGAGACAAGTAAATTTCGGTCCTCAACGTTATAATGTTTATTTTGACATACCCAGAATAGGTAAAGACAAGGCTATGTCTTCTTTAGCTATTCCTCAAGGTCCGGGAATAATTAAATATGATAATGGCTATTCTGACTCTTTTTCTAACCAAGCACAAGAATATGTAATTGTCAAGAATACACTAGGAATAGAATACTTATCCCATTGAACCAAAAATGATGTAAGTGATTAAGAAACTTGTTAGCAGATATTCCTTTAGGAATAAACCAACAACTCCCATGTCCATGCACTCTGAGTTGCAATAGCCGTTCAGAAAAATAAAACTTTTAATGGCAAAAAATAGATACGTTCGTTTAAGACATAAAATGTTAAAACAACTACTTAAAGATGAAATTATATTTGTTGATTATATAAAAACATAAATGAATTTGTCTAATCCTCTAACAATGCCATTTGGAAATAAACAAATATTTGAAACATCGGCAGGAATAGGACTAAAGTCAATACAAAATATTAACAATTATGGCAATTCAACCTACGTTTCTTTCCCTTCTATGATGTATAATTAGTGCTACACTACAACTTAAATGATAATGAGCTAAGCTTTTGATGATTTCTATATTCCTTATGGGTAGTATATTTATTTGCAGTGTACATTTGATACAATTACCTATATAAGTATGGAATGGGTCGTTTCTAAGAGAATCTAGCAAATCTCTAGAGCATTCATAAATAATTAGGCGCATGCATGTTAGCGCAAACCCATAATGAAAATTAGATATTACGGGGGTGTGATATGACTAATAAAAGTAACTTACAATATATAATTTTGCTTCACCAATGAATTTATAAGCTATTGTACTGCTTCATAGTCTAAAATTCAAATTGTTACATTATAATTTTTAATTCAATAGTACTTAATTATTCTTTTAATTATTTTGAAATAAATAAGGGATTGTTGTAAAATTAATTTAAAATTTCAAAAGCATATCCCACTTTAATGGTCCTATAATTTGCTTATTTTGGATTATTTTATTAAATAAATCATTATTTTTTATATTTATCTATAAAACTTGTGCCTATGTTTTATTTAAATTCTGTTTTAACGTTATAATTCTAAGGTAAAAGACATAGACTTTTCTGTAGTTTAAGAAATTTTAGAAAAAATTAAAAATTTTGAAAATTTAAAAAATTCTTTCTAGTTTTTAATTTTTTTTTATAAAAATTTATTTTCTTAAACTTCGGTAAAAAAGGAACAATAACACGTATGATATGATATGAACATCATATATAAATTAACCAAAAGTCACAACATAATAATATAACTCAACTCTTAAACCCAATCTAAATTAATTAAACTTGATGTAAATTAATAATTTAAGATAATTATAATAAATTATTAATATAAGTCATGTTTAATTAGTATGGTTAGAGCTTAAGAACTGGATTAGATTATTATATAAGTAATATTCAATTGATTTATGTATGATATTCATATTGCGTATGTTTTATCATTATTCTTAATCGATGTTTAAAATAAGAGGTTTTTTTAATTTAAAATTATAAAAAAATTAAAATTTTAAAGATTAAAAAATTTTAAAAAATTAAAAAAACAAAGAAGTTCTATATCTTTTACTCATAATTTATAAATTATTAAAGAATTTTATATTTTTCTTTTAATAACAATGATTTTTCACTCCTCAATCTCCGTTTCTTGTTCACAATTTTTACCACCAGTTAAAACGTGTACGACAAAAGATCAAACCACGTAAGATAGACAGGACCAGCGACGTGTAAACATTGACGGGCTTTCTCCCAAAACTCTACATCCCTCTAGTGTCTGACTTCTCACTCTTATCATCCGGTTAGGGGAAGGAACTTCGACCGAAAGAAGAATAACAATGGAAGAGATTGTGTCGTCACCCACCACAGCAACTACAACCAGGAGAAAACATGATACTTCAGCTACGTCACGTATGAAGAAGGGCTGTTTATCGTTCCTAGTCTCGTTGCAGGAAGGTTTCACTTATGTTAAAGCCTTATTTGTGGGTCAGGTGGGAGTAGGACCAACTTACATTTACACTCTCAAACGCCATATTTCTCGAGAAAGCATGTACCCTTTTCTTGGTTATGATCTTATTACATGTTTGGGCAGATATTGTTCTGATTCAATTCGTTTACATGACACATAAATCAACAGGCGAAGAAAATGACGGCGAAAAATGAAAAACAAGCAGCAGCAGCAGAGCTAGAGGCCGAGAAGATGCAGGTTGAGGCTGCTGATAAAGCCGAAAACACCAAGAAAAGGCTTGACAAGCCTCTGTAACTTTATCATGATAGAGTTAATTACAACCTCCGAGAGTAGACTGTATTCATGCTAATTGATGCTCGTGTTGTCGTTCCAAAGACGGTGGAGAACTTCGCAGTTCAAGCTAATTAGAACAATCTATCTTCAGACTGTTTCTGAACTGAAAAATCATTCATTAAGTACCTTATTCACTTCACAATTTCCAATATATAGACTCCAGAAATTGTTTGTATTTATTATTTTAGGGGATGCTTGATGTTTCGCAGGTTCAATCTTGAAAGGAGAACGAAAATTCTTCAGATTGGTTGCTTCTTTATCTGGACTTGTTTAATTATTTATTGGCATTGGTCATTATTGGCTTTCCAACAATCCAACATCTTAATTAGTACTGTTATTTAGTCTGTGTAACAATCACGTGTCTTTGCCTTACAGTTAGTGCCTTCTCCTTTCATTTTCTCTTTTCTATCTGATATAATAAAACAAACTGATTGAATTTAGTCCTAAACAAACTGATATAAATAATGGAAAGATTGAGTTCATTATAAACATAAGAGTTTATTTTAGTTCCAATTGGAGCTGTTGAATTCAGAATATCTTGTCAGGAGTTGGAGGACCTTCTAAGCGAATATAATCATACATGATTCCCTGAACAGGGCTATCAGTAATTGCTTGTGTGAGATATATGGTGTTATTCCCTTCCACGAACATGGTGCCCGGTATCTCTACGTTGTAAAGCCTGTAAAGGCCATGAATTCCATGCCTTACTATTGTGTTGTCGTGCCCAATTTCTCCAGTTGAAAAGAGGGGAGGATCGGCTTCTGCATCATTTATCCTCACCTTAGTAAACAACACATCACTGAAAAGTGTCAGGTTTTTAGAGGTGAAAAAAAGCATGTAGATCACAGACTAATGAAACTAGTATCTATAACTTGTGAAGTTATATTTCATACTTGCAGCTCTGCAATATTAGCTGTTGCCAATGCCAGTCGAAGCTTATAGTTTCCAGTTTGATCTAGTCTCTCAAGTTCGAACTTGATTTGCCAAGTAGTTGCTGTGTAAGTGTCATCATCATCGTTCTTCCTACAGGGCAATTAACTTTAAACTCGTTTGATTCCAATTTCAAATGGAAGTTCACAAACTTTCACATTCTCGAATACGAAAAGAATCGAACCTGTTGACTTGAGCATAAAACCAGTCCTTCTTGTAGTCACTAACTCCGACTGTATATACTAGATCTCCTTCAGGGTATAAATCTGCATACCTCTCCCACAATCCATATTGCCTGAACCTGCAAACGGAAAATGGAAGTCAGAGATCATAGTACATTCAAAGACATAATTTGCTGCTCAAAAGTTGAAAATCCCAAATACAGAACTAACCTGTCAGGATGATTGACATAAAGTTTGTTGATGTACTTGGGGTTAGGTTGAGGAACATAAAATTCTGCAGCGGACCTGTCAGGAATCCCAATGTCCCACAAAGTTGGGCCGTTTCTTGGGGGCTCGAATAAGAGATCGCCCATGTTGATGTCACAGCCTACTTGGAGCATTCAGTTACATGTTAATTGTCAAAATAGATCAATTAGATAAGGGAAAAACATTAAGACCTGGAGCTATGACGATGATGGTGTCATTTCGGTAATCCCCAATTACACCAGGAACCCATGCATAGAGATTATAATTTCCAGTACGGACATGCCCAATGCAGAAATAACCATCTGCATCAGTTCTGGTCCAGAATTGGTATCCCTGAAAAGAAAGGTCATTAAGAACTTCCCAGTGTGTTGTAGATGAAACAAAATGTTTGACTAGATCACCTTGCCTTCTGTTTGCCAGGACCCAGCATCCCCTGGAGGTGCTAAGCCCACATAAGCACCACCTACGCTGTAGTTTTCCTTGCTAACATACCTGTCCACGACAAGGAAATGGGAACCGTTGTCAGTCATCGACTAACCATTTCATTTTCCCTCTTTTCTTTCTTTCTTTTTTTTTTTTTGGAAAAATCATTTGAACTGATTTCAACATATTTGATTAAATTCAAATTTAAATATTTTAATTCACTCTAATTAATAAAAAATTTATTCGAATAAATCTGAAATTAGCGAGTTAAATTATATTAAATTTAATTTCGACTTATTCAAAAATTACGTTCAACTCTTTCAGAAATATTTATCAACCGAGGATAATTAAGATATGTGAGTTGAGTAGGGGCAAAAGGGTTAGTAAAATTATTAATATTATGTAGCATTATTCTCTTCTATAGTTTATTGATGTTGAGATTGAAATGTTCATAAAAAAAATAAAAATAGAAAGCATAGAGCATATATATCTGTGTGTGTACCTATCCCTGATCTGTAATCTGCCGCTAACTTTACCCCGTTGATCTGATCGGGGAAAATCCTCCGAATCAGGGAAGCTGTATGGCCAACTTTGGACTTCCTTGAAGGACTTTGGATTAAAAGAAAAAGAATAAAGTGTTGGCAGTCAGAGTTCTGAGTCACCAGAAGTGAATCCCAAAATGCACATGTCGAGTAACAGTACAATTGAAACAGCAAAATATACTAACACAGAGATTCAACTTCATAAACTTAACACGAATAATTTAAAATTTAAAAGTAATGAAGTCTATGTGTGTTAGTTACATTTCATACGTGTCTAAGCTGAAAATGTTGAAAATGATATGCAGCAGATATTGTCAACTATGCAGATTGAACCTGAATTTTAGCATCGTCCCAGAGTGAAAGAGCATGAGTTTTATCCTTGGCAGAATTAACATAAATAAAAACTGGTCCAAAGACTTTCTTCCAAGCCTCATTCGGACTAAATTTCAACACCAGATCCTCTCCACCGTAATGGGCACTGATGAACATCTGCTTGTGCACAGAACTCAGAGTTGATTGGAGAACGTTAACATAGAAAAAGACTTGTGCATAATTTCTGAATAACAAGTGAAAAGAAGCTTGGTTAGATGAATGGATGACTTACTGCTAGAGCATAGGGACCAACATGAGAGGTTAGGTTCTGTTTCAGGGGTCCACCAGACCGGAATTCACTACTGGGCGTTATTTGCCAGAACCCCACAGGTGGATCAAAGCATATCCATCCATGAACATGGAGGTCTTGGTTCTCACATGAATATTCATACTTATCATCCACCTGTATATGTATATATAAAGCCTGTGTATCAATATCATATGCTGCTAGAGTACTTGGACAATCCTGAAGTGCTTATATGATAATTTGGGTCATTACCAATAGATTTCCTTCTGGAAGTTAACTAACTATCAGGAGAAAAAAAATTAAAGGTAGACTTTAATTAGATTTGACTTGACTAAAGTTAACGGGAAAATCAACAAATTAGTAATTATAACTAAGTTTACCTCTCCTTTGAACTCGGGCTCCACCGGATCGACTAGTAGGACTGCTTCTGGAACTACTAAAGGTTGGCTTCTTTCTGGTAAGCGGTCATCTGGGAGTGGCATGAATCTTTGCCTGTTGTCTGCTATTGCCATATAATGAAACCTATGGGCATACAAATGTAGAAATAATATTCACATAAAGCATATATAGTTCAATATATATATTTTTTGATCGATATTTCCTGTTTTTACTAATTCTATAATATATGTAATGGGTATACAGAATTAATGAAAAATTTAAGTACACACAGGGAAACAACTCTTACTTGTCTTTTCTTAGTTTAAATACAATTCTTATTTGTGGAAGATTGAATGGAGGCCATTCCGCTAAATGCTCAAAGATTGAATATGCGTAAAATCCTGAAGAATTTCGAAGCATTATGAACCTGATGAGGATTGACAAATCCATGTATTATCAGAATAGTTACAAAGATACTTTCCTCTAAGAAGTAAACTTCAAATCCTTACCTTTTGTCCAAGTTCAGAGAAGCAAACTTCCCTTCGAGAGAGGAATCCCATGTTCTTGTGAACGAGATCTCCACCTGGTCCTCACTTTCCATTACAACTCTAAAACTTGTTCCTTCAAAGCTGGCGGGATGGGATTAGTAATGAGTAAAGACCATGAAGAATAATGGTAATGACCATATATAAGAACAATTCAAAATGAGGTTTTGGTGTTTGTGAGAATGCTATGAGATGACAGAAAGAAACGACCCACATGTCGAATGTTCCTGTTGTGCCGGTGCTTCCTGCTTCACTCCACACATAATCCCAGTACCTACAATTTCATATAGAAGACCTGTATCAGCTTTCTCCTTTTTACAAGTACTTTCGAAGTCATTTTCTAGAACTCTACGTGTTTATAAATGCAAAAAGAATTTTACGATCATGCACAGATAATACCCTCTGTGGATTTCGTCATCTACGGCAAGCAAATTGTCGATGCCATTATATTGTATGCCTGTGACAATTCCTCCTGGATTTGATAGTGTTACTTGAACTATCCCATTATCCATCACCACCTATATGTAAGTAATCCCATTCCACACTATTAAAATGAAGTAAATCATAGAAACAAAATTTATCACATGCAAGTTGTATTAGGAGATTTTACACGATCATCTTCAATTTGCAGTTGCACTGCAGGAGTCGACATGAGCAGTCCTGAACTACCTTCACAAGTACTTGCAAACAGCAAACTACGTTTACACTAGTTTTCTTCTACGAATCTTGGTAACTGTGTTCAAAGTAATATGTTACTGTGCGAGCACGCTTCCCTTAAATCTTCCTTACTGTAACTACTTTCTTAGCCGCCAACTATTGTGGTGAATAGTCGTTGTAGCGTGGAAGGCACGATGAGTCTAGATGAAGGGAAAGAAATATGATGAAAGGAAAGAGTGAAATATTGCGACTTTATGTCCAGTTTTTGTCTTTAGCAATTACTGATGGCCCTCGTAAAAGAGATTGACGCGTGGAAGAGTTGCTTATTATTGTTAAGACGCCGAAAGCATGCATATTGCATTGATTAACTGCATAGAGTGTCCATCCTTTTCTTGGTAGTTGAAAAATCTGCAACCGGAGTATATTTCGAATATCTTTGGATAGACATTAAAGTTTTTTACGAAATGATGAGATGGTTTATAAAAGAATGAAACGTAAATAAATATAATATTAAAAAAATATTATTTAAAAAAATAAAAGGTTTGTAATGTAATATAATAAAATGTTGTTTATATTTTATAGTAAATTTTTAAATTAGAAGTTTTTTATTTTTACTGTCTAAAATAAGAAGTATAATATAAAATTATCTTTTTTATTACATTTTATTCTATTTTATTATAATTTTGTTTTAAATAATAAAATAATATTTTATTTTATTTTATTTTATTGTAAAACTTTCGAAAGATACTTATGATTATGATTTTTTTAAAATAAAAATGGTTATCTTCATTAATTATCCAAACTCAATACATCAACAATGCAATTACGTGGATTCTCCACAAACTCCACCTGATCTGTCACAGAATAAGACGCTCTTGCTAACTCATGAGCCACCCTATTTGCAGATCGTCGAATAAAAGAGATGTAGATACTCGTAATTTCTGTAACAAGAAACTTACAATCAAGAATTATAGACCCAAAAGCAGATTCATCCTCATAACGAGAATCATTTAAGGCTATCACACAAAATTGAGAATCAGATTCCACTACTACATTATTCCAATTTCTTCTTTTGATCTAGCTTAAAGCTTCTCTAATTGCTAGGCCTTCTGCTACCAAAGAGTCCATATTGACATGCATCCTTTTTTGCAAAGCAGAAATAAATTCACTTGAAGCTCCACGTGCAACCATGCCTAAACCCATGCTACTCCCTGCAAAAATGGCAGCATCTACGTTTACCTTCACACCGAGAATCATTTAAGGCTTTCACACACAATTGAGAATCAGATTCCACTACCACATTATTCCAATTTCTTCTTTTGATCCAACTTAAAGCTTCTCTAATTGCTAGGCCTTCTGCTACCAAAGAGTCCCTATTGCCGTGCATCCTTTTTTACAAAGCAGAAATAAATTCACCTGAAGCTCCACGTGCAACCATGCCCAAACCTATGCTGCTCCCTGCAAAAATGACAGCATCTACGTTTACCTTCACACAGCCAGCGGGAGGTTTCATCCAGCACACAGCCACTTGATTCATTTGTTCATTGACAGCCGTTCCTTTTGCTAAAACCCATTCATTCAACGTCCTCCTTGCATAAGACACCACTTGGGATGGATTTCTAGCCCTACTATGTGTTGGGCGCAACGAGTGTATTTTGTGAAAAGGAAAATAAAATGAGCAAAATAGACACAGAATATTTAACGTGGTTCACCCTTAACTTTGGGCTACGTCCACGGACAAAAACTCAGAATGTTTCTTCCACTATTACAAACAGTAGGTATACAGAGATAAAACTAAAATAGTGGCTCACAAGGTGTTTCCCAACCTAACAAATACTAACTTCACTATTTTGTCACTCACCAACCTTTTAGAAATATATTTCCTAACTTCAGAGCATTTGATTTGCTCTGATTTTTCTCTCTGTTTTTTTGTATTTCTGTCTGAAGCAGGGAGTGCCTTATATAGGCACGTCACCGCGGCAGCTATTTTTTTTTTCTTATTTTCAACAATTGCGATTGTGACACCGATTTCGGTGCCGCAATGTTAGAATGATGGAGTCCCTCCATGTGAGAGGGACCCATCTCCAGCAGTAACATCTGTTAGTTTATGTTTTTGATTTTCAAGGTGTAAATTCAAAGCAATCAATAGTTAATTATGTCAAGGCAAATTAATTAAAGTGTCTCCAAGCAGAATAAATCCAAAGTTGGTGAATGAAATACAAGTTTTAGGAGTTGTAAGTCTGAACGGGTTGCATAACTTATAGAATTATGCAAGATCGTAGTTTAGTAATCAAGTTAGAATAAAAGTTTGTTAGTTTACCTTAATGTTATTTTGAATATTTCTAATTCAAATGTAATTATTTTTCTTATTTTACATAATTAATTTATGTTTGCATTGAAAAGCAAGTTGCAAGTTGTTAAAAGAATTCCTGTGTGGCCTATCAAGTCTCGTTTTCACAATGCATATGAAGTCTTCAGCTTTACGGTTCCTTCTTGTTTCGAAGGGTCTGCATGTGTCAGAATTCCTGTGTGAACTTTTCGGCTCCAGGGTTCCTTCTTATTTGAAGAGTCTGTATGTGTCTGAAATCGTGTGTGAACTCTTCAGCTTTTTTTCAGCATCCGCAACTACGCTCGAAATGGAATGACGAGGACTTGACATTTTATTTTTGTCTATAAAAATCTTCCGTCACCATTCATAAAGACAAACTAAGTACATTCCAAAATAAGTGAAATCCTTCTCCTACAATATAGTAACTTTCACCTGGATAAAAGAACAGTACTACATGTCTCGTAGACGTGGTTTTAAATAGCTTCCAGAGAACTCTTTTATCATGACTGTCAGCTTTCGTCTATATAACTGCTTCACGCAATCAAAAACGACAGACCGCTTTCGGGAGATATAGTACCACTACACACGCGCTGAGTACAAATGACACTTCTTGAATGTGGTCCCGTGCTATGACCAAGAAAGGGTGTTCATAGCTATAAGTAGAAGAGGGTATTCATAGACAACGTACGTACACGCATAGATCACAAATGTCAATTCTTAAATGTGGACTCTGATGCTGTAACTAGAAGAGGGTGTTCTTATATAATGCACACGCACAGAGCTCAAATGACAATTCTTGAACGTGGACTCTGATGCTATAACAAAAAGAGGGTGTTCTAGCGGGGTTGTTTCAGCGATAGAGTTGGTTTAGGAGGGATATTTTTGCTGTTCTTGTACTTGGAATAAAAACTTTGTACGCTTTCAGGAGTTTATGTTCAAAGAACAACATTTGGATTGGGGAAAACAATGACTCGGGCTGAAGTGAAACGGTTGTGCTTGAGACTGTTAGCAGCAGTTATTAGTGGTTCCCTTATTGGGATTTCGTTAGGTGTCCTAGCGGACTCAAATTTAAGACCTGAAAGCTCTATCCATAATGGTACCAAAGAGATTGAGTCTCATCAAGCAAGGAGAGTGCTAAGTTTCTTTTACGAGAAAGGTCGATCAAGTTATAAACATGTTTGGCCGGTAAATCATGTCCCATTTTTCCTTGGTTTTGGATGCAGTGAAGTGGAACTTTATGGCTCTTCATAAAGTCCTACCATATACTTTTATTGTTTCATTAATGTTGCGAGTGTTTACTTCTTGGGTTTGGAACCTAATAGATTTTAGACCTCCAATCAACTAGGACCATGAATAATCTTTTTCTACCCTGGCTTATGTTAACGGAAAGGACTCTAAATTCTAAGATTGTGCTTTGCAGGGCATGGAATTTGGGTGGAAAATTGTGGTGTGCACCATAATTGGATTCTTCGGAGCAGCATGTGGGAGTGTAGGAGGTGTTGGTGGGGGCGGCATTTTTGTTCCCATTCTTACATTAATTATAGGGTTTGATGCCAAATCATCCACAGCGATATCAAAATGTAAGGACTGTAATGCAATCATTATCATATTACAATTTTGATTGATTCAATCTTACTATCAAGTTTCATAATAACTATCCTCTTAATGGATCTAAGAGGATTAATACTCTCTAGCATCATCTTTCCTATCACAACATGCGTGTTTTTATGTATCCATTCCTAAAGCTGATGTAGGCTACGTTTCCAGGTATGGTCACAGGAGCAGCAGGTTCAACGGTTTACTACAATTTGAAGTTAAGGCATCCCACACTTGAATTACCAATCATTGACTATGACCTTGCACTTCTATGTCAGCCAATGTTGCTGTTGGGAATAAGTATTGGAGTTGCTCTAAATGTGGTTTTTCCTGACTGGATGATCACTGTTTTGATAATAATTATATTCTTAGGTATTGTGTTTGAATAAAGAGATGATGACTTTTCTTGCATTTTCTTGAACAACTTTCTTTATCTTTATCTGCTGCTTGTAGCCACTTCAACCAAATCATTGATAAAAGGTGTTGAAACCTGGAAAAAGGAAACCAAATCCAAGAAGGTTGTATGTTAGTCTTTCCATTCCTTAAGCACAGTTTGATGGTATTATGATTTAAACTTAAATTTCTCCTGTTTGCTGCTTCACTTCTTACTATGAATTTTCAGGAGGCTATTAAACAGAGGGAAGCTAAATGTTAGTGTTATTTTTTCCCTTTAAATCAAGTGCATATAAGTTGTTACTTCTCGTTATACCATTAGTCCAAACAGAATTTCTCTGTAATCAGATGATAACACTATCGAACTGGAGGCCAAGCCTCCTCTTGAAGATCCCACTACTAAAGCTCAACCAGAAGATAGGGCATCAAAAAGGGAAGAGGTAAGCAGTTAACTAGTCTTCATTTCATTGATCTCTGATCTCTTAGAATTTTAGTTCTAATATTGTCTCAGGTCTCTATCATTGAGAATGTGTTCTGGAAAGAACTTGCACTTCTAGTTGCTGTCTGGTTGATTATTCTTGTATTGCAGATTGGGAAGGTTTGATCCTCCCCTTAGTTTCTCAATTCCTAGACATCTCTCTTTTGGCCTTCTATATTCCAATCAAGGGTAATGGGGAACCTATGACTTTGGCTCAGAATTACTCAAAAACATGTTCGGTTGCATATTGGGTGCTAAACATATTGCAGGTACCTTCATTAGCACAATAAGAGACTATCATACATTCTTATTCTACCATCAAATTTGCTAGAACATGTTATTATGTTATGATCTCTTGGATCAGATCCCAACAACTATTGGGGTGACGTTGTATGAGGCAGTTTGTTTGAACAATGGGCGGAGAAAGATAGCCTCCAGAGGAGAAGAAAACACCTATTGGCGAGGAGACCAACTTGTTCTTTACTCTGCACTTGCTCTGTTAGCTGGCATAATTGGTGGCATGCTTGGTCTTGGTGGAGGCTTCATTTTGGGCCCTCTCTTTTTAGAGATGGGCATCCCACCACAGGCAAGGTTTCCTATTTTGTATAGATGCTTGAACATAGTTCAATTTCGTGAATGAATCTCTCCTGTAGGTGTCAAGTGCCACAGCGACCTTTGCCATGATATTTTCTGCTTCAATGTCAGCAATAGAATATTACCTTCTGAAACGTTTCCCAATTCCGTACAGTAAGTCTTTTAGATAAACAAACATGGAATGAGTAAAAAGACAACCATTTTCTTTCCATACGGATAAGTTATTTTCAACTTAGTGCAGCTCTTTACTTCTTCGTCGTAGCTGCTATATCTGCTCTAGTGGGGCAACATGTGGTAAGAAAGCTGATCAGTGTATTGGGAAGATCATCTATAATCATCTTTGCTCTTGTCTTGACAATCTTTGTGAGTATATTATCATTAGGTATGTGGAATCACACAATTTTTTTTCCAAGTATTGTATTATTCACAAGAATTTCAAGTGTTGATTCTCATTATTGGAGGATTTGTTGGTTTCCCAATAGGTGGTGTTGGTGTAGCACACATGATCAAGAAGATTGAGAGGAAGGAGTACATGGGATTTGAGAGCATTTGTTCTTAATATTTTCAAGGACTCTTTAGCTAATAAAACCAAACGAAGAATGTAATTAAATCTTTGAATATTTTAATTAGCAAAATTGTTGCATCATTTATGTGGATAACGAGGGTACTCACATAAAGATATAATAATGCTTACACAAACTTTCAAAGGGACTATATGAAGTTCTTCAAGTGATTTTGCAGACAAACAAGCTATCGATATTACTTACCTGGGCTTTGCCTAAATTTCTTTCTCATTGTAGCTAAAATTTGATATGTGATTGATACATTCTACAACAGTTAATCTTTAATGGCTTATGACTTTGGGTTGAATTTTGTTAAAAGCTTGATCTAAATGATAATATTACTAAAGCTCCAGAAACTACAAAGAATAAAAAACAATAAGTGCTAAATATATCATGAAAAATGATTACCTTACGTAAAAGAGCAGTGTAGGAGCAACATGATCATTGTCCTGCAATATTTTAATGGCAACAAGGATGACTGTTGTTTTCAGGATCATTATTTAATCCTTCACTCCATATAGTATTAGGAATAGTGTAGCATTCATAAGAGATGGTATCATACATCGAGCATGATGCAATTTACTTTACCTATGCTCTTGCAAAAACTCTCTTCAGCCGAGAAATGTTGTTCTCTCCCCTCTGCTCCCTCTTGGTTCCTTGTCGATTTCCTTGACTCTTCTTCATCTTAAATCTCCCTCTTTTCTTCATTCATCACCTGGATCCAACTGTTCTAGCTTCTCCTTTCATCGTTCATCTCGACATTCTCTTAGAATTCACCGCATTCGCTTCTCTTCTCTGCTCGCTGGCAAGAGCTTTTTTGTCTTTAACCAGCTTCCTGCCCTCTTTGGTTACTGTAGAGAAATGTAACAGAAAATAAAAATGTACTAAACTAGCAAGAATGGAATGAGAAGTTGCAGAACATAAAGCTATCTTGCTTCTTTCATTTCAGTCATCATATAACATTTAGATTACAACATACAATATTCAAAATTCAAAAACTACAGTGATTATAGAAAAATGACAGATGAGAACATGTTCTGTCATTCTTGACTAATACAAGTAAGGTTCACCTAATACATGACAAAAATAACTACTTCATTTCACTTGAGCTTGATCTTTGCAGCAGCACTAAATCAGGTTGCATTCCAACACTCCTCCTTGATGCAAGTGCTGTTGAAAACTCCAAGCTTTTCCCTAAGATATTCAAAACGACTTTTCTGTAATGACTTGGTAAAGACATCAGCCAATTGATCTTCAGAAGAACAATGCAATACAATGACTTGCTTCTCCTTCTCTGCTTCTCGAATTGCATGATATTTGATTTTGATATGCTTGGTTTTCCCATGAAACACTGGATTCTTCACCATAGCCACAGCTCATTTGTTGTCACAAAAAATCTTTGTTGCTTTCTGTGGATTAAGCTTCAAATCACATAAAACTTTCCTTAACCATAAACACTGATTTACAGCAGAAGAAGCAGCAACATATTCTGCTTTGGCTGTTGATTGTGCAATTGATCCTTGCTTCTTTGTGCTCCAACATATCATAGCAGAACCAAGAGAGAAAACATAACCAGATGTGCTTTTCATGTCTTCCAATGAACCAGCCCAATCACTATCAGTAAAGCCAATCAAATTTACAAAACCAGTGGCTTTATAATGCAGTCCATAATCAAGGGTGCCATGCACATACCTTAGAACCTTTTTTACTGCCTTAAAGTGGAGCTCAGTAGGAGAATTCATAAACCTAGACAGCATCCTAGTGGCAAACATAATATCTGGTCTAGTGATTGATAGATATAACAAAGAACCTACTGCACTTCTGAATAATGCATCATCTGTTGGACCTGAACCATCAGTGCTTGTTAACTTTACACCTTGAATTCCAGGAGTGCTGACATATTTAACCTTTCCAAGACTGAATCTCTTCATCAATCCACGAGCATACTTGTCCTGTGAAACAAAAATCCCTTGAGCACATTGTCTGATTTGCATTCCCAGAAAATAAGACATCAATCCCAGGTCATTCATCTCAAAAACTTGCTCCATTTCTGCCTTAAATTTCTGAATAGCTTCTGAATTGTTTCCAGTGATCAACAGGTCGTCCACGTATACAGAAACCACCAGAATTTCAATTTCTGAAGTTTTAACATAAAGAGTAGCTTTATTGCAACTTTTTTTAAAAACCAGACTCAAGGAAATACTCATCAATTCTTGCATACCAAGCCCTTGGAGCTTGCTTGAGTCCATACAATGCTTTCTTCAATAAATACACCTTGTCAGCCTCTCTTTCGAAACCTTCTGGTTGCTCCACAAAAATTTCTTCTTCAAGCAAGCCATTAAGGAAAGCATATTTGACATCCAGTTGAAACACTTGCCACTGAAGATGTGCAGCAATGGAGAGAAGCATCCGAATTGTATCAAACCTTGCCACAGGGTTAAAAGTCTCACTGAAATCAACACCAAATTTCTGTGCATAACCCTTCACAACCAATCTTGCTTTCAACTTGTGATTGTCTCATTAGGATTGAGTTTTAATTTGAAGTTCCATTTCAGACCTATCACCTCTTTTTCAGTTGGTCTTAGTACTAGCATCCAAGTATCATTGTTGTTTATCATTCTAAGCTCCTCGTCCATTGTAGCTCTCCAATTTTTGCAATTCAAATCTTCTTTTACATCTACAGGTTCATGCACAGCAACATGACATCTTGAATAGATGTCATCTATAGTTCTAGTATCTCTCACAGCATCTTCTTCTTCAGACTCATCATTTAAAATGTTCTGTGGTTCCTCCTCAGCTTCAACATTTTCTGATTGAGGAGAAGATGTAGCAGATTTGGTGTTCCAATCCCATACACCTGATTCATCGAATTTAACACTCCTGCTCACATAAACTCGATTAGTATTGAGATTTAAAATTCTATATCCCTTTGAAAGATTGCTATAGCCCACAAAAATTCCAAGCTCAACATGTTGATCTAGTTTGTCTCTTTTAATGTCAGGTATATGGCAGTAACACACACTGCCAAAGACTCTGAGGTGATCAACAGATGGTTTAACTCCATACCAAGCTTCAAATGGAGTTTTACCTTTAACAGATTTTGTTGGAAGCCTATTTTGCAAGTAGACAGTAGTGTTGACTGCTTCAACCCATAGAATTTTTGGTAGCTTCTTCTCCAGTAACAAGCATCTGGCCATGTTCACGATGGTTCGATTTTTCCTCTCACACACTCCATTCTGCTGTGGTGAGTAGATGACAGTGAGCTAATGAAGTATTCCTACTGTTTGAAGATAATTCTTGAAGGCATGTGAGCTATATTCAGTTCCATTATCAGACCTGAAAGCCTTGATGGATAATGCACACTGGTTTTCTACTTCTGCTTTGAACTTAATGAAAATTTCAAGCACCTCACTTTTCTGTTTTAGAAAATAAACCCAGCAAAATCTTGAATAATCATCTATAAATAATAGAAAATACCTGCTGGAGTTGAATGTGGCAATGCTCATTGGTCCACAAACATCTGAATGCACTAGCTGAAGCTTCTCTGTTGCTCTTATTGCTTGATTCACAGGAAAGGGTGTTTTGCTCAACTTTTCCAACTGACAAATTCCACACACACCAGTGAACTCATTGATTGAGTTCAGATCATTTACAAGCTCTAAGTCTTGTAGCTGCTTTAATGAAGTAAAGTTGGTGTGTCCAAAATGTTTGTGCCATAGACAAGTGTTATCTTTGACAAAAACATGAGCAATGGCAGTAGCATTTGACCACTTGACAGGAAAATTTCTTCTTTTCATCTCAACTAATAAAACCTCAATGCCATTTGAGTCTCGGATGGAGCAGATTTTATTTTCAAAGATTAACTTATAATCCTTCTCAAGCAATTGACCAACACTAACCAAATTCATGTCAATCTTAGGTACATACAAAACATATGCTATATTTCTCATTCCAAAAGGAGTTTGAACACAAATGGTACCTTTTCCTTCAGCATGCACCATTCTGTCATCTCCCAACTTTACTCTACATGCAAAGTTTCGATCCATATCAGTGAAAATAGTTGGATCAGCTATCATGTGGTTTGTACAACCACTGTCCACAAGCCAAGCTCTCGAAAATTGAGTTGCTGCATACATTTCTTCAATAGCTACAAACAGTTCCTTCTCTTGTTCTTCAGCTCTTTCAACAACTTCTGTGGGCTGAGCTCTAGCTTGCTTCTTTAGATTTGATTTACATACTTATATCTACATGACCAAATAATTTACATGAACTATATTGAGCATTTGGTCTGAACCAGCAAAAATCTGGTGAGTGTGTTGTTTTTTTTGCAGTGAGTGCATAGAGGGAATTTGTTTTTCCTAAACTTCCCTTTGATGTATTGATCAGCCTTCTCCTTACCTTTCCTTTCATAGGAAATCTTCTTGGATCCACTTAGCTTGAATTTTTGAGCAGCTGCATATGCTCCTTCACTAGAGCTCTCCTCCTCTCGAAAAGCTTTCCTTCTCTCTACTGCTTAGAAAGCATTTACAAGTTAAGTAACTAATATTTTATCCATATCCCAGTTATCTTCCAAAGAGGAAATTTTGGATTCAAACCTCTCCGGAAGTGTCACCATAACTTTCTCCACAATTCTCCTCTCTTCAAGTTGCTCCCCAACAGTCTTATCTCATTGATAGTCTTTATGATCCTGTCAACATAGTCTTTAATCTTATTCGACTCCTTCATGCGGTGCATTTCAAATTCTTTTCCCAGATTCAATATTTGCATCTTCCTTGTTCTATCACTGCCTTGAAACTCCTGCTTCAGTCTTTCCCAACCATGTAACATCCCATTACCCATGTTGAGGCTAGAATAGTAATTATGATAGATTAGTAAGAAATTAGAAAAATGTATTTCATGCTCATGCATTATATGATATGCTCATATTCATGAATATTAAATTTTTGCACATAAAAATAAGTGCACATGCATTCATAGACATTCCGGATATAATTGATTTATAATTGAATTGTGAATCTAATTTTGTGGAGAATTGTGGTTTTCATATGTTGAAAAATTGATTTGGAGAGTGTATTTAGTAATTTAGAATTTTTGGAGAATTTTAGAAAATTTCTGAAAATTTGGGTATTTTTGGACTAGGAAAAATACCAAGTGGCAGAATAATTGATGAATAGTAGCAGAAATAAGGGTCAAATGGCAATGGAAATTTTTATAAAGGACTTTGGGATTTAATGACATATGTCATTGAAAATTTA
>JAOTAY010000002.1:4047954-4059056 GCA_025629805.1 Erythroxylum baracoense | reverse complement strand
TAAGTACCAATAATGTTTCATTTAACTCCAACGGAAAAGAATCTTCCTGAAGATAATTAATTATTGCAGTCGCAACATCCATACCAATAATATCCCAATACTTTTGATAGAAACTCGGGTTAAACCCATCAACCCCCGGAGACTTGTCTACTTTCATGCTGAACATTGCCGCCTTCACCTCTTCAAACGTGTAATCAGTCAGCAGCATATGATTCATCTCATTCGAAACACAAGATGGTATCACATCCAAAATCTGCTCCATACACCCAAGAGTTGCAGTGTACAAACCAGAGAAATAATCAACAAGTAAATCATGAAGACCAGTATTTCGTTCTCGCCAAACTCTAGAAGAATCCTGCAAACTTATTATCTGATTGATTGAAGTTATAAAAAAATAAACTCATCGTGATAATGACCAGGAAACAATAAAAATAACACATGCTGCCTCATCACTGCAAGTTGCTGGATTCTGACGCATCAGAGCGAGTATAGCAACAAATTTCAATATAGCCAATGTTCCATAAGTCCGTTACTGATTGTGGAGTTCTACTTCTATATGGCATAGCTTGTTGAACTTTCACCTGAGGCCCACAGCCCACAGTTCTACTATCGATATAAGTATCATTTGTGTGAGTTACAACCCGCTGTAGGCCTATAAAAAGTTTTTAAAAGACAGCTGAACTCATATTTGAATTTAAATTAAATTAAATTTATTTTGAAATAAATTGATATAAATTAAAATTAATTATTATAATTAATTATACTTGAAAATTTCTTGGTCTTTAATCCATGATCTTATTTAATATAATAAATATTATATTATTTATTATAATATATTATTAACAATTTTTTTTATTTCTTACCTATTCTTTGCTTCTCATACCAACTAACCAAGCTCCCTTTAAGCATTATTCGAGCTCTATAATACTTTTGTCTCACTTGTTACTGACCAAAGTCTCTCAATTTGTTTTTAATTATCCTACCAATATTCACTTAAATGTTGTTAACTACATCTTATCATTTGGCTGTTAATGTCTATTGTGATGTTAGTTGGACTGATTGTCATGAAAGTCGTTGCTCATCGCTCTAACTAATATATTTTTCCAGCTTCTAATCTTATTTCTTGAAGTGTCAACACACAATTTACTATAGTTGGTTTTAGTATTGAGTCTGAATAGTGAATTCTAAAATTCTTTCAACTCTAAGGTAGCTATATCAAAAAATGAATATCATGGTCTCTAATTACGAAGATAATTCTATCAACTTTGGGGTGTTTGGAAACTAATAAATTGAATTCAATTCATTAATTTTATGTAATTGAATTCAATTTATGCGTTTGGAATGTTAAAAAAGAGATAGACTTGAATTCTACCACGTAATTGAATCTCATTTTTTTTATGAATTCAATTCACATCTCAAATTATGTGAATTGAATTTTGAATTGAAGAGTTAATTCTTTTCAAAACATTAAAAAATCTTTTTCCAAATGTACACATCATAAATATATAAATTACTACAAAACACACACACATTGATTACATAATATTTTTAGTTAAAGATAAACAAGTCATATAAAGTAGTTGAATTTATTTTTATTACATTTCAAACAATATAATTGAATTCAATTATAATATTTATAGATTTATTCCAAATAGTGTAAATCAAATTTAATTCAATCTCACAAATATAATTGAATCCAATTTGTCAATGAATTCAATTCGAAAGTTTTCAAACACTCCGTAAGAATACGATTTTTTTAATTTACTATGATACAAAATAATCTAAAAAAATTTCTTATTACATTGAAAATATGGAAATTCTTTCTTAAGTCCATTTAATTGAAAATGGGTCCAAGTATCTGGAGACCGTTTTGTTAATTTGTGTGAAAATGAAAAAAAAGAAAAAAAATTGCTTTAGTGAACGACAGGCCCTTCAAATCGAATGTAATCGTACATAAGCCCCTGGAAGGGGCTCGTGTTGCTTGCTTGTGTTAGAAAAATGCTGTTGTTTCCTGACAAAAGCTGAGCGCCTGCTACTTCAACACTGAAGAGTCTGTAGACTCCATGAATTCCATGTCTGGCGATTGCATTGTCCTTCCCTATCATTCCCGTTGCAAATAGAGGCAAGGTTGCATTTGGATTATTGATCCGAACCTTCAAGAACAAATTTAAAGCTATTTTTATTTTCCTTCTGCTTACTTTTTAACCTTAGTACTTTTAATCCAAAACTTGGAGTAACACTTTTTAAAGATCAAATAAATCCAAATCAACAGATAAGAGTAAACAAGGCGGACGTGTGAATATGACCTTAGACTTTTGATATTAAAAGAAAATGATTTTGCATACCTCCAGATTGGCATTGTTTGCGGTGGCCAGTGCTAAATGTAGCTTGTATGTAGCGGCCTTGTTTGGCTCTTGAAGATTGAATTTGATTTGCCAAGTTGTCCCTTCGTATGTAATGTTGTCCTTCTTTCTGCGTAGATGGAGTTCTTCACTTTAAGGTTTAATTTCATATAACCACGAAACCATATATATAATGTATGTGTGTGTTCTATATCAGAGCTTGGAAGAGATGATGAACCTTGTCACTTGTGCAAAAAACCAGTCTTTTGAGTAGTTACTAGTGCCGACTATGAACACCAAGTCTTGAATTGGGTATAGCTCTGCATATCTCTCCCACAATCCATACTGCCTAAACCTGATAGTAAGTGAAAATGATCGATATCTTAAGACAAGTACACCTGATTGAGAAAGCCAAATTTCCCTTAGTTATCAGAAATTATGAGAAGTTTCAGTTGGTTCTTAGATGTTGATCAAATTAAAGCTAACCTGTCAAAGTTGAGGTAAAGTTTGTTGATATAGTGGGGATTCGGATCAGGAATATAGAATTCAGCAGCAGTACGATCAGGGATACCTATTTCCCAGATCGTGGGGCCATTTCTTGGAGGCACGTACACAATCTCACCGACATTTATCACACTGCCTGTTTTACATGTTCATATAATTGGCATCTAATACAGAAAGTAAGACAAACCAATCATAATTACGTAAAAAAATGAGTAGGAAACACGAGACCTGAGGAAATGTTAACAGGAGCATTAAGTTTGTAGTCTCCAATAAATCCTGGAACCCAAGCATATAGATTGTAGACACCAGGTCTTACATTGTTGATTAAGAAACCTCCATTTTTGTCTGCTTGAGTCCAGAATTGGTATCCCTGACAACAAGATGAACTTTTAGTCTGTTATGTCTCTATAACGAGTTTCATTCAAATACAGAAAAGATCTCGGTAAAACCTTGCTCTCTATCTGCCAGGAACCAACTTCTCCTGGGATTGCCAATCCCACGTAGGCACCACTCCCCGAGAGTTCCACATTCCTTGTGGACATAAGAAAATGAATCCAGAACATTTAGAGGTGGTTGGATATGAAATTGTAAGAGCTGAACAGGGTTACCTACCCTTCAAGTACTAACATTCTGCCTTGGACACTACCACGCTGGCTTGATTTTGGGTAATCTTCGGAAGCTACGAAGGCGTAGGGCCAGTTTCGCACTTCAATTTGCGCCTAAATGAGAACCTAGTCGTCAGTAACTCTCCGTTAATGTAGACTCAACATGTGAAAAAGCTTGTAAATAGTGTAAACCTGCTTTTTAGCATCATCCCAGAGTGAGGATGGGATGGGTCCATTTGATGCAGAATTGAGATAAGTGAAAACGGGGCCATAGACTTTCTTCCAGGGCTCATTGGCTTCGATCCTTATAATCGAAGCAGCCCCTTCGTAATGAGTGCTATGCAATACCTGGTCATCACATTTGACTTGATTAGAGTTGACTCTTTCACAATATCTTCATAGAACTTGAAAGAAAGGACAAATTGCTTAAGAATTTTTCAGACATCTTGTCCGATGTACCAGAAGAAACAAGAAAACCTTAGGACTTACGGTAAGGCAGGTAGGGCCGACATGAGATGTAAGAAATTGCTTTAGGGGTCCACCAGTTCTGAACTCGTTACTGGGTGTGATTTGCCAGAACCCCACTAATTGGTCGGTGCTTATCCACCCATGAACCTTTAGGTCCCTGCTCTCGCATGAGTATTGGTACTTGTCATCAACCTGATCACAAGAAGGAACGATTTTCCATCAGGAAGAGGAAGAATCAAGTACGATAACAAGACAAAAAAGATTACCTCTCCCTTAAATTCAGGTTCTATGGGATCGACAAGTAAAACTGCTTCTGGGTAGGCAAGAGGTTGACCCCTTGGAGGTTTCCTGTCGTCAGGTAGAGGCATGAACCTTTGCCTCGTATCGGATATAGCCATGTAGTGAAATCTATTTCCCAAAAAGTCATTTGGTTATTTTTTTTTTTCATTTGTGAGATTAATGCTTGATTATAGACAAAAAGAGATGGAGATGGATGTTCTTATACTTGTCCTTTCCAAGTTTGAAGGCGATCCTGGTATTATCCAGGTCAAATTCAGGCAAACCCACCAAGTGCTCGTAGATGGCATAGGTGAAGAATCCTGAAGAACCTTGAAGCATTACATATCTGGAAAAGATGAATGATTAAAACGCTATGATCACCATATGCATAATTATTAGCAAATGAAGTAGTATTTCGTTGACAGGTTGGAAACTGAGAAACAATACCTTTTGTCAATATTCAACGGTACAACCTCCCCTGCAAGGGAACTACTCCAGTTTCTTGTGAACGAAATCTCTACCTGTTCTGGGTTTTGCACTATTACTCCAAAATGTGTTCCTTCCAACCTGCGTAGAAGGTGAATGATCGCATAATATTGACTTATTCGATCATGGTTTTTAGATGGACCTGGACCAGTCCAATGTAGAGAACCATCCTATTTGTTCTATATTGCTTAAAAAGACTTCACCTTTCTATCAGACTTGTGAAAAAGAATCCCAAACAAACCTGTCAAGATCTCCTTTTTTTCCTTTTGTTCCATTCCCGGTCCAATCTATGTCCCAGTACCTTCAAATGGAAGTAACTTGATGGTCAGTTAAACACCAAAACTGTCCAAGACATACACAAATTAAGTTTTGATCCTGTGAAGGCAATTATATAATTGCAGCAATGCATACAAGTAACCTAATGCCTTCTTTTGCAATTTGAATGCATGCAATCAATTTTAAACGTTGTTTTTATGATTATTAATATTATTTAAAATAATCATACACACTTTAAATTATTTGTAAGATAACAAAGAATATCAAAATAACAATCCGAGTAAGCATTTAATTTTCAAAATATTTCCAAGTATATATAATACAATGTTGGATCTTAAGGGGAACCATAATCACCATGAAGAGAAATTAGAGGAAGGTGAGGTGTGTGCACAATGTTTAAGTAGGTGTTTCATGTTTTAATATAATGATTTAAGATATATTTTGTGGAACATTGGTAGCATATACGTTACTTCATTGAGTTATAACTCCTCTCCAATATACAAGTCACTTCTTCGTAAGATAGCTTTGAAACTCCATACAAATCCTAGTGGTTTTCTACATTCCCTCCTCTACTTTTGTTTCGTGTTTTGTAACAAGTTAGATTTAGATGCACGGTCAGTTTCTTAACTACCCTTTAGGTTACTACGAAAAACTTTATCTACAAATGCAGAATAATTGGTAGCAGTTAGGCTAGGAAAACAGTATAAAAAGAAGGTTTTGTTCAGATAAGAGTATATACCCTCTGTCGTTTTCTTGGTTGAGAATTTCAAGCAAATTGTCAATGCCATGGTATTGAATTCCGGTGATACTTCCCTGCGGTTTCGATATGTTTACCTGCAGTATGCCGTTATCCAACACCACCTGCAAAAGTTATGATTAACCCATCAGGATTATGGTTTATATGCCAGTACTCCCCGTATAGCTCGAGCCGACTTGAAGTTCGATCGAAATACATTCCTACCAGTAGTAAAAGAAGCAACTTTTTTCATCAGGTTATTAATGAAAAGCATACAAAGTTGGTATATATTTACATAATCGGCTTGAATTTGCAGTTTCACTGGTTGTCCAGGACGATTCATGCCCTGAATATGGCCATAATTCTTTCGATCCTCAAAAGACCGTAAACTTGAGTTGAGTTCACGCTGCTGCTGAAAAGAGAATGCAGCCATGAATTCTGAAGACAAAGAAAGGTACAATAATAGGGACACAATTTTTCCAGAACTCATGATTGATTTTGTTTTCAATTCCCTTGCCTCCTGTAGGGTTCTTACTCTCTCTTCTACTATATATATACCTATAATATGTATAGGTATATTTATGTATAGATGGGTTCTTCTCCAATAAAAGCATATAGGAATTGAAAGAGCAATATCTAGCAGGATCTTGGTTTGCTTGTCGTTTCTTTCAATAACCAAAAGAGGAAACAAATCTTCCCTCCTGCTGGATTTGCAGCTTGTCAATGCTCTGATATATAACGTGTCTTAGATATATATGGAACTATGGTGTATTTATTGCTAAATATTGCAATATTTCACAGAAATGCTATGTTGGAAATTTTCATTACATAGTCAAGAATCGGAGGCATTAATGTTGTTTAGTACTACTCTTGTCTTGCACTGTTATGATGGTATATATAAGGATATATCTCATGAATGAACGTAAGGAAATAAAAGAAACAAACTCTTGGATGGCATGCAACTGTTATTGTCTAACAAATACCCAACTACTGATCTCGGTGCTTTCTTCTCAATACTTGCTAATCGATGTGATATTCAAGATGCCCTTCTAAAGATGAAGTGATTTGGTTTATTAAATTAGGAAAAAAATTAAGAATCATAACATGACTTTTGTGAGGATTGTCATTTATATAAATTAAATTGGATCAACCATATTTTTTATTGTTTAACTTTAATTTCTTTTTTATTTAACTAGGATACATTCATAAAAGCAACCAAAACAAAGCAATATTTATATTTGGGTTTTATTAAATTAAACCTCTGGGAGTGACGAATTAAGACATCATGCTTTTCTCCAACGTAAGCTTGGAATTGAACATAAACAATATGTATATACTTGAACATGTATATGCTAATCTTAGGCATGTTCTATATATAGGTTATTTTTGTTATATTTATTAGTCTTGCTCGTTATTTTTTAATATTAAGATTATAGTTTCTCTTTAGTATTTATTTGTATTGTGTTGTATTTTTGTATTTATAAGTAGTTGTTTTTCTTACCTTTTATGTTCATTTGATTGATTTATTTATTTTGCTTTATTTTTTGAATATGTATGCATATTTATTTATAACTTTGTAAGATCTTCATGACACATTGCATGTGGGTTTATAAAAAACAGCCTTTCTATTAGGTAGGAATAAGACTGCGTACTATCGGATCTCTCTAGACCTTGCGTCTCAGCAAAATTTCAACAGGGTGTTGATGATTACGGCCACAACTCTCATTCATGGCTTGGACTAAAGGAAGAATCACTCTCATTTGTTAACTCCTCAATATCCATCTCTATTTTTCGGTTTTTGTAAGCACTTAATTCAAATAGACTTTGTGGATCAATCACAGGCATCATTAAGTTTGTGCTGCATTTAATTTTTCAGGTTTGTACAGATATATGATGTACAATCCGTCGTATCTTCTACTCTGTAGGAATATGAGACAATGTAAGGTCAATCATTAACTGCTTTATTTGTAAGCACCTTTGTTTATGTCTGAAACTTTGTTAAAATTGTTAGTATGGATTAAATTTATTTGTATGTAACGGATATAGATATACTTAAAACAGAGATTTGAGAAGCTGAATATAGACAAATTTTTCTTTTCATTTCTTAGGAAGAAGAGTGAGTGAAGTTTGAAAAAGGAGAAGACTGCAATATGGTATAACCAAGTGCATTATCTGTGAGTCCATATGCTGACCCTTTAACGTTGTTTTAGGCGACGAATATAAATCGTAGCTTTTGAAACCTTTAGTTTTTTTGTTTTGGTATGCAAATGTTCCTTTTGTTGTAGTGGTAATCAACGAAAAATTATGCAAATCAACGAGGACAATCGCAATTAAACATTGTATGATCTTATATGTTTTTGATGTGGCAAAACACCGGAATATTGTGAAGCTCTGCATTTGTTGTATATCTCATTTTCCTTTTACAATCATGTAGGTATGATAAAGTTGCAAGATCTGTCGTAAGCTATGCAGAATAGCAAATATGGTTCGGATCAAGGGGATTAAAGGGTTTATTACGATAAGGTATCTTATCATAATGGCAAATAGTTAAACATTCTCAATAATAGCATTGTATTTGCTTTTAGCTTATAAAAAAGAAGAAAGAATATTGTGGCCAAAAAGAGTATGATTACAAAGAGAAACCCAAATAAGACGGATGATTCAAATAAGGTGAAAAAAAAACTTCAAAGAAGAAACAGAATTGTTTTTCATGTATTAGTCGTTTTGTCTAAAATTCTTAGAAAACAAAATAAAATTTGGGTGCCTTAATATCAGAAATCAAAGGAGAAAATGACATCGTGGGATCAGAAATTATAGTCATGAAAAACTTAACGATTACCAATAACAAGTTCTCTCCCTTGGTTTCATTGTCTCGTTAAAGCTTATTTTCTTGGTAAATTAGCTGAAGATATTGATACTGTTATCAGTTTAACGTCCTGATGTCTGAGTTAGATACTGTATCAGGGAAACTTAACGTCAACATTTATAAAAGAACCAAGCCCATCAAGTCTTCAATCGTCTTGAAGTCAAAATAGTAAAATAGAGGCATAAAAAGACACAATTTAATCTTTACAATACTAAGTCATATGTATAACAACGTAGTTTCGTAGAGACGCACAATATTGACATATATGGTTTAGGCTTTAAACATACTATTACCTAGTCAAAAACGATGCAATATTTGCTTTTATTTTGATGAGAATAGTGCTTGGTTTGCGGGTTCAGCAGATGGAGGACCTTCAAGACGTATATAATCATACATTAGGCCCTGCCAAGGGCTTGTGCATCTCGGTTGAGTCAAAAAGATGGTATTTTCTCCTTCATTTAGCCGAGAACCAGGTACATTAACATTGTAAAGCCAGTAGAGCCCATGAATCCCATGTCTTGCAATCGAGTTGTCCCTCCCTATTAATCCGGTTGTAAACAATGGGCGATTCGCATTTGGGTCATTGACTCGAACCTACATGGGTGGATCAGAGAAACTTTCAACTTCGTGACTTTGTGTGAATTGCAAGGAAAACGGTTTCAAGAGTAAAATGACATTTCACTTTACCTCTCCATGCACAGTACAGTAAGTAACCATTCAATCATGAAGAGCTAGCTCTTTTACCTGTAACTCTGCCAGAGTTGCAGATGCAAGTGCCACTCGCAATTTATAGGTGCTATTCCGATCCACTTTCTCAAGTCCGAATTTGATCTGCCATGTAGTTCCTACGTTTGTGCCGTCATCTTTTCTTCTATTGTTCAAAGACGATATTAAATATGCAATATGGTTAATTTATCTCTGAACAAAGGATAACTGATAAATGAGAGGAATATGAAAACTAGAGAAGAAATAATTCAGTCCTCTTCACTACGAAACACGAGGGCTGCTCTATGGCCTATACTTGCTCATAGTGACTGAGCGCAAGTAATTGCTCAGGTATCGTGGTATTGTTTCAAGAAACTCACTTTTCTGACGGGCATACAGACAATTAATCCAACTTCTGGCTATTCAACAAACAGACCTCCCACTCAAAAGATGCAAGTATAATGTATGTGTTGGCAATCCACATCAACTAGTACTTAGTCTATGTCAAAGAATTGCACCTGATAACCTGAGCAAAAAACCAATCTTTGCTATAGTCACTAACACCCACTGTGTAAACCAAGTCTGCATTCGGATACAAATCCAAATATCTGTCCCACAGCCCGTACTGCCTAAACCTGCAAATTGAAGGAAACGACATCATGTGTCACAGCCTCGTATTAAGGGTTATACAAGCTAAAATGGATAAAGTCACCTTTTAGTCTCAAATTCTGGAGAATTAAAAAATAACTAGTGTCAACACTTCATCTCCAGTACAAATGCTGAAGATATCTAACCTGTCAGGATGATTGACAAATAGCCTATTGATATGTTTTGGATCAGGATCAGGGACATAAAACTCTGCCGCAGATCGATCAGGGATGCCTATTTCCCATATTGTGGGTCCATCTCTTGGAGGCTCATAAACAAGATCCCCCATTTCCATATTACAACCTATATATTGCACGATAATGAACACTACAAATTTTACCTAAAATGAAACTGAAAGAAGACTGTGAGGTAGAAAAAAAAACCTGAGGTCATTGTTATGTCAGCATCAAGTCGGTAATCTCCAATAAATCCAGGGACCCATGCGTACAAATTATACGCTCCAGTGCGTATGTGTTTAATGGTGAAATTACCATTCTCATCTGCCTTAGTCCAAAATTGGTAGTGCTGATCAGAATAATGACGAAAATAATTGATCAGTAATAGGATCAAAGGCCAACATCCAATCAGAAATATACCACTCTTTTAACTGATTGATGGACTAACTCTCCAACAACCTTCACATTCTCGACATCCTATGAAAACCTATTAAAACGACAAATTATCACACGAACATTTTCAGTAATTTTATCATAGAATTTTCAGGTCAACAACTGCGTTCTAAGATAACCTCTTTTTTCTTCTTTATGGTCATTTGATGGACTTTATCTAGCGTTCTAGTTACAAAGAACTGAAAAGAACAGAGAAGGTAACAAAGTTCACCTTGCATTCCCTTTGCCATGATCCATTGTCACCTGGTGGGGCCAACCCAACATAAGCACCTCTGGCAAATATGTAGTCCTCGCTCATATACCTAGATGTCAAAATAACGAAGATTTTATCACGTTTATGAATATCATATAACCAATGCCAGAGACTCGAGAAATAATGGTCCTTCATGTCATTTTTGGAATTTATACATAATAGAAAATCTATCCCCGCTCGCTGGTCTTGAGAAATGGCTTGAAGATACATCAAAACCACTATTGCAATGTGATAGAACTCTCAGTAATGGAGAGTTCGTTTACTGAATTTTATTGATAAGTAACTCAACTCTGTCAAGTTACAGT
>JAOTAY010000002.1:3997306-4019119 GCA_025629805.1 Erythroxylum baracoense | reverse complement strand
ACTAATGAATGTTGAGGTACCAATCATGTCCCTTTTATAGATTCGTTAACAAGGTACCTCGTAACAGGTCGTGCAATAGAAAGCTCCAAAAGTAGTAATTGCCAAAGATACTTTAGGCCTAACTCACCATGCGTCTTCCACCAGCTTTAATATGTCTATTCGTCTTTCACTTCAGGCCAGTATCAAAGGATATGATCTTCAATTTTGATTAATGATATTTTTATTATATTTTATTAAATTTTATTTACATATTTACATAAATTTTACATAAATTTATAGATGAGAATTAATAAAATAAAATTAGAATATAACAACTGAAACAAAAAATTTGATGTGAGTTTCAAAAAATGGACCTGTTCCATCCCATATGCTCCCACTCTGTACTATCTATTCTCAACCATAAATTTTACAATAAATATATAAAATAGAGAGATAAATTTATTAATGAGAGAAGATGACAAAGAATAGGAAGAGAATCTCATTCTCAGTTTCAATTGTTTAACCTTCGACTTTACATGAAATAAAGTATTTGTCTAATCACCAAAGCAATCGATTGGGTTACCTAATTTTTAATATTATTTAACTATTACATAGTTTTATGTTACATTCATATTTATTAAATATCTTTAAATTTTAATGTAAAATTATTTTATAATTATGAATGGATGAAAATATAAAAAATGTATTTCAAGTAAAAAATATCACAAAAGAAATAAATTTTAAATTTTAAATTAAATTAAAACAAAAATTAAATTAGAAATGAATTTAATGTTCAAAATCTTACTCAAATGCAAAAATTTCTGCAAATGGTGGCTTGGATAGTATAGAAAAGCTTGTCAAGTGGATGCAACAGGTAACCCTGGTTCCCATTTCTTTGTTAAGAAATAAAGCCTATTTTTGTCATTGTTTCTCCCCAAGTTCTTGTTCAGCTAGTGAAAATTGACGTATGGAGTCATCTCTAGTATGCTTGTATTGTATAGTAACAGCATTTAATTAAACTTTTAATTCCATATTGTGTGGACATTATATTAGGTATCTTCTTTGGTGTTATTTTATTTATTTATTTATTTAATTTTTTACCTACTCTTTTAGCATATTCGTTTTCATATCTATTCTTTTAACCTGTATTACTTTTTCATTGTCACATTCGCATGTGGGTCTATTGGAAACAACCTATCTACTCTATAAGAATAAGCTTGCATATTATTAGACATTCTCAGACCCCGCTTTAATGTGGGGACTCAGACTAAATTTGATGATAATGATGATGAAGATTCATAATTTTTAGTAGTCCAATTATCAGAGAATCATCCAGCTCTTTATTTCTTTACAGGACCTATACATTTCAAGTAATGTGGACTTAAATAAGTAATTGCCCACCGAAAGTATCTTTTTAGTTAGCACCTACCTGGAATGGTGATTTACTTATTATATACGTACCTACATATATCTATATATACTTGATCGATGCAAATGCAAATTCACTAACAATATATTTATATGGCCTGAAAATGTAGCACTGACGAGCAATATCTAAACTTTGAAGACCAACCAGCTCATACGAGCTTTTATATTAGATTATTAATTTAAATAAAATCTCCGTTTATTATCATAAAAATAACAAATGAAAGTCTTAAATAAAAAAAAAGTAAATGTTGTAGCTCCTTTTGTTCTTTTTGTAGATAGTTGGTATTTAGAGTATAACATTATCATGTTCTCCAAAAAAACAAGTTATGTGCTAACAAATTATACTATTCTTCAAAGTGATTAAATTAAGTAAAGGTTGCAGTTTTACCAACTGAGTTAGTGAAATTTAATAATTAGAAGCTTGAAGTATTGGAATGCTTATAAAAAAATTTAGATGTAGGGTGAAAGAATTGAAGAGTGGAATTAAAAATTTTATCGTTTGGTAATTGAATACAATTAAGGATGATAATGAGTTGGGCAATAACTTAGGTTGCTTATAGTTCGGAGTTGGACTGAAATTTGATTCAATAGGGTTCAGACAGTTTAAAATTTAATTAAATTGTAACTAAAATTATCTCATTTTATTATAATTCAAAAATAATATCGTTTTAATAAATATAATTAAAATAATATTATTTTAATAAATATAATTAACATAATTTTTTATTAGTTTAAATTACATATTTAAAAATTAAATTTAACTTAAAATTACATTAAACTGAAATTAAATTCAATAATTTTGAACTAAATCAAACCTTGGACACAGCATTTAGTTACACCTTACTCATTTGTTCCGTCAAGGGCAAGATGTGACGAGTCAATCACATCCAACTAACTTATCTTCTCAAACACGACCAAGTGGTTGGGCCTAACCCACAGTATGGGAATGAGTGCAGACACAATTAAAGTAAAGGTTCTTCACCTTCTTTTTTTTCCCAAAGAAGGCCTGATGCTTGTAAATGTTTTTTCCTCAAAAAGAAAAAGGTTGCGTGTTACTTTAACGACTTTCTTACCTTAAACACTTAAACAGCAGGAAGCAGGAAGCAGCAGTAATAATCACAGAGTGTTTCTCAAGAAAGGGACAATTGCTAGTTTTTGTTAGTAACATAACTAATGGAATCATGGGAAGATGAGCTTTTTATATCTTGGTTTAAGCGCCAATATATCATTTGGCTGATGATTGACAGTTGTCCATGCTTTTTAGTTGGATTCGTGGATGACCACGTTATTCTATTCAGTGACCTCGATTATCGGGTAGATAAAAAGGAATCTCGTTGGTTAGCTCATTTGTATTCACGTGGACATGACCAATCAAAACCTGAGCGCAGAACAGGGGACCCCAAACCCCGACGTGACGTGATTCATGGAAATGAGATTGGTACCCGTGTCCTTATACACTATATGCTCTACAGGCTAAGAAGTCATGAAACTCCAATGGTGTCAATCATTTCAAATATATATATACACACACATATATATATATATTTAACATTATAAAATAATTTTTAAATAAAATTACAAACATATTTACATCTTTTACCAACATATATATACAACTCGACCACTAATTAATTTAAAGTCGAAACTGAGAGGCAATGAGAGTTAACTATGAGAATTTGATGTTTCCTTAAGATAATAGACCACTATGATTCAAGCAATGTTTTTAAAAGTAAACTCATATAGTTGATTTAATAATAAAAATTTTAAATCGACTATTTTTTTCAATTTTTAACTTTTTTGTTTGAATTAAGTTTTTATTAAAAATCGATTAGTTTATTAATTAATATTTAAGTTTTTACAAAATAATCAAATTTTATAAACTAAATAAATAAATAAATATTTATTTAATAGTCTCTTTTTAAATTAAAATTTTAATTTTTTGACTGAAAATAGTATTTTGTAAATTCTGTAGATTTATTTAATTTTTACTTAATTTTTAAACTTAAAATCTCTGATTTTAACGGTATAATGGTTATGTTTTAAAAATATTGAATTAAACAGAAAATATTCTTAGGATTGAGCCAGACACGTGGGAAGAACATCATCGATTGTCGAACGAAGACGTGGCCTTCGCATGCGTGTCAACAAGTAAGAGCTTGACAGCTGCCGACCTGGGACTCCCGATCATTTGGAGATTTAGGATTCACTTAAGGCACACATGGGAAGCACAAAAGTCTATGTATCGGTTGTCGTTCCTATAATCTTTCGTTGATCTTAAGTGGTGCCATAGCGAAATACGAGTTTAAATGGTTAATAATCACACTTAACCGTAACAAGTCTTAAACACGTGTTAATTTACAAACAAATGATTTCATTTATGAAGTTTTTTCCAATATTTTGTTTTAACATATAAATGAAACATATCCTCAAGTTTCCAGGTGGTGTTAAAGCACGAGCGCAAACTACATATCTGATGTCTCCATTTGAGCCAATATACAAAATTATCAAATTTAATAAAGTTATTTTGCTTCCATTAAATACTCTGTTTAGCTATTGAAGGCAATGGAATAAATAATATCTTCGAAAAATCTTGAGCTAATCTTAATTAGAACTTCGAAGAGCATCTTTTCAACTAATGCTTTAGTGGAACTGCAGAAAGAGAGAGAGAGAGGGGCCAAAGTAGAGAATCAAAAAGTACTAGACAAAGTTTTGGAGGGATTCAGATAGGATGATGGGTGACAGTGCCCAACTTGGGACTTGCTTTGTCAGAACCCCGAAGCCAGACAAAACGCACAAAAAGCAAATAACCTCAGAATATCACCTAATCTAATTACTTGGAAGGTTAGACCTTTCCTCAGAAAGAGGGATCAGCTAACCTTGACAGCATCAAACAATTACATCGGACTACGAAGTTTTCCATTTTCCTTTTAGACACGGTCTCCAATTTCCTAATTCGGAAACCTTAAAAACCGAAAAAGAAAAGGCAAAACCAAATTCTGACCACCTTGTCTTTTTCCTTCTCCACATCATCATCATTTCATTTCACACGTTGTTCCGCAGGGAATCTCTCTGCCCCGTCACAGCCCTGCATCCTTTCTTTATTGACATTTTTGACCCCAATCATATTCATTAAATATTAGTGATTATTAATATTATAAGTAATTAAAATGAAATTTATTTATTTAATAATAATAACAATTAAATTTCATCCGTATAATTAATCCGAATTAAGATTTCATCGATGAGACATTTAGATTTTTCAAGGTTGTGAATTTCCGGTTAGAGACAACCGATGTCTGAGAGAATATGTTTGCCTCTGTAAGAGCATCACTGTACTTTTAGACTATTTATATTATATAATCTCTTGGTAGTACTAGTTGGTAGTAACAATTAAGGTTGTTTTTTTCTTCCTTTTTTAAAATATGAAATGCAATAAACCAGGTAATAAGAAAGTCCCCGTGGTTAGTTCAACTACATTATGCCTATCAAACGGGTGCTTTGAAATTCTTGTTACGATGATGCACGTTTCTAATATTAAATAAATTATTAAATATATGTAATCTTTATAAATTATATTTTATCATATTATTACAGAGTCAGTATCTTTTATGGTAAATTGATCTTTTTGTTCTCTTTTTCATGGAAACGTGACCCTTTTAATCGCCAGCGCAGCATGTAACTATGAGTTTTGCGTGTACTTTCTCGATTTACCGGTATTTTATCAGCAGCTAGTAATTATTTTAAACATTGAAAGCTTCGAATTTAGTCAAAATATGGCGGTGATGGTCTTGGTAATTTGACAAAGACGGATCTTTTCCATCACTTTATCTCCACCCGCCAAACCTTAGTTAATTACCAATTCGGGTCATTTGGGGATACAACGGCCATTCCACAAGTACAGGGGCTAAGCTGCGCCTCTTAGGAAATCTTAATTCCCTTTTTGTCCTTTCTATTTTCAGGAAAAAATAAACCACAAATTCCCATAAAAAGGGGTTAAGAGTTCACGGTCTCCACGCGTCATCGAGCTACAGGACGAGTGTACGGTCGCTAGTTTAATGCAACAACGGGACGAAGGAACGATAAAGAAATACAGGAAATTCTCCGATTGGTCCACGTGACATGAAAAGGTGCGAAAACCAGCAGCGGGTTTCTATAACTTGGAAAGTAGAAGTGGAAAACGGTTTTAGCTTCCTCAGTAGTATCTCACAAGGGCTTTCCTTTTACAGCTTCTTCGCCTGAGTCCTCATCCATTTGTCTCCATTAGCACCACCACCGAGTAAGCTTCCTTTTTTTTCCTTCTTTTTCTTTTTCCTTTTTCCATTTACAAACTATAAAGTTCTCCTCTCTCTCTCTCTCTCTCTTCTTTCTCTTTCTTTTTTCTGGTTTGAGACTGTGTTTGGAGATTTGAAAAACTGTGACGAAATTATGAGGATGCTGATTGATAGAATATTAATTGTTGTTTTGCGTAATATTATTACTCCAGAAGGATCTAGAAGGAATTTTGGGTGAAAAAATGGGGAGAGGAAAGATTGTGATAAGGAGGATAGATAATTCGACGAGCAGGCAAGTGACGTTCTCGAAGAGGAGAAACGGATTGTTGAAGAAGGCGAAAGAACTTGCGATCCTTTGCGACGCCGAAGTCGGAGTCGTCATCTTCTCTAGCACCGGCAAGCTCTACGATTTCTCTAGCACCAGGTCACCTCTCTTCTTTGTTCTTTGTAATTTTCCGCCTTTCTGCTTTTTTGTTTGTTTATACCGTTTCCGTGGATATTTTTGGATTTTGGTTAGTTTTGGGAGCATACAATCTAGGTTATGTGAATTATCTGATTCTCTTGTCATGTGTTGTTCAAGATCATACTCCACTTGATTTTGTCGTAGGCTTAAAGTGTGGAGATTATCTGTTGCTGAAAATTTAGTCTGTTTCGATCATGAAGTCACCAATGACTGTGAAGTAGTGCTGTTTATGGTGTGAGCGAGGCGATTATGTGTTGCTTGTGTAGGTGACTAGGCGCTTGACTTTCTATTTTTTTCTTGTTTTCTTTTTTTTTCCTCATGACTTTAGGAAAACATTCAATTAGTGAGGCCTATTTATAATTAGAATATTTTTTAGTGAACTGTAACTTCATCCGTCACACAAGATAGTGTGCATGTGTAATTATATCCATAGCACACTTCCTAAGTATCTATATACATGTAAGTGTATTAGGAATGATATAAGGAGTTATATATTACTCGGGTAGATGATCTAGAGCAATTATAACCATGAAGTAGTTATAGTTATTAGGAGGGTTTAAGGTCTCGGAGAACTACAATTATTAGGATGCCAGAATTACCTTAGTCCAAGGGTTTTCTGGAATTCGCACTGTCAAGTTGATAGTTCCTTGAAGCCGATCTAGTTTCCGAATTGGTTTCCCAGCAATATCATAGTTTATAACGTTTATTAGATATATTTTACAAACGCTATATGTCTTGCGGAACTCCTTTCTTAAGCCAAAATTTGAATTTCCAGGACAAATTGGTTCTTAAATGTGATATGAGTTCCTATGTGGATTATACAATTGGAGCATAGGTGCTGAATATTGAAAATTACATTTCCACTTCCCAGAGGTCACAAGTTTTCTTTATGTTCGGATAATTTATACCGTGCACCCTTTGGTTCTCTATAATCTGATTTGGAATGTTGAGAATTGGCAGTGCTGGACATATGTAGATTTCTCGAGGATTCAGCGCCTTTTTTGTTTTATCAAGTAAATTGAATGTACAACCAAGATCCCTTGCAAAGCATAAGTACCATCCCAGAAGGGATCATCCAACTTTAGAGCATCCCGTCCGCAAGTACACTGAACGAATTATCTAACTATTCTTATTTCATACTTCTACCGTTTAAGCGTTGAAGGGAAAATATTCAAGCTCTTTCACATTAAGTTGTCCAACAGTAAGGGCAATTCCTTGGATTATCTGTGCTTTGTTGTCCTCCCTCCGGTTAGATTTTGAACTTGGCTATTCCTTATGATAACTGTAGTGGGGAGATAAAAACTATATGCAAAAGAATTTAGATTCCATACCCTTGAGTTCCATTTATAGAGTGTTATTGAATGATATTAGTCACACATCAAAATTCAAGTGATAAAGGGAGAGAAAATGGATTGGCCTTTAGCAATAGTTGGTTTCTGACTCAATCTTTAGAGATGTTGCATATATTCCTATACTGTCAGGCCAAAAAGATCGTTAATTAGTAAAAGATATTCTAACCATACTTTTTGACCCTGGAAAGGAATTATATATAACCCTATAGAACAAATAAGTGTATAAAACTAAGCAATTTCGAACTCTACCTTTTCGGCATTAGTTAATTTTTTTTTGGGAATCAAATGGGTCAAAGAATCTGTCGAAGATACTGCAACCATACTGGAATACAGCAACTAATTAAGAACATTTTGACCGGCGACTTTCTTTTTTCCAACGCTACAGATCGAATAGCTTATAAAGCTAGAGCAATTCTAGCTTTTTTATTCAATCTGCAGGACTCTACCTATTGGCCTCAGATATATATTTGTTTACGAATCAAATTGTTCAAAGAATTTGCAAATATGTACCATTAACTAAATTTTCTAGACGACTGACTTCTGCTTTGCTGGACCTTGAAAGAAGTATGTACCATGTGCATTGTCACCAACGTGAAACATAATTTTGTGAGGAAAGAAAAACTCAGCTAGGATCTCCCACATCATCTTAACTAAAATTTGATAATTGCTTGTGTGTCTACTAAAATAGTCGCTTGAAATGTCTAATACATGCAACAAGGTTTTTAATAAATCCTCGATTTATAAGGAGAGGGAAATGGTGGAAGGATGAGAAAATAAAAGAACGGTGTTATCAATTCTTTTGAAACAAAAGTTACAATGCACAAGCGAGTATCTTTGAATGTTCGAAAGAGCAAGAGTTACCAGATACCTAGAGTTAACCAGGCTGGATGACATGTTGGGGACGCAGAATTTACACGATTTGGTGTTTATCAATAATGTAGAACCAGATTATGTCGATAGTTGGCCGAAACTATTTGGATTGAAATTTCCCCCTATAAGAAATTAACTACCTAGATTGAGGATAGGGTGACTTAGTTTGCAGAAGCAATCTTGATGGTAATTTGGATAATGAAAGGGCTAACATTGGATTCTGGAAGTGCTTTCCAGGATTGCACGAAGTATTTTCTGTCTTTTGATAAGCTTAGGTGTTGTATGATGCTTTACCCAAAGAATAAGTACCTGTATAACTGTATTTATGCCGATAGATGATTGTTCTTCTTCAAATACGAACTACAAATGGTAGATGACAAGACTAACAAATTTAGTAAGCCATGCAGATTTTGTGTAAAATAATCACCATTAGCAGCTGTCTAAAGTTTTATCAGACAAAAGAAAAGTAGGGTATAGTTCTCCACCTTATGTCCATTCGTTTCTTGATCAAGATTCAGTAAGTATATGCCCAGGTGGTAAACATAGAGACAATAACATCTAAAAGTTTAATTACTCACTTCGTAATACAAATTCATGATAATGCTAAATTGCAAAGTTATTTAGATGTGAAACGTAAAAAATTCTATGTATGTACACGCACGTGTGTGTGTGTATGTATGTATGTATATATGTATATGTATATATATATGTATGTATATATATATATATATATTGTTGCTGGATATAAAGCTACGTAGAGATTTGGATTTTAATTGAAAATGAACAATAACAAAAATTAGATGTATAATGTATGTCTTAGCTAAGCCCACTCGACAGTGGTGGTGCATATTGCGTGACTGCCTCTATTGTTACAGATAACATCAACTGCAGCCTAGAGGGGGTCATTGGTTATCTCCCAATCATGGCCCTTCAGGCAGCGTCCAAGACTTTATCTGTCCTCAAAACATGTCCATTTGCATCCCTTCCGACCATGAAGTCCTAGTAGAAGGATAGGGTCATCTTTCAAATGTAGATTACCTAAAAATAAAAAAGAAGCTTATCCATTAGTTATTACTAGGACGCCAATCCTTGAGCCCCAGTAGAGGGTTTGCATTATTGTATTGTTTAAAGGCTGAAGCCACAGTTCATCGTCTCTTCAGAGTTAGCATTATCCAGTGAGTGGATATGGATTTAAATGGCGCAGGAACCATCCTTTTCTCTTATTTTAATGGCATCAAGTCTTCCTCATATCAAGTATTATAAAAAACACTCGACAAAGTTCTGGAGAAAGCACAAGGCTACCAGCTTAGGCAGGTGGCCCCATCAATAGGAATCTACATGGCCTTCTTTACGCATGGCTGTATACGTTATCTATAATTAGTTTGATGCCACACTATATAGTCATTCAATTAACTAATGTTGTAGTATTCAACTTGTTTACTTAGCCTATGTCGATTCAATTCCATCCATAAACTCCTCTTCCCATATATAGGGACTTAGTTCTTTATATTCTTTCTTTTCTTTTGAACCTGCCCTACGATAATAGAATTCATTTGCGAGCTGTACATCTTATATCATGATTTCCTTGAATGCAGCACGCAATCTCCATTATGCTACTTATGAGAAGAATTTAGAATGCATGGTTATTGCTGATGGGCACCAAGTGATAAATTAGCTAGGATAATATAGTGTATCGTCTTATCTGGTTTCAACCTTTTTACATGGTGCCGAGATTTCAGGTGTCGATGCCTATGCTTAAATTTTCTGTCCTGTTTATTGATGATATGTCTACACGCGTGAACTAAATTCATTCATTATTTTATTTTACCTTTTGTTTTCAATTATTTGTTATATGGAATGATTTGGTGGGAAACTAGACATTTGGAACCCAACCTTAGTCGTATCACGTTTGCAATGGTTGCGACATTGACACACCCAGTGCCAAGATGTTGGCAGTAGTTTTTGGTGAAATACAAGTTATTTCACCAAACTCTTAACTTAAACAAAGAACAAATACAAATAATCCAAGAGGTCTATATAGTTAAATACTTAATAAAATAACTTACTTTTTTTAGCATAGAATATTTTTATAAAAATTATGACCATTTTATAATTCAATATAAAATTTAAGTATTATTAACTTTGATAAATTAACTGCAAAATGCTAATACCACAAGGAATCTAAGTATCAATTTTCAGAATATTAATTTGTATTGGCACCCTAATTAAGTGCCGCTAAATGCAGTAACTCTCATAAACTTCCAAATTTGAGCATCAGATGATGAACAGAATTGTCCGAACTGAACTAAAAACATAAAAAAATTCACACCTTAATTCTAACACAGTTATTTTAAACTATATTTCTATGTTTTTTAAACATAACTTTCATCTTAAGGTCTCAGAAAGATTGATTTTCTTACCAAAATTGGCAGTCATTAGATTGCGAATTCGTTGAGGAGATAGTTCATAATATTGCTTTCTCATGAATAAACACTAGCCATTGGGTATTAAATAATTCAGTAGTTATGTTACAGACAAAGGACGATCTCATAACTGAGAGAAGATTGTGAATGGGTTAGTAAGGCCTCAAAGTTCATTGGCAGTGTCCAAAACCAAATGTGATTATAAGTCAAGTTAGGGGCCATTAGAAATCATTCAAACCATAGAAAATGATTCTTTTACCGTAAACTAAAACATTGTGTTGGGTATATAGAACTTCCTAAACATCTACAAAGCAAACATAGAGCGAATTTAATGGCTATAATTATAAAACTAAGGGTTGATTACATTAGATTTCCTAAAGTTTGAACTTTGTTTTGTAAATTTAACCCTTATATATTGATAATTATCATTTATCTCATATGTTAGTTATTTCAAAATTCTCTTAGTCGTATTCTATTAATTTTGTATATTTATAACTTTATAATAATATCATATTAAATTTTTCAATAATACATTATTTTAGATAAATATTGATTAGTGGATGACACACGACAAAAAGAATGTATAAATTCACCTTTTGTCTTATTTAAAAATTAATTTAGTGTAATATAGGATTTTTGAAATTTCATACAAAATAATAATATAAGATAACCATAAAATAAAAACAATAATAACAAAAGAGGGTAAAGAAAAAGAGACAAATTTGATTTTTAATGGCTCAACTAAAAACTCTTAGCCTATTTCTACTTTTCTTACTCACACCAATAAATTAGAGTTCATATATATTGCACACAACTCAAATACCCTCTAACTTTTCAAGGCTCTTAACCACTCTAGTATGCTTAACATACTTCTAAAAACTCTTACATGACATATTATACTCAAAATAGCTGTTAATACTAAAAGTAATCATTATAACAATTAATAACCATAGCATTAGTCAATTATATTAACACATTGGTTAATTAACATGATCCCAAACTTACAACATAGTCGGCTATATTGCTTGGTCAATCATCCTCCTTAAAATCATGATACTGATTACCTAAATCTTCATATTGATTGATTAATCTTTTTGAAACAAGTTCTTTAAAATTTTTAAACTCTTTAAAAAATCAAAATGAATTTCTTTGATCGAGACTTCATCTTAAACTATTTTTAAAATTTTCAAAATTTATCTAAAAATCTCGATATTTTTTCCAAACCTTTCCAAATCTCTTTTTAATTATAATAATATATACAACGTACCCTAAGTGCAAAATGCTTATATAATAATTAAACCCCCAAATCATTAAAATTACCAAAATAAAATTATAAGAAGATTTCTATAACTTACTTAAATTGACATGTTTGATTCCTCTATGTTCTTGATTTTTTTACTTAAATTTCCTTCAAACTCTCTCAAACTGCATATACAATCCACTTTACTCATTTTCTTTATGTTTTGATTGCTTAATTAATTCAATTAACGAATTATTTCACTTTACCTTTTCTCCCATATTACCTTAAGAATATCACTAAAAATAAAAACATTAATATTAACATTTTATCATTATAAAATTATAGATTAGAATTTCGCAAAATCAAATAATAAAAAACAAAATTAACAAAACATGACAAAAAATTGTATAAAAAGTAAACAATATTATAAAAATAAATAATAAATATTCTCTCAAGTCACTAAATTTGATATTTCATACATATCATATCATCTTACATTTCTTACAAACATTCCAATGACATAAGAAAAGAGAGCACATTTTATAAACATTGTTTATATTTGTACATACTGGAAATGTTGAGAACAAAATCCATACTTATCAAATGAAATAAAATATAAGTTGACCTATGACTTGATAACTTGTTTTGAGTTTTTATAATTAAGCGAATGTTATCGTAACTAAACTTACTTTAAACAGTATCTTTGTTATTAAACATTGCTTCAAAAGAGCTTTATAATGTTAAAATTAGGAATCACAAATTCTGAGGTACCAAACTTTTTTTTTTTCATATCCAAACTTTTAAATTTTTATAACTTTAACGTCTCATTTCGAATCATTAATTTTGTTCATATTTTACTTATTTGACTAACAAAACCGTTTTTATCTATAATATGTAAACTTCTACTTGAAAAATTAATGACCAACCAAGCATAGACTGAAACACTTACTCATAACCTATACTCATAATCCATTACTCATAACCAACTTGATTCTAGGCTGAGGCAATAAAAGTTTTAGCATATGAACCAGTAAAAAGTTTAATTTTCAACCTTAAGAATTCTTAACTTGGGAAACAATTCTAAGAGGAAGCCGCTAAAAGAACTCTCTCTCCCCTCTAGGGCAAGCACTTTTGACTTTACAATTCAAACACACATTTAATTAGGATAAATACATCTGTATCCATAAAAAAACTTTACTATCTTTAAATGATCTTCTCACATGATCTTTATCTTTTAGAGTTGATGTATATTTACTGTAATCTTATCCGCCACATCATTCAAAATCTCCCTTGATCTTTATTCATTGATCACGAGTCATCTAAATCCAAATCCTTTCGTAGAATACTAATATGGTCCAATGCTTACCTATGTCGTCATTAATTATGATTCATCTAATTGAACATACATTAAAACCTTAAAAGCTCTCAATCCGCTCATACTTATGACCTAGCTAAGATTTATCTTAAGCTATCAATTTTACACCTTGTATGCATCAATGCATACAAACTTATTGACAATGCTCATTTTCCTAGCTTACAAGTCTTTGCCTTGCTCCATCTTTTCAAGTGCCAAATATTAGCTAAGGCTTGCCAACACTTACACGTCTTAAACACTTACGCTAATATATCCTAAGTAGATATACAAGCAATACAAAGCCCTCCATAAATCGTTAAGAGAATTGGACAAACTTGAACAAATGGAAAATACTAAACTTGATAAAACAAAAATCGTTTTCCAAAATAACTGCCGTGAGGTTTGAAACTTTTGAAAGTGAAGCTTCAAACTACCACATCTTATAACAAGCAATCTTTTAAAAGTAGTCGAACTACACCTTTTAGCTTGGGAAAACCTACAATCGAGAGATTTCAAAGAGAAGAGGAAGCTCTACTATTAGCTAGCAATTTTTAACTCTCACACTCACAAAAATACTACGTAAATAATAAATAATCAAATGCAATAATAAACACATAAGAACTATGTTAAAAATAAACCTTTATTATTTTTCTAAAAGTACACCAAAGAATGTTCACTCTCAATATGTTCTCTTCCTCTCTCTCTCTCTCTCCCCTCTAGGGCAAGCACTTTTGACTTTACAATTCAAAAACCTAACGCACATTTAATTAAGAAAGATATATCTATATCCATAAAAAACTCAAATATCCTTGGATGATCTTCTCACGTAATCTTTATCTTTTAAAGTTGATATATGTTTACTGTAATCTTATCCGCCGCATCATTCAAAATCCCCTTTAATCTTTATTCATTGATCACGAGTCATCTTAATCGAAATCCTTTTATAGGACACTAATCTGGTTCAATGATTACCTATGTCCAAGTCCATTAATTATGATTCATCTAATTGAGCATATATTAAATCCTTAAAGCTCTCACTTCACTCATACTTATGAACTAGCTAACCTTCAACTCAAAATTTATCTTAAGCTATCAATTTTACATCTTGTATGCACCAATGCATACAAACTTATTGACAATGCTCATTTTCCTTGCTTATAAGCCTTTGCCTTTCTATTGCCAAATATTAGCTAAGCTTGCCAACACTTTGCACAATTTTGTAATTTAAACTTAAACGTTTTAAAATGTCTCCTAAGTAGATATACAAGCAATACAAAGCACCCCATAAATCGTTAAGAGAATGGGACAAACTTGTAACAAATGGAGACTAAACTTGATAAAACAAAAATCGTTTTCCAAAATAATCCATTTGAGGTTTGAAACTTTTGAAAGTGAAGCTTCAAGCTACCATCATGTTATAACATGCAATCTTTTAAAAGTACTCAGGCAATACACCTTTAAGCTTGGGAAAATCTACAATCGAGAGCTTTCAAAGAAACGATGAAGCTCCACTGTTTGCTAGCTTTCCATAGGGAATTCATTCCTACAAGTATGGCATTTTTTTCAAACCTTAAAATATCAAGGAATTGAAATGATTTCATGAATGAAGAAGTATGAGTATGGACCATATGTGTAAGTACCAAATTCGAGTTATGAGTTTAGTGTTTTACTCAAATGTAAATAATAAATCAACCATTACTTTTCTTCATAAAAGCTTACATCACAAACAAAAATGAATCTATTAACCAAATCAACAAAATATTAATAAAATCATTAAACTTACAAAAAAATTAGTCACTTAACAATGTTTAAAATTTAGTCACTAAATTAAAAAAAATAAAAAAAAATTATCCCATTGAAATTATTTAATAAACTTTTAATCATTTGGCAAAATATTTTAATACAAATGATATAGTTAACTAATACAATGTCTATTAACAACTTAAGCTAAAATAACTAATAAAAAATTAATACAAAATCCTTTTTTTTTCTTTAAAGGATTTCAGCACTGAACAAACGCAACTAATTCAAATGAAAAAACATTTAACAATTGCAAATACCTTTTACTCTAGAATACAGTCTTGTACTATAGCACTTTGTTCATAACAGTATTACAAATAGAATATATTAACTTTTGACTTAAAAGGATGAGAGGGATCAAATATCAGTTTATATCAAAATTAAGGAATGATTTGAAAATCTCGATTCACAAGGTAGTTGGTAGCCATGGCAAAATATGAAAGAATCAAGTAGTAAGAATAGTGGACACTAGATAGAATTAAGCACTGAAGGGCAGGGTCAGAAAGTTGTAGGAAGCTTGCAACTGATTAAACTTATCTTCTGTTCAAATTAATATTGGGCGATTTGAGACTAGTCACCCTATAAACAAACAACTTGGTGCTTGATGGGAAACCATTTGACTTTCTTGAGATTTTAACCAGAACTGCAAATTTTAGACTTATCAATAATAGGTTCATTAGATTCACTTCCCTTAAACCGAGTCAATATAGAACCTTTTTGGCCCAGAAAATATCCAGAGCGACGTAGATACTTACTGATAGACCTGCAAAATATTTTCCTGTCTCTTGGCAGACCTAAAGGCTTGTGTGCACCAATGATTCACCACACTTGAAAGATTTTACAGCTTGCTGTGAAGCTGCACGTATGATCAACACCAATCAACAAAAACATGCCTCGTGCTGCATGAGGCCGCACCTAGATTATAATAAAAGAAAAGGAAAATAAACAGAACATGTTCAGGCTCGATGCTGCCCTCTGGCAACCACAACCCCACTCTTTGTCACAAACAAATGCATTATTGGTAACTTGATCACCCACAATTTGCTATTCTGCAAAATCAAGAGACCTTATATATACAACAAAAATAATTCATGAAAAACTTTATTGCAGGTGTAACAATTGTCTCGATTAAGAGCACCATGGGAAGGACATAATGTTGAGTTCAGCCGTGGATAAAAGAAAACGTAATCAAAGCTTTTTGCAGGGTAACAAAAAAATAAAGATTAGATTGTGCTACAAACATCAGTGTGGAAAATAATTGCAGAAAACAGAATAGAAAGAAGTTTAATATTAGAAGCTATCTTATGTTGTGCATCTGTGAATGCCATGGCACTAATGCGCATTTTCAAGCTTCTTAATATGGGTTCCTTCTTGTTCTTTAAATACTGTGCAGAAAAATTTTACATGTGCAAAAACAATTGACCATTTAACCTTCAAAGTATACTTCCAGCTCTCTGGTTCATGAATTTTAAAAGTCTCTGCACACAGCACAGCGGCTTTTATGATACAATGTTAATTTTCTCTTACAGCATGAAATCAGTAATTGAAAGATACAACAAAGCAAAAGAGGAACATCAGACGGGGAATCCAACCTCTCAACTAAAGGTATGTTATCTATTCATGTTTGATCAGCTCAAGTAGAACTGAATGGTAATAAGTGAAACTGCTAACAAGTTGGGAAAAAGAACACTTTCTAGCTTCTTCATTCATGATGACCAGTATTACTTCGGTCCAACAGAAATAGTCTTTGCCTTGCAGCCACATGTGCACAATCAAGTATAGGGAGCAGTACCTTCATTCAAAAATGTTAAGGCCAAGACTGTTCTCAAATTCTATTCTAGGATCCTAATTTAGAGGGAGTAACGGGTAACAACCTTTCTATTTGTTAAGAACAAAAAATTTAGAAGCTTTCCCTCTTTAGGAAAGCACAGGATCTCTGGTAAGCCTGGTCCTAAGATCTTTGGCTACTTCTCTTTCAAGAGTAAGCCAAATACCAGATTTAAAACAACAGGTGGCTTTAAACTAGAGGTGTCATGCCTATGTCAAGGCAAAGCATCCGCAGCCCTCAGCCTAGTTACACCTTTCCAACAATATCCCAGAAAACATGATCTTATCACTACCAATTTCATGCTATGACCAACCATCTAATGTTCCCATCTGATAAAATATAGATGTTATACATCCACTTCACATAGCATCACTCCCCGGGGATGTTTATATAACACATTTGCAAGAAGCACAAAGCATCCAGGGAAAATGATTTCTACGAAATAAGCAATTAAGACAAAACTAGAACAAACATCAAATTAAATTAAAACTTTGCCCTCTGTAATGATGTCCGGTTGATTTTTATGCACACAACTCTATTATATATCAGGTATCATTGGACAATCTGTAATCCCAAGTTTCTTAATCTGTGAAACTATCATCAGTAGAAATTGGACAAAAGAGGCCAGTTAATGTTAGCAACTCCATTCATTCATGAATATTCTTCATGGTTTTGCAATAGTAGTAGTTTTGTCTTACCTTAGTCATTTAGAAAATGTTTGTGTTGAGAATTCTGCAATTTACTTCCCAGTTTTGGCAAAGGGAGGCGGCAATGTTGAGGCAACAACTGCAAACTTTGCAAGAAAACCATCGGTATAACTCTGTGCTTTAACTATTGATTTCTTGTACTTTTGAAGTGGAAGATAGTGCTAGAAAACATAGTTATCTGCAGAAATTGTTACTGCTAATGGTTTTCAGTACCACTTTAGACACTCAAAAGGCCAGCCCTCTCACAAAAAAGAAAGTATCCTTGGAAACAATTCAGTTGCAGGCCTTCAGTCACTCAAACAATAAAACCAGAATCCACAAAGATGGGGTTGTTATATAAATTTCTGGGTTTGACATGTGTACCAACCTAACACCACCAACCTCAAAATTTCCCCAAAATTGCAGACATTTTGACTTTGAGCTTAGCCCAAATTTGAGACGACCACTCTTGACAAGTTAACCGAGCTTGCATGTGTATACAGGAAATTGCTCCTATATGCATTTCCACTTTTGCATTATACAAGCAAAAGAAAAAAAAAAAAGGCCGATTGTGCATGTCTCGCATGATAATGTTCCTTTTATAAGTAAAACAATATCCAGTGATCATATGCGATGTAAAAAGATGAAAGAACTTCACTTGTATTTCAAAATTCGCTGCATCTTGTGCACACTCTAGATCCCCAAATTTGAATCATCCATCCACACATAAGACTCCTAAACATGTATCTCATTACTTCTATCAAAGAAACTCATAAACATGTGATTTCCATAAGTGCATGCACAACATAGTTTCATATTTTGACTTCATGCCGCTGTAATTCCAATGTACCAATTACCTAAAGCAGCATTCAATTCGTGCACATTCCTTGTATGAGTTTAGACGAATAACAACAATCAATAGGCAAGTCTGTAGTCACTATTTCATTCAGCCATGGTAATAGGTTCAGAAGTTGGAATGTCCAAGCCACTAATTCACCCCAACAAAAATAAGATTCCAGAAAATTAAATAATATACTTTTTTGTTATAATAACTCACCCAGGTCTTTTGAACTTTCGTGAGTTGTGTGCACTTTCAATGTTGCTGCCTTGAAAATGAACCCTCCTCATGCACCCTATAAATGACTATACATATACAAAAAATAGAAAAACATATATAGTTTCTTGTTATATACACAATCAACATCCGGATCAGTGATATTATCATCCGAAAGGCAATTTATTTAAATATATTCACTAAATAGAGACTCCACTGAAAGGAAAGAAAGATGCTTCTGTACCATCCTTAGTGTGATTAGCAAACACGAGCATCCCATTGACCATAATTTAAGAATATCTGGCACAGGCGGATAATGGGAGAAGAGCTTTCTGGCTTAAGCGTAAAGGACCTACAAAGCCTAGAGAACCAATTGGAGCATAGTGTACTCGGCGTACGGGTGAAAAAGGTATGGCAACTTGTCCCATTGTTCAGTCTTTCAAATTCCATACTCATAAATGAGGGAATGCATGGAACAATTGATGTACTTTGCTTCTTCAGGATCAAATATTAATGGATGAGATTCAAGAGCTAAACCGAAAGGTATAACATAGATACAATGTCTAGAAATTATCTTTTTAGCTTTTCATAAATCTCCTAGTCAAGCACTTAAATGTTGACGTCTTTGTATCAGGGTAACCTCATTCACCAAGAAAATCTGGAGCTTTATAAGCAGGTAACCCTATTTCATAGAGAAACCTGGAACTACTGAAAGCACAGGGTTATGCTACTATAGAATCTTTAGTGAAATCAAAGACATGGTAGAATAGGCTAAACTTCTCTTAATATCTTTTTGAGCAATAACTAAAGTAGCTCCCAATAGTACTGTTATTATACCTATTAAAGCTATTAAATTCATTATGTAAGGTATAACTACAAAAAGAGGAAGAAGTCGAGCTACAAGAAAAATTCGCGCTGCTAACATAGTAGCAGCATGTATCAAAGCTGAAATAGGAGACATCTTGTTCCACACTCATCAGATTATTTTATTTCCCAGGTGTATGGAACAAGAAATGTTAATGGAGCAAACAGAACTTCACTTCTTATAAATGGTCTGAGCATTGGAGAGGACTCGCATGTCCCAATTCACCTCCAGCTTAGCCAGACACAGCAAGAAAACAATGATATAGCAAGAGCAACAAAATTGGGGTACAATTCGTACATACAACTACTGGTTTAATGATAGCTTCCAAGTAACTTGCCATCATCTTGATGTCAAAATTTTCATTCATAACTGCAGCAGACTACAACTTGATTAACAAATCAGAAGCATCTGCAGCAAAGGGATGTTGCTTGACTTTAATGGCTCTTAATAGATAATGCTTCTATTTGTGCAAAGTGGTATGTCAGTAACTGATCGCTCATCAGACTTTTAGTTCGACAGTACGAAGTAATACTTCAAGTAAGTGTGTGATTATTGACTAATCCAACCTCATGAAAAATATCAAGTGTAATAAAGAGAACACGACATTGCACTGCATCGGAGGGTACCACATGCTTGTGGAAAAAATACCAATATTCTGAAAGATTTGAAAAATATAGGAAAATGCATACTATTCTTGATCACTAAACCATTACAATTGAAGGATGCAAAATAGGGAGAGAGGGTACTTACCTTCTTGGTCTCCCATACTCCTTTCATCAACAGCTTAGGAAATTGATCACATGATGACTTGCAAAGACGGGGTTCTGATGTACTCCACAAGGACAACTAGCATTCTTCCCAGAATCAACAACATTATTAGAAACTAAAAGAAGACACGAAAAGGGATAAATTAAAGGGAAGGCAAAACATATTTCTATTAACCATTAGTTCAAATATTATAAATAGCAGTAGCTCCATTTCTCTTTTTGGGTTGCAAGAGTATGAATACATTAATAAATCAGCGAGAAATTTAACAACTTAATTGAAATATGAAAAACAAAAATCGACATCAGTTTCTAACAGAAAATAGTGTCCATGTTCTAAACAAACTTCAATTTTCATCGATATAACTTGAAAAAAGGACTCCACATGCAAGGCCCCCGAGCACCACATTACCCAGTATGTACTTCAGTTCATTTACAAATAATGAGCACGTCCATGAAAAGAATAAGTGTACTTAAGAACATAACACCGTACGCAAATAGGAACAGACAGTAACTTATAGGACCAGGGACAGAGATAAGGAATAACATCTTGAGCATCAAACACAATATTATGTGATCCAGAGTAAGGAGTTCTCTTTTTACTTGCGATAAAAGTAAGATTATTAAAAAACGTGACAAAATTAGTGATTTTAAATGCTCAAATCATCCACAAGCAAGCCATGCCTGGTTTGTTCTCATCCCAGACAACACGAATGTAACCAACCAAATTCTTCTTTTTTGTTCAATTAATAAACAGCCTCTCATTTCCCATTTGAAGATATATTTTTCTGCTAATATTTAAGCATTCTAGTTACTGCAATTGGAACCTGAAAACATATTTTATATGACCATGTGATTGTGGGCTGAGAAGGTCTAAATCACCTGACCTTGATAACCAAACTCTGCTGCTGTGAAGGGCTAAGGAATATAAGGGCCATTAGAGAAACATGGAAATACCAAATATGTCATGATAGATCTGGTGAGTCCACTTTCATGGGAGATCTACATCATGGGCCTAGTGAGGGAACATACTCATAGGCCTTGACATCACACTACAACCCAAAATCTTAAAGCATTGAGTTTACGGGTCCTTTTCACTTATATGTCCTTTATTAGTTCCATCTTTTTCCAATGTGAGATTTCTACTCACACTTGAGATCCCAACAATCTCCCCCTCAAGTGTGAACTTTCACATTGGGCTTAGGCTTCCCCTTGAAGGAAAGTCTTTTTGCTTAGCAGCTCGAGTATATAGCGTCACTAAGAGCCCTTCTACTTTACTAGTCTGGGCCTGCCAGGAGTCTCCTTGCTCTTCTTCATGGGGAAGCAACCACGAGATATGACTATTATCTCCATACTCGTCATTGAGTTTACGGGTCCTTTTCACTTATATGTCCTTTATTAGTTCCATCTTTTTCCAATGTGAGATTTCTACTCAC
>JAOTAY010000002.1:3980082-3997206 GCA_025629805.1 Erythroxylum baracoense | reverse complement strand
ACCCAAGCCCAATTCTTGTTAGTGGACTCAACACTCTGCCCATATTAAAAATTTTAATATAATATCAGAGCAGGTTTGGTCCGAATTATTAATTTCCCAATTGTCCGTCTGGATGTCCAGTCCCAAAGGCCCGGTTCAATTACCGATGCGTTTATTTCAAGTGACAACTGGATGTCCAGTCCCAATTGGACTTGAGGGAGAGTGTTAGAATATCTCATATTGACTAAACATGAAAATGTTAAAGGGTTTATAAGTGGTAAGGGTCAACTATCCAAATGATTAGTTCTAGTCATTTTGGCAATGGTTGACCCAAGCCCAATTTTCGTTAATAGGCTCTACACTCTACCCATATTAAAAATTATAATATGTCAAAAAATTTGAAAATGATTCACAAAAATCACATGCATTAGAACTATATGTAACATCAAATCATAAGCTAGAGCATATATTTAAACAACTAAACTTCTTTCATTGTCCTAACTTGCGAGTGTAACTGTGCATATACTCCAAGAAAGGAAGTATGATATAAGCGATAACTTTCAGCGAAAGCTTAACCAATAATAGTTTGCTATGAAGCTCTTCATTTTAAGGAGAGAGAATATAGGTTGGGATGCATCATAGAGAACAAATCACCCATAGAAAGGAAAAGGAGGGGGGAAAAACAAGTACAATTAACGCTTCATTTTGAATTTCGAGGATGTATAATGCGTCATGTCAAATTGGGAACATGATTCACTTTTGTAAAGCACAATAATGCATTCTACAACTCGAATCCACTAGCACTTGAACAGCACACACACAATCAGATGCATTATATCAACATTGTCCTACTCTATTGATCAAGTTATTGACCTTATACAAAATAAAACAAAACTCCTGTTCTGTTGGCAAAAAGCATAGTCAATTCTGATGATTTTCCACATCAGATAATTCTACCACATTTTGTACAAAATTTGTAGTATTAATACTTCATTAATATTCTCCTAATCTTCATTTTTCAACTGCAAAATCTTAATAATATCATTTTCTGTATTGGGCTCCATATGTTCTCCCCAATACTATTCATGTGGAAAATAGGTCTTCATTTCTCATATATTCATAGATATTTTCAAGATATAATCATTATAATTACAACATTTCTCCAACATATCCATTCTAGACCAACATTATGGCCTCCGCCCATTCTTCCAAAAGAATAATAAGATTGATGAGTAGCATAAGCAAGATGCTTCTCATTCATGCATCTACAGCCCTAGACTTCTTTAATTGATTCCTCTTAAGGAAAGAAAAAGAAAAGGAATTAATCCTCATAGCTATTACATCTTAAACGCAAACCTAATGCTTCCAACATGGCCAATTTTCAAGTGTACTGGTTGGCTAACATGTTTCTGGCTAAGGGAGTAGTGAAGACGATAGAAACTTTGTTTATGAGGTTCTTGTAAGGGAAGCAAAATTAAGGAGAAAGGATAATAAAGGTTGGATGGGATGAGGTTTGCAAGGCTACGAAGGCAGAAGGGTTAGGAATTATTTCCATAGCCACCACAGACAAGATATTAATGCTGAAGAAAATCTGGCACATTCTGTGCAATGATGATTCATTATGGACCAAATGGTTTCACTCTTATAAACTAAGACGGAAGTCATTGTGATCTATGGCCCCTAAAGAGTCTCAATCCTTTTTCATTAACAAGTTAATAAGTCTCAAGGATATTTTGGACCTGGAGGTTAAATGTAGAGTTGGGAATGGGCAGAAAGCTCATTTTTGGTTTGACAATTGGACGGGTCATGGTCCACTAAGTCAGGTTCCTAATGCAGTCCAATGGTGGAGTCATATTCCACTTAATGCCAAGGTGTTTGCTGTTACATCTAATAATAGGTGGACTGATATTCCAAGACAGGTGACTCATCTCATTCCTTCGTATACTCCTAATTGCAGGACTTAGGATAAATTCTCCTGGTTAAACCAACCCCCTAATTCCTTTTCAAATAAGGTATGTAAGAAGTGGTTAGCTTAGAGACAATCCTCTGTTGATTGGTACTCTATTGGATGGCACAAGTCCCTAAGACCCAAGTCTTCCTGCTGATTATGGTTGGCAATTTTGAACAAAATAGCCACCATAGATAGATTACACACTCTAAATTAGGACAACATTTGTGTCCTATGCAAGAATAATCATGAAACTAGAGATCATCTTTTTTTTTCCAATGCCCTTTTGCTATGAGCATTTGGGGGGAAATTAAAGAGAAGTGTTATCGGAGATTGGATGGGTTTCTGCTTACTATCATAGTGGAAAACCTAAGGGCTTCGAACAATGTCCCGAAAGGGGATGGGGCAGTATTCATCATCTCATTGTCTTATAACCTAGAGGAGATTTGGAAGGAGAGAAATTTGCAAATCTTCACGGGTAAAATGCGATAAAATATAGAGGTATTGAACTCTCTAATCACAAGGATTAGAGAGTTGCTCTTTCTTTCGAAAGAACTGCCTATGTTCTTTGGGAACCAGGGTAGCCTAAGAATATTACATGTATTGTTTGAACGCTATCGTTTCTTCTTTCTGATGTTTTGCTTGTCTCTACGATGTCATTGTGGAGTTGTTTCTTATGCTGTATTAGTTTCTCTTGTTTTTAGTAGTTGAATGTTTTTATGTACAATTTTCTATCTATTAATTATAAATTTAATTTTTCAAAAAAAAAACAAAACCTATTTTCAAAATGTTCATCCTAACAAGAACTTTTTTCTTCCTCTATTTTTTTTCATTTTATCAAGGCATCAATAGAATAACAAATGAAACATACTTTAAAATCAAATGCTAAATCTCTAGCATAAAATATGGATTTGAAATGTCTAGACAGTCAAAACATGTTACTACCTTCTACAAAATGAAGCGAAACAACTAATTTATCAAATATCTAGCTCATATAGTTTATAGTTAAAGTATTAAAGATAACTGATAAGAAGTAATGTAGTAGTAGACATTTTTTACTGTAAGTATAAAAATGGAACCTATAAGTTACAGTTCTCTCCCTTTATTTTGGAAAAACTAGTATCTTGCTTTCTAAAATTAACATGATTTATCGATCATTTCTAAAGCGCCAACAAACAGACATTTCCAAAAACATAACCATTTATAAACTTGTCAAGAGATTAAGTCAGCCACTAATATAGAGTCTGCGATCACTAACAATTAATGAGAAGAAAAATGCTTGTCAACATACGATCAGCCTCTTCAACAATCTAACTACTTTCAGTAGTTGGTTTGTCAAGCAACTTCACTAAAAATCTTTTCTGTAATTTGCCTAATCTTTGAGCGAATCTCCTTAACGTCTTAACATATCAATAACAACACCAGCTTTGGCAACAGGCAATTGCCGAGGCACATCCCTTTGCTACCTCAAGAAGTCCCAAAAACAAAGTCCACAATGTGGATCTAACATGATACCAACCAATTGTAGAAACCTTGAGCTATTAGATAATTTAAGAACAAATAGTTACACTCTTTAGTTGCAGAAATAGGCAATAGAGCTGAAATTAATTTTCAATTAGATTTTTCAATATGGAATTATTTTGAACAGATTTGATTCTTAGTCCAAAATATAGTTCTATTATATTTTCCTGTTGGTTCATATCACTAAATTTCAGCCTTCATCTTGTTAAAGTAGCTCCAAACCTTTTCCCCCTATAAAAGAGTATGCGAGATACAGCTCAAACTTAAGAAATTTATGCCCTTTAATATATCTTCCGCTGAGAACTTCTTAGTAACTCATCAATCATAATAAAAAACATGACCTAGAATCAGATTGGTAAGTGAGAAACTACGTATGTAGTCGGGCGCATTTCAGAGCTTAGAACAATCAATCAAAAATCAACAAGGTAACTAATTGATGCATACATAACCTAATAACTTCATATATTCCTCTAAAATTCACTAACTAAAGGCAGCGGCACAACCCAAAGCTCAACTACATATATAGTGTTATTTGCTGCCTTGAATGCCTTTTCATTTGTAATTTTCCTTTGCATACAAATACTATTAATCTCAACTAGGCCACACCCCGTTATGCTCCTTGATCATAGGGAAGCTCAAATGCACAATCTTGATATATCTCCGCAACTCCTAATTTCTTGCTTGCCTATTAGTATTGCATTGATTTCAAGACCCGGTAAGAGATAAAATTCTAGCAACAACTAAACAGTAACATACTATAAACATCAACAATCCATCAGCATACTATCACTGAAGTCACTTGCAACACTCAGAAGCCGAAAAGATCAATATTAACATGAAAAGACTAACAAAAAGGGCAGACTTTCAAGTTGCAAGTAAAATGTAAAAATATGAAAACGGGGTAGAAAGAATTTAGAGATTTGGAAACTAATATGTTTGTCTGTCACCAGAGGATTATTTCCACTCATACATGTTCAAGATTATCCCTAGCAAAGAAACCAAAAATGAAGAATAATAAAATAATTAGTAATAAAAGAACTATACTGTTTAATATTTTATGCGACTTTCAAGATTCAATTGGTTCATATCAACACGGATGACATTATGAAACCGAACTTTGGCAAATTCAAGGATTTTCCGACAAACCACACAAACTAACTTCTAAAAACATGGTGAGAGTGTAAGCCAATTCGGATGTCAAAAATTTCAATGGACTGCGTTGGCTAAAACACCTAACTATGGCAGAATCACCGTGCTAACTCTTGCTCTTTAATAACAGACAATATCAACCAGTACAATATGGTAAAGATAAACTGCCTTAAATGCGTAATAACATCTGGATAAGAAAAATAGAGAAAAAGATACCTCAAATCGCGTTGAGACGTTAATATCTTCATTTCTGAACATAGTGTGAATAAAATCCAATTCTCTTCCAAGTTCCGGTCTCTTTGTCCTCCAATTATCAGCTCTTCTGCACATAAATAATCTGAAAAATAAGAATCAAAATCCAAAATAAAACCACAAAAGTAAAGTAGAAAAGAAAACAAGTAAATATGTAACCAACTATTAGAATACAACCAAGCAAAATCATACTGCTTCGTCTTGCATCAAAGAAAACTTCGGAAACCAAATCGCAAAAATCTGAGTGCTGCAATGGACCTAAAATAGGGTTTCTAGTTCAACTTTGCTTCATTTTTTCACACTTTCTCAACAACCAGACTGATGTTAACACGAATATGGAAAGTGAACATCAAAACAAGAAAACATAACAGTACATTAAGGATCAAAGCGATTACTTACAAGCAAAAAACCAGCATTGAAGCGTGAACCGTAAACTCCAGAAAACAAACAAAAGCATCTTAGCATCTTGTTTAAGTTCTCGAAAATTCTTAATCTGCAAAACGAAGTAAAAACTGAAGAATCAGATCCGTCAACAAATCGTGATGGGAACAAGTAGAAAAATCTAGAAGAAAAAATAACAAAAACCTGTACCTTATAGGGGAACAAGTAGAGAAATCGAGGAGCAAGAAAAGAACGGAGGGAATGAGTGTTTTATGGGGGAAACGAAAATATCTGAAATAGTTAGGGTCTTTATATAGCGTTGAGGGTGTGGGGGAGGAACGATGGTATTGTTATTTGGTATGCCCCCACTTGATCGGTTCACGTAATCGAAAATTAAGTCAATTAATGGGAGGTTAATTGTGATATTTATGGAGTTTGGCCATTTTTTTAAAATATTTTAATATGTGACAGAGCGGTACGCAGGTTTCGGAGTCTCCTAGATGGCTTTTTCCATTTCGGGGACAGCTACTGCTTCATGGCTGCAAGCATTATGGTTCCTTCTAGAGTCAGCTTCGGAGTTTTCATTCTCGGCTCCCGTTCTCAATACCAAATATGAATAAGTATATTATTTTTCGGTGTGAACACCAAAAATTTAAAATTGAAGTGAAATGTGAACATCTGTATTTATATTAAGGCATAAAATATTTGACATCATTTAATATAATACATAAGTGAATTTATTTAAGATATTAAATTCAAAAGTATTTAATTTTTTAATTTTTATTTAATTTTTAATAATTAATTTTTAAAAACTTAAAATATTTTATTTATTAATTTTAATTGATATTAGGTATCTACTAAATATTATATAATTAAATTTATCAGTCACATTAACAAAAATTAGTAAAGATAATATTTTAATTTAGATATAATTGCAAAAAAACAAAAAAGAGGTTAGTTCTTTTATGGAGCCGGGATCTTCATCTTCGACTACACCGCCGCAGTGCTAGAGCCGCCAGTGAAGCCGTGTGGCTAACGGGGTTAGGCAAACCTATCTTTACCAAGCGAAAGGATGAACAGAGAACACAGACACGTTTCGACTTCCGCGCCTAGTTCCTTCCAACTACTAAAGGACACGTTTCGAAGTCCAAATCAATCACCCCTGATCGTACGTGGATTAGCTCTTATAAAGCGCCTGTTTCAAATAAATAAAAAGAGAACACGTAGCAACTAGCAAGTCCCTTCCCCTCTCGTTCACTACTTTGTTATACCCAAGTTCTGAATTCTATACTCCCAAATCGCTACCGCTTTTGGGGAGTATTAAGATATGAACAGTAAAATATTACGTTTCCTTTTCTTGTAGCTGGTGTTGATCTGGTTGGGTCTTTTTAATTATTATGTTTAAAGAAATGTGTTGCTTTGTTCAAAACGCTTGAGTAAGTACAAGATATTTACGCCAAGTGTTGTGACGTGTACCTTAGATATTTAGCGAAGGGGGTGCTTTGAAGTCTGGTACATTTCTTCCTTTTTAATAGTTTTTTCTGTTCTTTTGTCACGTGAAAGTTCGATTGGGATTAACATGTTCTAGAGTTAACCATGTCGCATCAATGAGGATGTTGAGGCAATCAACCAATGAGACTGAAAGACATGGGAAATCGGATCTCTTTCTACGACTCAACTAGGTACCTCCCACATAAGTTTGATATAAAATCGCGCCTTCACCCAAAAGTTAATAGAAGCTCCAACTGAACACTTTTAGAATTGAATAGATTGTGCATCCTCTCGTTTCAGAATTTTATATTTTGAAAATTCTTATTTAATTCTATATAATATTATATAATTTAGTTTATTATATTTTATTTACTTTATCTATTTTTATTTAAAATAAGTTAATACTCGAACTTAAATATTTTTAATAAAGCAGATCAATTTTATTATTATTAAATAATACAAATTATTTTAAAATTTAACATATTTTTATTGAAGTATTGTATTTATCAGTTATATAAGTGAATAAAATATGATAAAATTACTTATATAATATTAATCATACATATTTCAAAATAATTGGCCATAATATTTTTAGAAGCATATGTTATTGAACAAGCTGTCTTTCCTGAACTTTGGGTTCTTTTTATTGCAATAAACGACTTAGCAATATCCAGAAATTGAAGCTTTTGAGTGTTAATAAGTGTTATGAAATAGGAGTGAGCTATGATTAATGTTATTTCATTCTTGTTTATTTCTTGTTTACATTAATTTTCTGAATACTATATCTGAAGATATTTATAAAGTTTATTCTATAAGAAAGACAATAAGCCTTGTGGCGATGTTCTTCCGCGATAAGATAATGTTCTTCTAGAAAATGGTTGGACTATGACTAGGAAATATCTACTAGGTATAGTCAAGGAGGTCAAGATATTTTGACACGTTTGTAACCTTGCAATTTTTAATACGCGCACTAAAATCCGAACTTTTCCTCTATTCCGTAAATAAGTACACATTTCAATCATTCACGTCGTTGAATTTCAAATGATAAAAGAACCATAAGAATCATCACTTCCAACACAGTAATATGATGCATGAACGCTCTATAATAGAGAATTTTATAACCTTTTTTTCGTCAAAAGGAACATAAACTGATAAACGATGAGGCATCGTGTCGGACCCTGATTGGAATCCTGTTTCGACGTAAAGGGCTGAGCACATCTCTGTCGGCGAGAATGCAGCAACGCGAAGCATTTGCTTACGTCCTCCGACTTCTGGAAGCTTACCAAGTGTTCTCGACGTGACTAAATTTATAACTAAGCATAGTCGTATTGATCTAAAACACGTCTCCGTGTTTAGCATTATAAGTTACAAGTGTATTAAGATTTGAATCCTACCAAACTAGTTCCCAAGTGTTCTCGACGTGACTAAATTTATAATTATGCATAGTCGTATTGATCTAAAACACGTCTCCGTGTTTACCGTTATAAATTACCAGTGTATTAAGATTTGAATCCTACCAAACTAATTACCAAGTGTTCTCGACGTGACTAAATTTATGATTAAGCATAGTCGTATTGATCTAAAACACGTCTCCATATTTACCATTATAAACTACTGTACTAAAATTGAATCCTACTAAAGTAATTATGCTAAACTATTAATGATCAAAATTAGGAACTATCGTATAAACGTTCATGAATAATAAATCATAAATAGAACTATCGAATTTAAAAAGTTGAGTATTGTTGTATAGCTTTTTAGTTCGGATGAACGTACTTCAACTATTGAATATGTTGAATTATTTTAGAATAAATATGTTTTATAATTTCAAATATAGTTTCCTATTTATTCTATCATTAATATTATTGACATTGAATAGAGTATCACTCAATGAGGTCTCATTCTACATCACTAGACATGCGGTGGAGGAGAAAGATATATCAGAAATAATATCCTTTCCATTTATTTAGGAGATTGACTAGAGGTATAGATGGAACGTAGATCATATAAATCATGTAAAGTGCTAATTGATAGCTATAGACAGCCATAGGTTAAGGGGTAAATTCCTCTTGTAAATTATATATACACATCATCTGTGATGATGAATAGATATAGAAAAGTTTTCTCAATACCTTTTTTCATGGTATCAGAGCATTGTTCTTGGTGGCTCTGAAAAATTTTCTTTCGTCTTCATCTATCTTCATCAAAGAATGCGATTATGGATTCTTCAAGTCCATATTTCGTGCATCATTCTGACCAGCCTGGACACCTACTTGTTTCAGAAGAGCTTAATGGTTCAAACTACCCTACATGGAGCAAATCCATGATACACGCCCTCATAGCCAAAAACAAGGTTGGGATTATCGAAGGAACGGTAGATCCGCCATCAGAAACCGAGCAACCTTCTAAATATGCCATGTGAAATCAATGCAACAACCTGATTTTATCATGGTTAACTCATTCAGTGGAACCGGATTTAGCCAGAGAAATAATTCATGCAAAGACTGCTCAACAGGTGTGGCAGGATCTCAGAGATTAGTCCTCACAGAAAAATGCCCCTGTAATTTTTCAAGTACAAAAGTCAATCGCAACAATCTCTCAAAGTATAATGTTAGTCTCTTCATATTTTACAAAAATCAAGAGCCTCTGGGACGAGTTGGACGCATATCGATCAACTCCAACTTGTAACCAGATGAAGATACATAATGACGAAAAGGAAGAAGATCGACTGATGCAATTCCTCATGGGCCTTAACGATGCTTACAAGACAGTTCATTCCAACATACTGATGATGTTTCCATTGCCCAACGTCCGTCAAGCATACTCACTAGTTGTGCAGGAAGAAACTCAGCAGCAATTGTCATCGGAACCAACTGAAAACTTCTCCATCACTGCGGCAGTCCAGGGTCGAACAAACCAAAAATCTCACAGGAACAAGTATTGCAATCACTGCTCCAGACCTGGGCATACAATCGAGGAATGCCGAACTCTAAAATTTCATTGCAACTTTTGCGACAAGAGAGGGCATACCGAAGACAAGTGCAGATTAAAAAATGGCCAGTCTAATCGCTCACAACAACAGCGAGGATCCAAGAACAGTGGATCTGGCTCTTTTCATGCAGCCAATATGATTGATTCAGCACAATCAATGCAAGAAGAAGATTTACATGGCAAAACTCCTGTCACATCCGTACAAGGGTTTTCGGCAGAACAACTCCAATAAATTGCAAAGGTTGTCTTTGTGATTAATAATTCTGGTAACAATGATGTCTACACAAATGCAGCAGGTCTATTCATAAACTCTAATATTTCAGTACATTCTGTTTTCACAAAGCCATGGATCCTAGATAGGGGGCAACTGATCATATTGCCTCTTATTCGAAACTTCTTGTGCACGCAAAGCCTTCATCAATTCCTTTAGTAAACCTTCCCACCGGATCTACTGCACCAATCACAGCCACAGGCACCATTCATTTTAATCAAGACATTGAATTAGACAGTACTTTATAAGTTCCATCATTCCATTTAAATCTCATATCTGCAAGCAGAATTACCAAGGCACTAAACTGTTGTGTTGTTTTGCTCCCCAATGGTTGTATCTTGCAGGACCTGGCTACGGGGAGGATGATTGGCTCGGGTGAGCAATGCGGTGGTCTTTATTACATGACACCTTCTGTTCGTTTGCCTAAATCTTTCCACATCTCTCGAAGCTCAGATCTTTGGCACATGCGACTTGGACATCCTTCTCCATCACGCTTGAAGATGTCCTCATCACTGCTCCCTTCCAATAATTTATTTACTCATAATAATTGTAACATTTGCCCCATGGCCAAACAATCAAGGTTACCTTTTCCTTCCAGCACAATATCTACTCATACTTCCTTTGATTTATTACATTGTGACATTTAGGGACCACATAAAACACCTACTTATTCGGGGGCACGATACTTTCTCACTATCGTAGACGATTTCACTAGGTGTACGTGGGTTTTTCTAATGCAACAAAAATCTGAGACACAACGCCTATTAAAATCTTTCATCACCTTTGCTCATACACAGTTTCATGCCACTGTTAAAGCCATCTGAGTGGACAATGGATCATAATTTCTTTCTATACGTGACTTCTTTCATGATCATGGCATTGAGTGTCAACGTACTTGCGTCTACACCCCACAACAAAATGGGATTGTTGAACGCAAACACCGCCACATTCTCACTGTTGCGCGCTCACTGCTTTATCAATCTCACTTACTCATACGATTCTGGGGGGATTGTATTCTGACTGCAGTGTACCTCATAAATCGATTGCCTTCCCCTATACTACCTAACAAAACCCTTTTTAAGATGTTGTATCATTGACTTCCATCTCTTACACATCTTCGAGTTTTTTGTTGTTTATGTTATGCCACCGTTGTTCATCCTAAGCAAAAGTTTGATCCACGAGCCCGAAAATGTATGTTTGTTGGTTATCCATCTAACCACAAAGGGTACAAACTTTATGACATGGAGGCCAAATTTTTCTTCATCAATCGGGACGTCGTTTTTCACGAAACAATCTTTCCATTTGCACTTGATTCTTCGTCACCTTCACCAACTTTCGTATTACCTAATCTAGCTCTTGATCTACCTTCCTTTTTACCATCACATCTGATTTCACCCCCACCTCACTCTGAGATCGAACCATCCCCTTCTCAGTCCACATAAACAAACCCTGACACATCATCTACTCCGCCCACCAACCCTACTTCCCAAGCAACTCCTGACCACCCTCCTACTTTCGCGCTACCTACATGACACTCCACACGACATAAACAGCTCCCAGCATGGCATAAGGACTACATGGTGCCAGCTCGAGCTAATCAGTCCACTTCTAGTCAAGGAACTTCCCCAGGTACATGTTTTCCTCTATCTCATTTTTTATCCTACTATCGGCTTTCATCTGCACAATATAATTTTTTAGCTAACATTACAGTTCAAAAAGAGCCCACATCATATGATCAGACAATCCTTTATCCCCACTGGAAAGAAGCCTTGGCTGCAGAATTATCCGCCTTGGAACAAAACAACACTTGGAGCATTGTAAGCCTACCTTATGGTCATAAACCCATAGGTTGTCGATGAGTATACAAGATCAAATACAATTCCGATGGCCGCATAGAACACTACAAGGCGCACCTCGTCACTAAGGGTTACGCCCAAGTTGAAGGCATTGATTATGGTGAAACATTTTCTCCTATAGCAAAACTTACAACACTACGTTGTCTTCTCACTGTGGCAGCTGCTCGTAACTGGTTCACATACCAGCTTAATGTTCAAAACGCGTTCTTGCATGGTGATCTCCATGAGGTCATCTACATGGACCTTTACCTCGGACTTTCCCGACAAGGGGAGAATTTAGTATGTCGGCTCAATAAATCATTGTACGGGTTGAAGCAGGCATCCCGAAACTGGTTCGCTACTTTTTCTAACATCATTCGAAGGGCTGGTTATACCTAATCCAAAGCGGATTACTCTCTATTCACCAAGTCTGTGGGATCATCATTCACTGCTGTTTTGCTCTATGTTGACGATATCCTTCTAACCGGGAATGATCCGCAAGAAATAAAGTGTCTCAAGGAGTCCCTTCTCAAGCATTTCCATATCAAGGATCTTGGTACCTTGAAGTATTTTCTGGGGATCAAGTTTTCAAGATCCAAAAATGGCATTTTTATGTCGCAAAGAAAGTATGCATTGGACATCTTGGAAGATACAAGACTCACTGGGGCACGTCCAAAAAAATTTCCAATGTAGCAGAATTTGAAACTGACTCTTACTGATGGTGATTTGTTGCATGATCCGACCAAATATCGGAGACTAGTTGGAAGATTAATTTACCTCACCATCACGAGACCAGACATTGTTTACTCAGTCCGAACGTTGAGTCAATTTATGCAAGAGCCTCGCAAGCCACACTAGGATGCAGCCATGCGAGTTTTGAAATACGTCAAAGGAACACTCAGACAGGGATTATTGCTTCCTTCTAATCATAACCTTAAGTTGAAGGTCTACTGTGACTCAGATTGGGGTGGTTGTCGCACTACACGAAGATCAGTCACCGGATATTGCATTTTTCTTGGGGATTCGCTCGTATCTTAGAAATCCAAGAAACAAACCAATGTATCAAGATCATCAGCAGAAGCCGAATATTGGGCCATGGCGAACGCTTGTCTGGAATTGACATGGTTGCGATACGTTTTGCATGATTTGAATGTTCTAGTTGACACTCCTGCACCGTTATACTGTGATAATCAAACGGCGCTTCACATTGCAGCAAATCCCGTGTTTCATGAGCGCATGAAATATATTAAAATAGACTACCACATTGTACGGGAAAAGCTACAAGCTGGACTGATCAATCCTTCATATGTTCCAACACGTTACCAGTTGGCAGACATATTTACAAAAGCTCTGGGAAAGGATCAGTTTGTAATGTTGGTGACAAGTTGGGACTTCACAATATTCACTCACCAACTTGAGGGGGAGTATTAGAAATAATATCCTTTCCATTTATTTAGGAGAATGACTAGAGGTATAGATGGAATGTAGATCATATAAATCATGTAAAGTGCTAATTGATAGCTATAGACAGCCGTAGGTTAAGGGGTAAATTCCTCTTGTAAATTATATATACACATCGTCTGTGATGATCAATAGATATAGAACAGTTTTCTCAATACCTTTTTTACAATGTGTTTGATAATACCTACAAACTAATTGACTTTTCATTAGATTTATTGCTTCTTAATTATTTAACAAAAAGTTAAAAAGATTTTCTTTAATTTTTTTATTTTTAATATATGCCACTTATTGTGATGATGTAAAATGGATATAATTATTTGGTATTTTATGCAAGCAATATTAAATTGAAACTTTGTATATTTGATTAATATAATATATAATTTTAGCTAATATTGTAAATTTTATTAAAATTATTAATTTAAAATATCTTTTCCCCTTGACTTTTCAATAAACCTTTTTAAAAATGGTAATATTTAAATATAATTAATTAAAATAATATCGTTTTAGTTTTTAGTTTTTAAGTTGATTTCGAACTAATCAGATCTTTAAAAAATTACATCTTCTTAATATTATTACTCTAGTAAAAATCTAATATAAATATGTAATAACAAAAAAATGTGACACATTATCAAGTTATTTAACCAAAAAAACTTTAATTTCCTTAAATCGATGAGTATGAGACTAAGTTTGACGTTACAATTATCCACATAACAGAATGAAGACATTATGGTCATAGTAAAATTAATCTTATTTCAATTTCTTTCTTTTTTGCAAGTTTAATGCTTTACACATTTAAAGAAAATTTGTATGTCACATTTGTTTTTCCCTGTATGAAACATGATTTGGTAAAATGATAAATTTTTGTCAATAATTTTGGTTGTTAAATATAAGTGTAAAAGCATGTCTCACAGGCATTGAGATAATTGAATTGACCAAACATACACCATGTGTTGAAGTCGAATCCTTAAAACAATAAATGAGATATAAAAAAAAATATAATGTATATTATGTAATTTAAAATTAAAACCAACTTATCAATATTTTTTTTGGTGATTCGGTAAATTTATAAATAAATAAAAATGGATGTACATCGAGAGTTTTCCAAAGACGGCAATCTCTTACCCCATCCTAAAGGAACTTACAAAAAAGCATGAGGAACCCTAAAACCCCATCTTATCAGTAGTAGGACTATTTCCATACACTACAAGAAAATCATGAATTAGCGACGAAAATTTTCCGACGGACAAAAAACCATAACTATTTACCGACGAAAAACAACAATCCGTCGGTAAATACGTTGTATTGTTTATATATAGTGATGAAAATATATTACCATCGGTAATACTGGAGGGAATGAATTTTGCATAAAAACTCCGATGACATATAGCGACGACACAACCTTTACCGTCAACAAAAATTACGAGAATGCTTCCCGCAATTTAATTGCTTCGGACATGTACCGACGGAACATATTTTGTCGATAAGTTATGCTCAGTGTTTGCTATTCACTGACAGAATATCATCCGTCGGTAATGTAGCACCCCAATCCGGCAAGACCCGAACCCGACATCGATGGGTGATATCCAAGTCCGTGCCTCGCGAGGGTGGAGTGCTAGAACACTCAATCAATCAAATCTTATTACAAAGTTTTTTCCTTTTGTTTTTGAAACAATGCACACTTTTGCGAAAAATCAATAATCAATTCGGGCCCGTTACTAAAACAGAAGACTTGTAGTCATAATTCATTACACTTCAAAATCATTTACTAACATTTCCAATTTGGGATGTTGATTCAGAACAAAATTATTTACATACTTATGATACATTCATTACCGAAAATACAATCTGATATAAATGAACGAAATAAGAATGCAGACGCGAACTGATCCCGACCTCTATCCTTTACTTGAATGTTGTAGGAATACTCCCGTTTGCCTAACGGGGTGTTCTTCTGATCCTGAAAAATATTTGCAAATTTTGTGTGAGTTTTGCAAACTCAATAAGTGACCATCATCGATGGCTCACCCAATCACGTAACACATAATTCACAGCATTACACATTTCATACTTCACATTCAATACAATTTAATCACTCAATTATGCATATGCAGTACACATGAGATTCACTTTTCATTTGTTATTTTGTTGTGACCGAGTGCCTAAACTGTCCCTTAAAGGGTTCATTGATAACTGTCCCATATAGGGCTCATTGATAACTGTTCCGTATAGGGCTCATTAAACGTTGAGCCAGAGGCTCTGAATCACTTTTGAACTCGAGGCTCATTTTCACTTGTTGAGCTTTAAGCTCTGATCAGTGGCTACTTTGGTCACAACATCCATTATGTTTCATGCATTCATGACATGGAATGCATCAATTATATTTGCATATTCCTATTCACTCACATTCTCATATCATCGGACCTTAGTCCGGCATTCAACATTAAAGATGAGAATCACTCTTTCATTCATATGCAAATGCACATTAAAAAACACACTTGTCATCGGACCGTGGTCTGGCATTTAGAAATCATATTATGCACACTTATTTCATCTCATTCACATACAATGAGCACTTCAATATTCTTTCATACAACACATTTATCAGACCTCCTGTCCGAAAACCAATATAGTCAAACACTTTCACATAATCATTCAAAAATCAATCAATATCAAAAGTCAAACAAAGCAAATAGTGAAATGAGACTATCTAGGTCTACTCACAGTGTGCTCCAGATTAGCATTAGCTTTAATGATCTGGAAACATTTGAATGCAGACGTTTATCCTGCACATCATTATGGCAAACACACGATGCAAACACATTAATAATTGCACAATTATAAGTATGCATTTATGCACAATTGTGTATACGGAATATGTACAATGCATGTTCATGACAATCCTGGGTATCCTTTCAATTTTCACATTATATCCATATTCGCATTTTATCACTCAATTACTCGTTATTTCGATTGTAGCATTAATTGCTCTCACAATTAACAATTTCTCATTCACTTTAACTTGATACCTATTACTCCTCTCCTTTGAAGCACAAATTCAATCATATGAATATCTTTATTCCCAAACAAACTCATACCTTTGGTACATTAATATCAACAATTCATTTACTAATGTTATTCCAACATTATAAGATCACACATTATCTAAACTTTCCTTTCTTCTTATAAATTTCACCAAATTTCCAAACCTTCGGGGTTTATTTTTCATGATCAATTCGACAATTACAATGAAGTAATTTGGAAACAATTTATTCTATAAAAACTTTCCCCATTGTCTTAAGTTTGTAATGACACCAAAATCACTCAATTTGGTTTAGAAATATGAAAGTTATACTCGAAATATTTTTGGACTACTTTTATTTAGAGACAACACCCATACTCAAATTTCACCCAGACATTGAAACTCTTAGAGTCCGGTTCAGAATTTGATTTCTTCATATGATTTATATCCTTATGTCTCTAGTTGACACCAAATAAAAAACCAGTCCATTTACACAACTACAGAAGAAGATATACCCAAAATACTGAACCGTGTTCAGTACAGGAAAAGTTCACCACGGCGAACTCCTCTAGAGAGCAATTCCCGCATGAAAATCACAAGTTCGTCACGGCGAGACCCAAAGTTCGCCGCCACAAACTTCACCCGAATGAAATCCTCATTAAAGCCTTGAAGTTCTCCACAGCGAAATTTCAAAAGTTTGCTGCGGCGAACTTCCACAAACGTAAAACCCAATTCAGCACTCTCTTCATATTTTCCAGATTTTTCACCTCTAACTACTTACACCTAACTTAACTTATACAAAAATCATCCTTTCTACCTCATTTAC
>JAOTAY010000002.1:3964069-3979982 GCA_025629805.1 Erythroxylum baracoense | reverse complement strand
TATTTTTTAAAAAAATTTAAGCAATAAATTTACCGACGGAAATAAACGTCCGTCGGTAACTTTCTAAATAACTTACCAACGATAAAGGCTATATTCCGTCAGCAATTCATAAAATATATCGATGGATGTTAAATTCCGTCGGTAATTGTTCAGCATATTTACAGACGGAAAACATGTTACCGTTGGTACATTTACCGACGGTCATAAACATTCCGTAGCTAAATTTACCTACGGTTAAAGAACTTACCATCGGTAAATTTAGAGTTGGAAAATGTTCAACCGTCGGCAAATTTACGGACAGAACACTTATTACGGTCGGTACATTTTTGGTATATTTACCGACGATTTATCATTTTCCAATGCTAAATTTACCGACGATTGTATCGTACAATTGTCGGTAAATTTAGATACGGCCGATTCTACGACGTTTTTGTCTGTCGGTATATTTCGTCGGTAATATATGATACCGACAGAATATTTGTATTTTCCGTCAGTATTTTCCGTCGCAAAATGACAGTTTTCTTGTAGTGATATAAGAGTCTCAAGCAACAGAAAACTAATCAAGACTTCTTACTAATCCTTCTCATTCGAGTAGTAAGGGCTCTCCTACTGATAAGTTGCCAAAGGAGTGGACCATGTAGCTTCGGACACCATGCACATTCTTCAATGCTTTTGTAGGTTCAGCCATTACTACATCTTATGCCTCTCTTGCTGACGAAGAGGGTGAGTTTCCTTTCATTTTCCTGAAATTGCAGTGATAATCCATGCATTGCATATATGCTCACATTAATATAGCACACCTACAAAATAAAAATTAGAAGAAACAAAAAAATAAGCCAGAACCCTCTATTTATCTTCTCTCAATATTTGAGCTGAATTGTTCCATTACTTGGAAGATCACTTTAGTGTTAATGTTTCCTACTTCTATGGCTGCATTTTTGAAAGTTCTAAAGTTTCTCTCAAACCATAAGTTGCACACAATAACAGAAAGTAGAACGATAAAAATGTTGAGGTCAATGTTTCCATGGCTTTGAAGTTGGTTAAACCAAAGTAAAATGGATTGGAGGTTTAGAAGGTTTGGAATGTTTATTTGAAAGTGGCTGAGGCAATGTAGCCACACTAATTTTGAGAAGGAGCATTCAAAGAAGAGGTGGTTGTTAGACTTATTATCCCTGTAGCACAAGGAGCAATGATTAAGAATATAAGAATAATGGAGCTGATCTCTTGTCTGTAGCTTATTAAGGAAAGCTAACCACAAGATAAAGGCATACTTTGGATCGGAACCTTTTAACTTATCAATATTCAAAAGTTCAATATAAATTTTTATATAAGTGTAAAAAAACACAAACTTTTGTTAGGAATTAGTCAAAATTCAGTTAATAAAACTCGGTTCTAAATAGGATCCTTAGAAGTTTTGAATCTGTCTGCTCATGTAACGAGTGAACTACGTCTTTCATGCATATTATTTTGGCTACAAAGCCGTTGAGAGTGTATTGGAAAAGGTTATGGCGATAGAGAGCTTCTTTCATGTCATTATGATCATGGTACTATGCTTATGAAAAACTTCTTGCGATCAAAGGAGTACTGAGGCGTGGTGAAAAAAAAGAATTCCTACAGTTGCTGAAAGTGCAGCTCTCACTGATACAAAGAAGAAAGGCGATAAAGATCACAAGTTAAAAGGTTTTAAAAGCAAATAATTATCTACTTCGAGCACTGGATCGTACCATTACGGAGGCAGTCATTAACAAGAACACATCAAAGAACATATGGGAATTTATTAAGCAGAAATATGGCACAACACTAGTTAAGCGTGCTTACTTGCAAACATTACAAAAGAAGTAAGAAGTTCTTCACATGCAGGATGGAGAATATGTTGATGAATATTTTTCTTAGACTCTTACTATTGTTAATAAGATGGAAGCTAACGCTGAAGATAAAAAGAGATGTTGTTATGGAAATGATCTTAAGGTCAATGACTCCCAAATTTGACTATGTGCCGTATCGTCAAGTCCAAAGGCACCACCACTTTAAGCAGGGTCACTCCTTACGTTTTATAAGCCTTGACCGAGGTCAAAAAAAGGACCCCATCAAGTCGATAATATATAAATACAGGGATTGCAATGGCTGGCTCATGGGCTTAAATTTAGTTGTTTTGAATATGTCGGCCTATAGGCCAGGTCTAGACTTAGATTGATTCGAAGCTTAATTATTCTAAATAAAACGGTATCGTTATGTTTAGAAGAATTGAACCTTGGGCATGCCTAGGCTTGGATAATCTAGGCCAAGTTCCAATTGAAAAAATACAATGTTATATATCTTTAATTTAAAAAATTATTTTAAAAAATTGGCAGGGGTGGCCCCATTGTCATCCCTATATAAATATGTAAACTTTAAAAACATATATTTATTATTGAAATTTAATATTCATACATAAGTGACTCAATTTATAAATCCATATATTCAAATAATTTTTATTATATTTTATTAGAAATTTTAGAAAATTTAATATTATGTTAGTTTATATAAATATAAATAAAATAAAAGGATAATTTTTGTAACACTTAAATAATAATATACAAATAAATAATTTTTTAGAATACAATAACTAAAATAACAAAGTAAATAATTAATTTATTTAAATATATATTTGTCCAAGTGAGTTATTCTTTTAGTGAAATTTATTCAAGGACCTAGAGAGTGATAAAATGTAAATTAAATAAAGTTCAATTTTATATATAATAAATTTAAATATTTACTGTACTAAAAAAGAGTTGTAAGTAGATGAACCACAATTATTGTAATGAATTATTTCTCATATATTCAAATATTTACTAAGTTAAAAATACGTTAAAAAAAGTAAGAGATTTTATCTTTAAATTATCAGTTAGAATTAAGAAGGAAGAATTAAATGTTAACTTTGAACATAGAAGCTGAAAAAAAGTTAGAAATTAAATGAGATTTAAAAAAAAACATTAAATGAGATTGGCAGAATGTTGAAGAGATTGAGAGTGGCCCTGCGACAAAAGCTGTAAAAAATGTTGAAAACATACGACACTGTCCCACGGCAAGAAAGATGTAAAAATTTTGTATACAATTCAAATAATTTCAGGAGTGCATCAATAAGATTGAAAGGGGCCTCTATTGATGATATACCCCGGATAGGTGCTCTTTCTGCCTCTACCCAGGTTGGGATTGACTTTAAGCGTTGATCAGCTACAAAGTAGCTTGTCTGTGCATGTATCATTGGGAAATTGGGCCGGAAATCCCACGCACAGAAAAATAATTACAATATTTTTCTTATTTGAATTCTCAAAAAAGTAAAGTCACTAAAATTTCATAAAATGTTTAACGCACAAATCATGATAAAATATGAATCTTAATTCGTACCTTATTTCAAAATTTGACTATATTTTTATTATATCTCTCAAACCATTTTTAATATTGAATTATTTCAACCACCGTAGTCGCATAAATATTTGGTCTCTAATAATATCTACATAACGAGTTGAGAAAACTCTACAACTATTACAAAGAGGGTTAAATAAGGAAATTTAGTTGCAGTAGAGCTTGAATTTATTTATAATAAGTTTTGGATATTTTAGTAATTTATTTGAAATTAAATTCTAATTTCAATTAAAATTTAATTAGAATTACAAATAATTCTAATTAAATACTAATTATGCCCAAATAAAAATAGACATCTCATATTGATATTTATTTATTAAATATCTCATAATTAATCACCAAGTTTCTTAAACTTTACAATCAAATCTAATTTGATTAAAATATCTTTGCTCCCTTAAACTCATTCTTTATTTGTGACCCATTAAGTTATCAAATATATTGGCAATGGATACAATTATAACTCTAAATTATATTAATTAGGATTAGATAAATTAAACTCCTTTAATTCATTTTTAATTATCTAATTAAATAATTTATATTCATATATTAAGATTAACGTTTAGCAATATATCATAACCACTCAAATATTTAGAAATGTCAAAGTAGTTTTGATTAATCTTTTTGTGCATGATTTTTTTGTATAATTCAATATTTTGATCATATAATATTCCAATTAGACATCGAGCATAAAAGTAGTGTCTATTTTATTTTGAGTTCAATCATATCAGTTCTCTACCATTAGCTATTGACTCATTTAATAATATTTGTAAACTATTTATAAAACATCATTCTACCTTGGCCAAAGACTTTTCGAATAAATATTAATTGAAAATAATGAAATATTCTCTTTAATTACTTTAGGGTAATGAATCTTATTTTGATCATTCAAATAATTTCATGTCTTTCATGTTACATCTAACGATTAGACTGAACTATCCTTGACTAGAACAAGTATCAAAACACTCAATCCTTATACAAGATAATTTAAATCTCACGTGAAATGATCACCATACAGTCATCACAATGAGATATTCTATAGACATACAAGTAATATTTTAAAGAAAATTTTCATAAAAGATCAGTTCAATGAACTTATTATTTAACAAACTCTCATACATTTGTTTAAATATTCTATATTTTAGCCTACGAGATCAACGATTTTCGTTATAAGAAAAAATATAATGTGAGCAAGTCTTTTTATATTCTATTGGTGCTTAGTCTTAATAGAAAAATGACTAGGAATAATTTAAGTATAATATATAAATGTAATATAAATCTCATAATTATAATTTAATCATAATTTCATTTATAATATATCATTATTTTATGGACTTTATTGTATATATGTAAATATGTATATGATCAAAAATACCTTTAAATATTTTATTGCTAAATTACAACTAACCGAATGACTGGTGGGCATAAATCAATACGAACAAGGTGTTCAAGAGTTGAAGAAGAACATGCTTTGAAGTAACTATGGAGATCAATTTGGTGGAAGAAGACGCAGACGTGGAAGCTATAGATGTAAAGGACGAGGAAGAGGTAAAAGTAGGGTTTGAGAAAATCATAACAGAGTTTTCAGTGGGAACCAAAAAGGCTGATAAAGAAGATATTTGGTATTTTACTCGAGATGGAGTAATCATGCGTGTGGGAAGCAGTAATACTTCTTAGTTTTTTATGATAAGCTCAATGATTCAATGAACCTAGGCAACATCTCCACTCTCCAGCATGGCCGTCACAAAGATGGGTAATGTAAGGCTAATGGTAAATGGAAGCATACGAATTATCACGGGAAATTTCTATGTGCCTGAATTGAAAAACAATCTATTAAGTATTAGGCGGTTAAAAGTAAAGGGGCTGACCGTATTGGTTCAAGATGGAAAGTGTAAGCTGTTTCATCCTGAGAAAGGGACAATTATGAATACAAAGATGACTTCCAATCTTATGTTCACCATGCATGCTACATCTTAGCCCAAAACATCGGCCTTTTTTAAAACAACTACAAACGGTATCGTTTAAATTTTATATGATTGAACTTTAAAAAATTGAGCACATATAAGCCTAAACGAGGTTTCATCCTAAAACTAATTAGTACTAGGAGGAGTAACTTATTAGACTTATCTGCATGATCAAGACCATATAGCTTTCTATTTGGGACAAAGTCTCACTTATATTTCAACATGCTCCCCTCACGTGTGGGCTAATTTACGACCTAACACGTGTCACAGTCTATCGTGACGAGGTGGTGACGAGTAACCCAAGAACAACCTGCTTTGATACCATGTTAAATTTTATATGATTGAGCCTAAATAAACTGAGCACATATAAACTCAAATGAGGTTCCATCTTAAAACTAATTGGTATTAGGAGGAGTAACTTATTAGACTTATATGTATGCTCAAAGAGATATATTCTTTTGATATGAGACAAAGTCCAACTTATATTTCAACATTATCACGCAACTATGGCATTGTAGATATGGTTTTCACTTAGCTTTAATGGCTTGCAAACACTTTAGCAGAAAAAGATGGTGGAAGGCCTGGCATTAATAAAGCCCTCTTCAAAGCTATATAAGGATTATCTGGTGGGGAAACAATAGAGGGATCCTTTTTTTAGAGAAAAGTTGCTGGTGGGCTTCACAAATTATTCTACTAGTTCATGTTGACATTTACGGACAAATCAAGCGTACCTCTAACAGCAAGCAGAGGTATTTGATTACTTCCACAAATGACTATAGCAGAAAAACAAAGGTTTATTTCTTGACTGAAAAAATGAACTTTTATCATTTTTAAAAGCTTCAAAGTTCATGTAGAAAAACAAATAAATTTGTTTCTTAAAGACTTGCACACATATATAGATATATCACAACAATTTAGAAGTTTTTGTGACAGTTGCATACAATAGAGGCATACAATGGAAAAATCGGATCATTAGGGATCTTGTTCATAGTATGCTACTGGAGAAGAAAATTCTCAAAACTTTCTAGCCCTAAGTAGGAAATTAGGCGATGCATGTCTTGAATATCAAAGCCCAATGACGGTGGTGAAAAACAAGAGTCCAAAAAAAGCTGAGAGTGGAGTCAACCCTTCAGTTTATTATTTTGGAATTTTTGGCTGTCTCGTGTTCATGTGCCCTGACAATACAAGAACAAAAATAGACGATAAGAGCTTGCAATGTGTCCTACTTAGAATTACTGAAGATTCGAAGATTTACAGACTTTATGACCCCTATTTCTTAAAGGATTATAACCAACAGGGAGGTAGTGTTTGAAGAAGAAAAAAAATGGGAGTGGGATAAGAAGCATGAAGAAGATATTTCATTTGATTTAGACTGGGTTGATAATGAGAAAGAGACAAAAGAAGGCATAAGAGAAGTTGATTTTAATCCTGAGTTAGAAGAATCAGAGGTGATAAATAACAATGATTCTCTACCTGCAAACAGTTCTTCTCAAGGGAGGAGCAGGAGGCCGCCAATTTGGATGGAGGACTATATCATAGAAGGACTCTCCGAAGATGATGAAGCTCATTTTGTTTTGTACCACGCGCTTGGTACAACCATATAAGGGCTTACTTCACGAAGGAATGATCTAGTGCGTGTGATTACGAGCATACCCTGTTCGTAAAGACAATAGAGGATGGCAACATTTTAACTGTAAGTATGTCGATGATCTAGTTTTTTACTGGAAATGATGAGCTGAGTGTTGCAGAATTCAAAGCTTCCATGAAACATGAGTTCAGTAATGCATGATCACGTTAAACATATAGATGTGAGTTTTTATTTTCTTCCGGAACTCTTAAAAGCTGGTAATACATGACAACCAAATCTAGGTTCAATGTGACGAGGTAATCCATTCTAACTTTATTCTATCCCTCTGTCCTTTGGCATTCTTTGTATCTTCGTGCAGTAGTCGCAGGCTTGAGTGTGCATTCAGGTTTTCTCTTTCCTTTATCTCGCAGTTGATCATCAGTAACTTCTACCTTATGCCAGGAGCAGGCTAAATTTGGATCATTCTGTAACTTAGCCAAAAACTAAAGATCTCTGACAAAAGTATAGGAAGGTGTTGACCACTTTCTGGGAAAACACGAAATGCTTCCTCTCTTGAAAAGAATGTATTGTATACAGGGCTGAAAAGAAGATTAAAAAACTATAGTTGCTGTATTCTAGCAAGACCTAATCAACTAACCTACCTGAAGATTAAAAAACTATAGTTGCTGTATTCTAGCAAGACCTAATCAACTAACCTACCTGATCCACTGATGAGGATAGTAACTGAGAACAAGATTAACGCAAGTTAGCTAGCTTGACTACGAAGTGTGCTGAGCTGTTCTACTCGGTTAATCTCAAGTCGTCGAGCATGAGCTTGAGTTGACTTTGACTCACTTTGACTGCGACAAGTGCAGGCACCGCGACGGAACGTGGTAGACATATGCTGTTTAAAATTCGGTGAGGGAAGATGATTTTTCTGATACAGTTTAGCATAAAGTTAGAAAAATTGAGATTTATAGACGAAGTTAATATATAGTAGATCATAAAGATATTATCGTAGTCTGTTACATTTTATTTTTCTATTCATGTTTTTTTTGAAAAGCAATTTTTCTATTCATGTTAGTGAGGTATTAGGTATACGTGATTGTATTGGATCTATGTCACACATAACACATGTGTCTGATATTTTCCGATATCGAAAGTCTTGCAGGATAAAATATAGGATTTTCATTATCTTTGGATCAAATGTTTTTAAACTCAATCGACTAATACAATAGCGTGACTTAGCCGAATTTTTAAACTGTTTTTAAAAGAATCAAAGCTGCAATTAATAATTGTCTAAGGGGGAGATTGTTAGACATTTTTGCCCCTAAAGGCAATTTTGTCAATTTCCCATTCAGTGGACAGTTATTAATTGTAATTTAGTTTTTAAATAAATTACCGATTAAGTTATGTAATTTGATCCAGATAAATATAATAAAGTGGCCCAATAAATGATCTAAATTAATGGGTCAAAGTCTGGGTAGAAAATGGATCACTTTCAGTGTGGACCTGGACCATATCGGCTTTGTGATGGGAAAGCTCAATATGGAAGCTTATATATATATAAAAGGGGGTCTCCTGTAGTTACTTAAATCATTCACGAGCATTTAGAGCTCGTTAAGAGCGCCCATGTATTAAAAAAATTACAAAAAGGCCTAGACCTCGAGCCGGCGACGTTTTTTATAAAGGTCCCGAGAAGATTCGAGCTCGTTTGGCAGCTGAAAAAGGCTTTTAAAAATTAGATGAAACTAAATCAAATATTCCGCATTATCTTCATTTTTAATCCTTTCACGTCTGATCCTGAGTGCGTAATAAAATCTGTTCTACGTGTTACAGAACATACAAGGTTAAAGCATTGTTGATGACTGCCAAAAGGTTGAAACAGTAGAAGTATAGGCATCACGAAGCAATAAAAGTCACGCGTTGTCATTTCAAAAAGTATAATGAATTGAGGGGCGGTTCTTAACATTCTCAGTTTGCCAAACACTTTACTTCTTACGAACTAATCCATTATGAGCAAAGATTAGTCTGAGTGTAGATGACTTAAAGGCGTCTTTTTATAATTAGACCCTCCTAAAATATCTCGTGGGTTAACAAAAAAAGTTCAAATTTAAAAAAAAAGACTGCATACAAATTTAAAGGCAACTAATTAGCTGAATATCTGAATTTGAATTGGAATTGATTTTAAACTAAGTTAATTATTTTTTAAAAATTAATTTAAATTTAAATTAATTTAAATTTAAATTTAACATATATGAATATCTTGAATTTTAATTAAGTTAAATTAAATTAAATTAAAATTTTTTTAATATTTAAAAAAAAGAAAATTTATGCATGTATTTCAGTGTGACAGAGTATGTTAAAAGAAAAAAAAAAACAGAAGCAATAACAGGTCGTCCATCCCAAATCCCGAAAACAAGCCCAAGGTCTTCATTGGTTGGAAGGGCACCACATCTCAGAAGGGCGACCGAAGAGCGCGAGATGAACACTAAAATACATACGAGGTACTGAAATAAAATTTCTCCTCTCTTTCTGAATCTGCTGCGAACATTTGTTAGGAGTAGCTCAAGACTTGGGGCTTTTGTATTCAGGAATTCCAAATAGGGAGGGCAATGGGCTGGCCTACGGGTCAGCCCGGTCAAAATTTTTAAAATAATTTTTTTAAAATTAAAAATATAAAAATTTTATTTTTTTAATTAGATTAAGTTCTGGGTTATTCAGACCCAAGTTTATTTGAAGTCTAATTTTTTTAAGTAAAATGATGTTATTTTATTTAAAATAATTAAACATCAAATTTGTCTTAACTTAACCTGACTAATAAACCGATCTATTAAAAATAACTAAATTTAAACCCATATGTTAAAAATTGCCATCCCTAATTCTAAAGCTTGTCAATTACACAAGGACTTAGGCACTTAGCCTTCTTTCCGGTTTCCAAGTATTAGATGCTCATTCTCTAGCATCATGCACTTTGTAAACTCACACTTGATAATACATAACTGAGTTACCTAGCATGAAAAAAAAAAAAATTCCACGTAGGACATGGATTCGATCCAGAAATGGTAAACAGTTCCAGATGTGCATAGAAGTCGGGTTTAGATATCCCCATTTCTATGCATTTTAGTGGTTTTTTTAGGGTCACAACACATTAATGATAAATGATAACGGAAAAATTCTACTAACAGAAAACGAGAAGGAATAAGCAGTTTTTCCTGCCACACACCCAAAATTCTCCACGAGAAAAGAGAGACCCCACAACCGTTTACGAATAATAATAGTTCGTCGGCGTTGTTTCTAAGCAACTAACGTCTCTACTGTATGATCTCAATCTCATAAATGGAGCGAGCTTCACCTCCAACAAACCGAGGCGAACGAGGACTTTTCTCATGCTGGGTTCTTCCATGGATAAGAAGACGAATAGGAGCCAATAACACCGCAATAACCGGACACCCAAGTGCGAGTTGCAGTAACATGGCGGCTACACTCTTGAGAAGCAACAAGCCAGCGAAACCAACTGGTGGCTTTAAGTATGATAGTTTAAGTTACGGTAAAAATTTTGACGAGGGTTGTTGGGACGATGATAATGAGGACATCATGAACCGCTCGTTCTCTGCACGATTCGCTTCGTCCTCCTCCAATGAAGGTAAGTGACATGTATCACTGAGACAGGCGGTTGATGAAAATTGCTGTCCGAGCTTCTTACATGAGGTATTGTGAATAGGCATATTCTGCTCGACGGCGTCTGAAGCATTCATAGATAGTTTTGCCAATTCTCTTTATCAGTACAAAGGTACATACATAATGAATATCCTTTTATGGTGTTAGAAATGAGTCTTGTGTTGCTATTTTGGAATATCAAATCTGAATTGCCTTACAAACTATGATATTAGAACATTTTTATATTGACAAGTAGTAAGAAAATGAATATGGAAGTAATCAAGTGTGGGAAAGCTAAACTAATAAACAGGGCAACCATCAACAACAATTCCTTTGGCAGTTGGGCATTTGGCTAGGGGGCAGTGCTCTTCAACACCCCACCAAGCTATGGACTTTTCCTCCATTGTCAAAGAGAAGTAAAGAAGAACACCCATGAAGGCCAATCCAGCATCCAAAGCTGCAGAAAGAACATAATTGTATCTCTGCCACCAACCTTTGTGGTACCTAAATACGAAGTAGTTGAAGAATACTCCGACCACAATCCAGCAGTTGAAGTTCACAGTTGTAGCCGGTGGCATTGCGGCTGTTGCTCCCAGAAGTACGGGAAGGTTGATCATTGGAATCCATTTCTGCTTAGGAAAGGCTTTGTGCAGTAGCCATACCAAAAGAGGTCCTAATACACCTCCAAGGAAGAACCAGTTGAGGGCAGCGTAGTTGCCAAGACTACCGAATATTCGTTTAGGTCCAACCAAACCCCAGATGACAGATGCATCAAAGAAGACGTTATCACCAGGACATGTCCAAGGACTGTTAGGAGGGAGTAGTTGATCATTGCATATATGCTCAATGGAAGTCAACAACCACCATGCTACTGCAGTGTTCAGTGATGAAGCTATTACAGTTCCGATGCACTTTCGGGGGAAAAAGAATATGTTAGGAACATTGAACCAGTAAAGATATTTAAACAGAGAAATTGGAATTAAAATAAGCTCTACCCAGTTTACTACTTGATTACACAAACAAAACAATGAACAATTGGGGTGATGAAGCCAATTTAATCACAGGAAGTGTCTCAATGCCATAAACTTACTTCAATTTCCTTTCTGTTTACCTTATTTTATCCCTATATAAATATGCGATTAGACATGCCTTACTTCAATCTCCTTTCTGTTTATCTTATTTTATCCCTATATAGGTTGAGAAGAAATATGCGAGTAGACCTACCTGGACTATAAACATGGATCTCGGTGGAATTTTCATATAGTGGCCTAGCTTGAAATCGCTGAGGAAGGTTACCGCTTGAGCCATGCTTATGTACCCATAGGTCTTGAAGCAGACGTTAGCTATTGGTCTACCAGGGTAAATAATACCCATGATATACTCTGTGATAATATTGAGTCCTGGTGACTGCGGAAAACCAACAGGAAAGTACGTCAAGGTAGTGTAAAGTAAAGAACTCCAGAATCAAAGAACAAACTTATCACACAGTTCTTTACGAGCTTGTATCATTTCTTCAAGTTCTTACCACATTGGTCGTTGCGGTTATAATGCTAATTGGAAGAGTAAATATCAGCGCCAGGCTAGCAGCAAAAAGTAGTCCCCACCATGGCATTTGGACCTCGTTTCTCATGAGAATGCATAGTAACAGAGAAAGGACGAATGCCGCTACAAGAATCGAGTGGAACCACCAGCCAGGTATTGGCTCATACTTCTTCATTAGTCTAGTGTGAATATCTTGTTTTGCACCTTTGCTTGCCCGGTACTGCTCATATATCTCCCTGTTTGAACAATGGCATATTAGTTCATAAACATACATAATCGACTCTGTTGAGAGATCTCGATAAAGAGATAAACAGAGAATATTATCCCCTTCACTTACTTGCCATGAAACAAAGCCACGTGAGTTAAGGTGGCAACAATGGCTGCAAAACCAATCCCATAAGTAAGTGCGAAGAACACGCTTAAATGAATGGGACCCTGCTTCAGATACGCCGGCATGTCAATCTCGAAACGGTCATTAACAATGGAGTTAACGTCGTAAATTTCTCCTTTGTAGTTGAACAAGTGCGAGGAGAAGATCGGGAACTTCCTTGCCCCGTACAGGTTGAAACCCCAGTAAGCTAGTGGAATAATAATGTAAATGAGTGCAATATAGCCGACGACGACATTGACGATGGCGAAGAATGGGGTGATCAGAGGACTGCCAAGGAATGAGGCAATGACGGACCAGTCAAGCGCAAAAGCTCCAAGGCCGAGTCCTCGCATGCCCGACCCGATCTGATGGGCCGTAACTGACTTGGGAAATGCCCAGCAGACCCATGAGAATGCCGAAAGAGTTGGAACGAGGAAGCCCGGAAACACATACCAAGAGAAACTACATACGAGAGCGATCAAGAAGAACTTGCCTCGGGACATTCGTTGGCTGTCCCTCTCGTGCAAAGCGCTGTAGAATTTGTCAAAAATATTAAATTAAATTAAATTGAATTATTAATTTTTAAATTTAAATAATTTATTAAAAATTTAAAAATGTTGACACTTTTTTAATTTGTTATATCCAACATATATATAACAAATTTGTAACTTTTTTAGGGGTGTTTATTTTTATTTTTATTTTTATTTTTGGTTTTTTGTTTTTGTTTTTAAATTCAATAAAAAAACTTGTTTTTTTTTAATTTCAGTTTCTGTTTTTAACTTTGGTTTCTTCCTGTTTTTAAAATTATAAAAATCACAAAAAGTGATTTTTGTTTTTTGTTTTTGTTTTTTTCATAATCTAAATTACTATCATATAATATATTATTTAATTATTTAAAATTTATAAAAATTATGAATAAACATTATATATTTAATAAATTAAAATTAATTATCAATAAAATTATGAATAATGTAATTTTATTTAATTTTTATAACTAAATTATATGTAGTTAAAATTTAATAATTATTAATAAATATAATTAAAATTAAAATATATAAATATTCAAATAAAATTTAATTTAATAATTAAAATATATTTCAAATAAATATTAATTTTTAAATAAAATTTTAAATTATTTATTTTTTTAAAATAACATAATATGAAAATAAATATTATATAAGGGATTAAATAAATTTATTTAATTAAAAATAATTTATCTTTAAGTTTTATCTGATATGTGATTATTATTAGTGATAAAAATATAACTACGCCAAACCAATTTTTGTTTTTATTTGAAAGAAAAACAAAAACAAAAAACTAAAACCGAAAACTAAAATTTACAACAGAAAAACAGAAGTAGAATTAAACGACTCCTAACTGTTTGATAGATGTCAATCTAAACTACAAACTGCAAAGTCGTTATTTATAGATGAGGATATGATAATAAGTTAAGTAGACCGTTCCTAATTAGACTTGTATATTTTATCTAGTGCCGTATATATCTTAACTGATGTTAAATAGAACTTAAAAACTTATTCAATATAAAATTACCAACATTTGAATCAGTCTTAGATTGGATACGATAATTAACCGTTTGATAGATATCAATCTAAACTACGAACTGTAACTATCAGTTCCTAAATACAACGACATTTTATGATTGTGTATGTATATATATATCAATTGCTCAAAAATAAAAAATAAAAAGAAAAGAAAATAAACGAGTTAAAAGATTGTGTGGTTAAATGTAAGAGGGTTTAAAGATTGCGGGACCTTACGCTAAAAACGCAATAAGCTAACGTAAGATTAGAGTTAATTAACACCTGCGCTTTCTGTTTTAGCAATTTTTCTTAGAAATTTTTGTAGACTACGTCAACAACTGATACATCTCGGGATGCTTGCTGTGTACTTTCTTTGTAAAACCTTTTTTATTTTCCATATTTAAAACTAGTCTTTGTTTTACGTTTAAGTAATTTAATTTTTAATTATTCTCTCAAGTATATCATAATTGTAACAAATAGGATTCAAATCTTAATTTCAAATACAAATCCAAAATATATTTAATTTTCTAAAAATTTATGATTGGTTATATCAATTATAATTGCAATCAGAACGAAAATCGAGATGCTAATTGCAATTTGTTTGAAATTATAATACAATTCAGATATTAATTTCGTTATCATTCTCTCACATAAAGTTGAAGAAATTGTATTAAAACTGAAATCCTATTTCTGTGTTAATAGGAATTCTGTTTCCAATTCCAAATACATGTTCCAAATTAAACTATAATTACATACTAGTCTTATTAAGTAAAATTGTAATTTGACTTTTCTAATGGAATTATAATGTCAATCTATTTACGTTAGAATTGAAAGAAATTCATAATAATTCAGTGAAAATGAGTTATTAGACTTAAATTTTCATATTTTAATTTAAAAAAAACATTAGAAATAACATATTGATTAGGAACCAAGGGAACGGATACCATTCCGTACCGGCCGGTAAGCAGAACGGTATCCGTTCCATCGGTATCGGCAGTACTGGCCGGTATCCAAAATACCGGCCGGTATTGTAATTCCGAAAAGTTGGAGGACCAAAACGCAAAAATGAAAAATCCAACCCTAAAAATCGCAGCTACCTGCTGCCTCCTTCATTTTTCTTCGCTCTTCTGCTTCTTCATTCTCCCGCATACCGCACCCAACCCACTTCAGCCTGACGCCCCTCGTACCCGCTGCCACCGCCGCACCACTCCTTCATCTTCTTCGTCTTACACTCTCACTCTCACTGTCTCACACCAGCACCATCTCACTTCACTCGCCCACCACACCATCGCACCACCACGCCACCACTGCACGTCCGCACGTCCACACTACCGCGTTGCTCGTCTTCTTCTTCTTCCTTTGACGACGTCGCCGCTACTGTTAGTCATCGCCACCACAGCTGCAAGTTACTTTGCCAAAGATAGTGAATTATTTTGGGTGTGTTTGCATTTTTTGTTGCTTAAATAAATTTTTATTGTGAATTTGTGATGGATTGGATGTTGGAGTTTGGATTGGTGAATGGGTTCTGTGAATTGAGCTGAATTGAATGAGATTTGGTGAGTTGTTTATTGACTTTTACGGTGGTCGGGTGGTGTAATTGGTGTTGAATGGTTATTGGCTTATGGTAGTATAATGTTATTGTGAGTTATTGTTATGATGTGAATTGATTGAATATTGGAGTTGAAATGTTGAAATGGTTACGAACTTATGGTGTATGATGGTATTGTGATTGGTGAATTGAATATTGGATTCAATGTTGAATTGAATGGGACATTATGTTTATGGTTTTGTTTTGTAATTTGCGTGGTTGGATTAAAAATTGAAGATGAACTATTATTTGGTTGATTTATTTGTGATGTGGTTATAA
>JAOTAY010000002.1:3953727-3963969 GCA_025629805.1 Erythroxylum baracoense | reverse complement strand
TTTAATTAAAAATAATTTATCTTTAAGTTTTATCTAATATGTAATTATTATTAGTGATAAAAATATAACTACGTTAATATTAACAACTAAACAGATTTTCGTTTTTATTTAACAGAAAAACAAAAACTAAAAATTAAAAACGAAAACTGAAAACTATAACAAAAAAATAAAAGTTGAACTAAACAGACCCTTAGCTTATAATACACATATTTTAAAAACTAAAATAAGGTTAAATAATTATAACAGACTCAACTTTATCTACTCAACACAAATAACAACAAGACTCAATATAAGTCCCGCTCTACTGCGCAAGAATGAATACAAAATAAAAACTCCTACGTAGAAATTATGTGAAATAGAAACTTCTACGTAGAAATTATGTGAGAAGAATGACTTGAATAGAACTGCCGTAGGCGGATAAAGTGGAGGGAGTATAGTTTTCTCAAAACTCAAAAGTGAGAACAACCAATGCCGCCATCTTTAATTAGTAATTGTTTTGTTTTTTATTTCCTCTAGATATTATTTTTGTTGTAATGCAAAGAGTTAGGAGACGGCATCAACTAGTATTATCACAATATCCAAGAGCTTGGGGAATATGAATAAGACAAACAACTGAACAATGACTCCGTTTTATACAAACAACTAGTTGGTACCTGAAAAGAGAAACCTGAACCAAGCTGCTCGGCCACCACATCTGCGCCGGCTCCACCACGTATTTCCTCATAATGCCAGCCCATCCGTATCCCAGAACCTGTGAAAGGGGAAAAAAAGTAAGTTTCATTAGCAGATTATGACTTATATAAGAAATAGAAACAGTGCATAGGAAAAGACAATGGAATCGTGACCTGGGTAGTGTTAACGAGAAGCCAACTAGCTAAGAAAGAGATCTTCCGGTGGTAGAAGGCCTTAATTATGTCAATGATACTAATAGCATACGCGGTGTTACCACCCACATTAGCGAATATAGATATCAGAACGTGTTCCTTCACGTTGAAAGGACCCGGATTGAGAGAGAACTCTCTGTCCCCGAAACCCGGAATCTGAAACTTGGTTTTCGGGAGAACCTTGGCCATGAACCTACCGATGGGTAGGGTCGCAACTTGCACGGAGATCATGGAGATTGTGAGCGGCTCAGTTCGGTAGGAGAAGAAAGTGTTGAGGAAAGCGAGGACAACACAAGACAGGATGCCCAGAAACCACATGCGAAAAGTCCAGACCGGAAGGCTCTGGTCGTCGTGGGTTGGCACCGTGAGCCGGACCTGTTCGATGGGAGAAACGTCGTCGTTGTTGGTCGGGTCGAATTCGGGTTTCAGTTTCACTGACTCTTTGCTTTCAACCTCCAAATAAGCCATTGTAATTGAAGTGTTTCAGTGGACTCTTTGCGGATTCTCGCCGGCAGCAAGCAAGCCAGTAGGTATGTCACCACTCTGTTTTTGTGCCGAGAGAGAACAAGAGGCGGGGCAATAGTGGTTATAAACTGACAGATTCCATTACTAACCATACATCCTTGATATAGTTTAACCAGGATTCTAATAACGTTGAACACAAAGACCTTTTTTTACATGGAACATTACCTGATTATGCTACTATACACCTTTTTCTTTGAAGTTTGTTTTAGTTTATGTAATATTAATATCATATATATATATCATTAATCTAGTTACCGTGGTTTGTTTGGCACGTAGTTTTTTCTCTTTTTTCAAATGCACAAAAGAAGATAATGCAACCGATTTATATAATTAACCATTAATGAAAATTTGCTATTTCATAAAAGTAAAAAGAAAAAGGTTAACCAGAAGTCTCGAATTCGAATTCTAATAATGGAAAAATCTGTTTGACCATTACTTTATCTCTTACGAGCTAACCCGGCACGAGCAAAGATTAGCTTGAGTGTAGATGATTTAAAAGCATCTTTTCAAAATTAAGACCCTCCTAAAATAACTTGTGGACTAACAAAAAAAAAAAAGTTGAGCGATAGCCTGTTGACATTTTTGAATGCTCCTTTTGAAGTCAACTTTCATGATAAATGTCCAAAATTAGGGTTGCAAAATGCAAATAAATCTATTTTTCATTAAAATATGAGGAGTCTTTCTCAACTCGACAATAAATAAATCAAAGACAAATCTTATTCTAAATTTCATTTAATAAGATTCCAAGTGAATAAAGTTAAACTTGTCTCATTAGAGCTTGAAGTGTAAACAAGTTAATTATAAAGTTACGACAAGTTGTTGTATATTTAGTTAAATAATTGTCTATAAATTTATTTTATTATTTTTAAATAGTAAACTATTAAAATGAACTTTTTATATTTAACATATAATATATTTTTATCATTTTATAAATTAAAGTTCAAGCACAAATTAAATTTGTTCTAATTTGAAAATTCTTATATTGATATATTTAATTAAAAATGTGTAACTATGTTAATTATTTACCAAACCTTTCATGAAACAAGGCAATGTGAGAAAAAGTAGCAAGCCCAATCCATAGGCATTGACAAAGAAACCAATCAAATGAACCTTCTCGGCTCATATTGCATCCAACTCGAACTTGCCGCTATAATGGCTGTGGAACCGCGACCGTTACCTAAAATCACTCATTCTAAGTTATAATTTACTAATTAATTATTTTAAATACATCACTTGAAGAGTTAATTAAGTTTGAAACTTAGTTCTCTTTGATAATTAGTAGACTATATTAGTTGTTAGTTGATTCTATCAACAATTAGCTGACAGCAAATTATATCGGCTGATTTAACTAACGAATAATATTTGTTGTTTATTTAAAGATATTTAGTAAAATTAATTATTTAATTATAGTTGTTTATATATAAAATGACTTATAAAGACATGAATTAAAAAAAAGAATTGTAAGAACGTGAGTATTATATTTTAGTATTTCTTTGAATATTCTCATTAGAATTTAAATTTTAGATATTTAATTTCACAAAATTAAGTTTATAACTATAATAAAAACCATAAAACATATACTAACAATAATAAATGATTAATAATAATAAAAATAAAAATAAAAATAAAAATAAAAATAAAAATAAATATTATTATTATTATTTCATTTAATTATTATTATTATTATTGCTACTATTTTGCTACCTTCTTTCTCCATATTAATCCAGTTGAATTTTGATGAAGGGAAAGCAATAATAAAATATGACAACTTGAGTAATTTGTAATATGTTTTGGACACAATCATCTTTTTATCTCTTAATTTCTCAACTGGTAGGTCAAAACTCTTCTCATAAGAGCATCTTTAAAAACAACAAATTGAGTTAAAGTCATCAAAATTGTTCTCATATGAGCATTTTTAAAAACAACAAATTGAGTACAAGTCATCAACTCAATTAGATGATTACCAAACATAATTATCAGCTTTTTGACTTGGCCAAATAGCCAAATATCTATGAAACTGTTAAAAAATAGTTGATCAGTTGTTTACCAAATAAGGCCTTTTATTTATGACAAAATTTTAACAAAAATTATATTCAATAAAATTAATTTAATCCAAAATCAACAAATTGAGTTTAACAAAGAACAAAATCCTTTTTAGTTTTACATAAAACTTAACTAAATTAAAATTTAAATTCAAACTCTATCAAATTTTGAATTAAATTTAAATTTTTTCTTGAACGTAAGTCTGATCAAATTTTGATTTTAAACTTTCTAAGAAATTTAAAAAGTGAACTCAACTCATTTATTATTACATATAAAATTAAGCACAACAATCATAATTTAGAAAAATTTTTACTAAAACGTGAAGTCTGAAGAGATCTAGTAATACGTAGCCTTATTTTTAATTAATAAAAAAATTATTTCCTATACATATAAAATTAAGTAATTAATATAATTTTCTATTGCAATCTAATTCTAATTTGGAAGCATTTTAGGTAATTGCATTTCGTACTACTCGAACAACAAGGCACTCGGAGTTGAAAGAAAAAAAAGAAAGAAAAATGAAGTCACCGCATACATTGCGAATCCCCAGCACATGTAATCTCTGGAAATGGCAGCTCAGGCCTCGGAGTTGGGACCATATACCAAAGGAAGCTGCAACAAGTCAGTCGCATGCGAAACAACTTTCACGCGAGAGACTCAGGGATGCCGATTGTCACTGTCTACTGTTCCAGTTCAGACTTCAGACGGTGTTCTGCCATTTTCATCTAACAATTAATAAGTAAACCTCATTTTTGTATCGATTTTCTTGTATGATCCTCACGTGCTAATTGATTTTGAAGTACATATTCATACATACAATAATTGTTTTTGTTGATATATAACAATTTTTAGAACGAGATAATAGTTTCCATTTGAAGTCAATATACTTTTCAAATTTCCTGTTAGGGTACATTTTCCATTTCTCTTAGAATTGACTATGCAATAATGCAATATTGCGGATTAGTAATTACATGGTGGCTCCAGAAATATGCAAAGCAGAGTTAAACTCAAAGTGCAATTACTGTTGAATTTTCATTTTTATCGAATTGTTATTAATTATTAATTTTAAAATTAAAATTAAAATTTAAAATTTAATTCATTCGAACAATTTAATAAATAATTTAACTAAGTTAATTGAAATGTAGTAAAAAATAATATCATATTAATATGAGACGAATACTTATTAAATATGTGATGAAAACATCTAATAAAATTATTATAATTAGTTTTTATAACTTCACATATATTTGAGTAAGAAAGTATAAAGAGATCTTACGGACTTAATTAACATTATTTTAAACAATTTTTATGAATGAAAATAAAAAATATAAATTACTTATTCATAGATCGTTAAATTTATTTAAAATTTATAATTAATTATTTATGCAGAGATAAATAATAAATATATTTTTCTAATCTTATATTAATTATGTTAAAACACTTCAACAGTGAGGTAGATAAAATTCGAAGGTGAAGAACTAAAAGAAGCTGGCAACAAGGTAGTAACTAGCAGTCTAGCTCTAGCATGTATTCCGGGACCATCAAAGGAATACTGGTCAATGGTCATGCGTCAGGACAAACGAAACAGCTAAGAATCACATGCGATACGTATTATTGGCCATATTTGTGATAACTTCTGTATAATAAAATTTCCTCAAAGGCATTGAGACCTTATCTGAAAATAGAAAGTAGGCAAATTTTAGGATATGTTCCATTGAACTTTAGTTAGGGATGAGTGAGAGTTTTTATGGACTTTGGGGTCGTATGAGATGTCTTTAAAGAGGATGTCCTGTAGTTTGATTGCTATATGCTTATAAATGTCGATTATGTAAGTTTTTTACATTGTTATCCACTACGTACGTATGTCGTTATCTATAAGAGGCAGAACGTCTCTAAATCAACGTATATTTTTAATGAATATATATAATTAATAATCATCCAATATCAATATAAATATAACCTATCCTTTTTACTTCGAAAATATCAACTTTCATAGTGATGTTCTTAAAGGATCCAATTATATATTATTCTTTTAATAATTCTTGTTTGCCGTAAATGCTTTGCCACGGATCAGAATAGTTCATTGGTCTCTGATTGGAAGTTTTTTAAGGAGTACTCTTACCGCCTCTTTATGTCTTTTTGTTATTTCCGATTATGGATACTTTTATATAGTCAGTGGGTTTAAAAAGGATTGTCAGGGTACTTATATTAATAATGCATGTCACGTTTTAGTCCACTTTCTTGAGCCAAGTCATGATCAATGTGTCCCGTGTTTTATTAACAGAACACACAGATTACCTGTCAGATAGCGCAAAGACAAGTTTCTTCGGAGTGCCACCATGCTCTCGATTTTGGAAGGGGATAAGATATTTTGTTTTAATTATGGTATTTTTGTAATGTTTCTGATGAATCCATGCCATAATAAACAGCACCTCAAGCATGCATTAAATAATAAGCGGAAGCATAAAAAAGATACCTCCAACCATTGCCGTCGATAAGCCTCGTGATCTCTGAGTGGTTTGAGTTTCTATCCTCTTCCTGAAGCAAGCTCGATGGTGTGCTCTGAAATGCTCGGCGAAGATAGGACCCAAGAACCAAAACCAACATTGTGTTTTTAACACCATACGTTATACCCTACTGTCCATCACAGTGGTTGAAGGTTGAGGAAGTGGGCGACAACAACACATGCGGTAGTTACTGGACATGATGAGAGGGACCAGAGAAGGGACCATAGACAGGTAGGTAAGGTGGTCAACCGAAATCCTTACAGTTTCATTAAATTGTATCTATATATTTATGTAAACCCCATATAAATATATGGATAAAATTTAATAGAACAGAGATATAACAAAATAACTGAAACATAAGATTTGAAGTGCTTAAGAAGATAGCAAAACCGCATGCCAAATCTTTATTCTTTACTGAAAACATAAGTAACACGATGATTAAGGGACTGAATTTGGGGACCAATTCTTCTGTTCTTTTTATCCAAGACCAATTCTATGCCATTTACACACAGTCATAAATATCAGTAAATCCCGACAAAATTCGTGGTTAGGAAATGATGAAACAAAGTTGGTCTTAGATAAAAGGAACAATTTCACTTCCTGAATTTGCGCAGGGTGGCTACGATAGATTCGTAACGGTTGTTTAGGTTAATTAAAAGATTTACTTCCTTTTTAAGTTTTGCAGAATGTCCATGGGATGGCAGAATTGGGTTGTCTGTGTTGGTTCGTCAAATTTTAAGATTGACATTTTTGGCCAGTGCTTTAGAAGTAGATGCTTTATTAAAATTTGACAAACAATGTCATTTTATCCACATGAGTTGTCGACAAACCCACGTGAGTGTTAGGTTATAACTAGCAGGTGGTCAATGCGTAAATGCATAGTGAGATCTTCAAAATGATAATGCCCTGTTGAACTAAAATGTGCAAAATAGAATTTACTTGGATAATATTTATAAGTTATTTGCTACATATTTGTAATATATCGGATATATGTGGAAGTATATTTAAGTAAAGAGGTAAGATAAATAGTAAAAAAAGTAGGAGAAAAAAAGCAAAGTTAACGTTATGAGATGGCAGCGTTAACTAATCGTTAACAAAAGTTATATGTTAGGTTGTCTTAGATATGGTAAAATTTATAGACAAAATCACAGCAAACCACGCGTTCATAACAAGTCGTAGAAAATTTCAAATAGAAACTAGATTGTTGTCCATTTCAAATAGCATAGCTAAGAGAGTTAAGCAAATTTAGGCTGCTAATTCCTTTGTTATGGGAAATATAGGAACAATATCTACTAAATTCTTGTTGGTTTTCTAGAGCAAGTTACCAAGAATTGAATCCACCAACATGCATATTTACATATCAATATCTTAATGTGTTCCCTGACTTAACCATATATTCATCTAATTCATATCAGATGATAAATAGATGCGTACTCTGTCCAACAAACAGTTGTGATGATGAAATTAATGACTTGATGATCAATAAAATGTCTGGAAACCTACATTCATCTGTAAGGTTTGACAAAATAGTTGACCGAAGACATCAAGCAGATTATGAGGATTTTCTCAATTCTCTGAATCCTAAAGGTCTACCTCCTCACAGATTATTACTAGAAGAAGGCTATCCAATGATGCTTCTAATATATTTGAATCCAACAGAGGGTTTGTGCAATGACATAAGATTGATATGTAGACGTGCATGTTGGTGGATTCAATTCTTGGTAACTTGCTCTAAAAAATCAACAATAATTCAGTGGATATTATTCCTATATTTCTCATAACAAAGGAATTAGCAGCCTAAATTTGCTTAACTCTCTTAGCTATGCTATTTGAAATGGACAACGATCTGATTTCTATTATGAAATTTTCTATGACTTGTTATGAACAAATGGTTTGCTATGATTTTGTCTATAAATTTCACCATATCTAAGACAACCTAAACATATAACTTTTGTTAACAATTAGTTAACGTTGATACCTCATAATGTTAACTTTGCTTTTTTTCTCCTACTTTTTTTTTACTATTTATGTTACCTCTTTACTTAAATATACTTCGACTTGTATCCGATATACTACAAATATATAACAAACAACTTATAGATATTATCCATGTCTGTATGTTTCTTTCTTTCTAATTAAAGCAACTTCATAGTTAGACGTAACTGGCCAGTGCAACCACGAAACAACAAAAATCTAGATGATTTGTTTGTGCTTTAAATTATAATACATAATATTACAAATTTAGTGAGAAAGGAATTATATGGATGAAGAAACTGGAACCACTAAATAGGTAATCTTATACACCTTTAAATATATTTACTTAAAATTGGCATAAAAAAGAAAACAACTTTCCTAAATTGATTATATAATGCATAATTTCTATGTACTAAAATTTATATTGTCTATAACGTACAAAACCTGTAGCCCCCAAGGAATCATATTGTTGCTTTAAGATCAAGTCGAGGCTTCTTGGCGAGCAATGATAAGGATGCAATGGTAGCTTTACAACGAGAGCACTTAGGATTGTTCTTCAATGCCATAATATACATACAACAACCAAGACACCCAGCAGCAAACATGGTCCGTCTGCCATCCATTTCACTTCCTTGCTTTTGTTCATGTTGTTCCTGTTCTTGGTTATGGTCTGACAATGATGTTGGTGGAGATGAAGAGGATTATTTATTTAAGTAGGATTGTTTCTCTACCCTTTTCAGAGCTGATTTGACCTTATCAAGAGTACACAGACTCTGCAAATGGGTTGGACTATAAGTTGAAGGCCCCTGGAGTTTCAATTCCAGGGAGATTTCTTCCAGGAACGTATATGCTGAGAAGTTGTTCGAATAAAACAAGTCTATGTTTTGTAGCTGAGATGTTCTCAATGACATGGTGATCGTAGTTATGATGCTTCTTGGCATCGACTATACACGTTGGTAATGATAAGGAATGCATCGGTGGATTAGAGTTATGTCACAACGTGCAAAGAATACATTAATGTAGGGAGAAAAGCTTCAACTTTTTAATAGAAATTAAAAAATTAAAAACAAAAAATGATAGATATCAGAACTAAAGCACTAAATTTAGGGAATGTTTAATCTTTGATCTAAGATTGTCATTATGCTTTAGGTTGACAAACTAATTTCGAAACCAAAAAGAAAAGGTAAAAAGATTCATGAGCAAAACCAGATAATTGTAACAAACACAAACTATTCAACAATAAAAGGAAGGAGAAAAAAGAAAAGAAGTTGAAACAAAAGTTGCAAATTTATAGCCAACAAGAAAAAAGAAAGATTGGAAGTTGAACAGATACCACCTTTAACTTTAAGTGAGGAAGCGGGATAGCCTGTAAATTGTTATGAACATCAATTTTTGATAACTCTCCAAGTAAGTCCTTAGTCACTAGTATTTCTTAATTGCCATTGTTAACCATTGAGCTCACATCAGTTACCATTTTCTTGATATTTTCTTTTGGCTTCCTAACTTATTGTTCGAGAATATCATTTAATTCCTTGGAATGAGAAAATGGGACGATATGATGTACATATGATTGTTAAATGCGATGAGAGTTGTCTGTATGCAAGTGCAAATTTTGGATTGATAGACGACCAAGATTTAAATTTAGTCGGTTATGCCAAGTAATCTTTTTCTCTTTAATGTTTTCTTTTAATACGGGATATCTGGTTTGTTTTCCCAATGTTGGCTATCCTTCTTTATGTCCATCAAGCGCTCGTGTTTAATAAATAACGAGCAGTGACTTTCTGTTAATTGCTTAAAGCCATTATCGTAAAACAACGATGATACAATAAGTAAACCATCGATCTTCTTTCACTTGAAGCTTTAAGTTCACCGTATTATCAACACTACCAGTTGACTTATCAATATTTTGATAAAAAGAGAGATGAAGAAGACTTACTAGGTGGATAAGCTTTGAAGAGGAAGATGTACTAGTTACTGATGAGATTCTAGAGAGATTGAGAAAGAATGCATTTATTGTCTTAGCAAGTGGGATTCATTAGTAGTCTAAAGAAAGAGAAAATGCAATATTATCCAACCTTATTCCTATTAGTAGTTTTATTAAGAGGGAGGAAGATAGACCGACGTTGAAAAGTTTTGAAGTCTTGAAATTTGGAGTTATATGTTTGTGTCTTCTAATTTCTACCGAAGTCAATGCGTCATCATTATTTCATTTCATTTGTGAAGGTGACAATTATTTCATTTCATTAACTCCCTTAAATGAATGAAGGCATCGAGGTGTGCATGATCATTATTTCATTTCATCTAGGCAG
>JAOTAY010000002.1:3932940-3953627 GCA_025629805.1 Erythroxylum baracoense | reverse complement strand
ATTATGACTAAAGTTTGACTTTAGTTGTAATTTTGATAAAATCCAAGGACATGAAAAATATGATTTTTCATATAAAAGGAAAAATTAGAAAATTTGAGGCTAGCACTTCTAACAAATTTTCCTCTCAAATTGGATTTGAGTTTTCTTCGAAAAGATCTATGGATACCGTTAGAGGTCGGACGATTGAATGGCTCGTGGATTGACGGATTCAAGGTGAAAGGAAAATTTACAACATGAAATCGAAACAAGTTAGTATGACTATGTTAATTTCTTGTTTTATGTTTCGATTAAAGTTTGTTAAAGTTGATTCTGTGGAAAATTTTAAATGTATTCCGCTGCGTTTAGATTCGATCCTGCGTTAATTTTCCAACAGTAGTGAAATCCTCCAAATATTACCAAAGGTCCCATTTAACTTCAAGCATAGGACTATCATACACCACAGTTAACAAACAGTCTATTACACCATCAATCTTAACAATTGCAGGAACAATCTGTGGAGAGGAATAGAGCACGTCTAAATCCACCAATTGATCATCCCAACACAACCAAATACCACCAGTAAAACCAACTGGGCCAGCAATATATTACTTTGGTAACTTGAGCCTCCGAATCATCCTGTGCCCAAGATCCAGAGATATGAGGTTCGACCACAGCCAAAATCGCAGGCTTCTGAGTATTCAACAAGTCCTTGGCATTTCGCAGGAAGGACTTGTTTCCCGCTCCTCTGCTATTCCATTGGACTAAATCCATTAAACTCGGCTACAAGAGTCCCTGGTGTCAACGACTCTCCAGAATAAACAACCATTACTTCACTTGTCACTACTGCATGCTAGTCATTATTTGGAAACTACGTTTCCAAAACTATTCGGAGGTCTTCATCAGGAGGTAGACAATGATTCATGTTCAAGCCCTGATTATGTGGTGGTGAGGAGTGGGGATTGACGAAAGGAGCCACATCCTCTTCCATAGCGTCCCTTAGATTAACAACATCACCATAATTAACTAAACTGGGTCTCTGTTCCTGATCCCCAACAACCTGACGCTGCAAACCTTACGAAAACCTCAAAGAGGAAGCCTCAGGAATATGAGTAGTGGATTTAATATGTGGGCCAGCTCATGTAGATTGTAAAATGGGTCTACCAGAGGTCCTGGGCTTTAAAGTAACCGGGGGCGTTATTGGGATGGACTTGTTTACTAACCACACCTTAGATTCGAGAACTAATGTTGAACTTTGCCCTTTCAGGGGATCTTGAAACCCCCTCATTTTGCACCATTCCCGCCTTACTTAGATTCACTCCATCTTCCTCATACAAAGTCGTAAATCTCGACCCCTTATTATTATCATCATTGGAAAGCTCACTCCCTTGATTTGTGGAATTTTCTCGTGGGTTCCTATGTCCCCTTTGAGTCTATTCCATCATCCACAAACCAAAATCACATGCAATCTCCTCCAACTCCTTACCATGATCTTCATGGGCCTCTTTCCCTGACACCAATGTAATAGTTTTCAGCTGGTCAGCCACTAGAACTTCAGTACCCAAGTCATCATCTGGTGGGGAAAAAGGGTAGAAACCTTTGTGTCTAGAATGACCACATCGGAAGCATATTAGTGTCAAACCTTCATAATCAACAGGTTGCCACCTGATAGGTCCAGTCAAAACCAGCTGAACAAATGAAAAGAGAAAAGGAAATATGCAAAAATTCTACTTCTGGTGAGAATAAACCAGTAACTTAAGTTGACGCTAAAAACCCCCTTAACATTAACAATTGAAATGTTCAAATACAAAGTCTGCAGCAACCACCTTAGTCCTAACTACAAGAAATTCTAAATACTTAAGGTACTCCACTAACGACTAATGGGTGACATGAGTCGTTATTATTGAACCACTAAATAACTAGATTGACTGAATCACAGGCAATAAATTGAAGAAAAATGTTTATCCCACGTTTCCCATATTGTATGATTTACATGATCTACTTGTATTGTAATATCTCAACGTTGCCCTCCCCTTTCACTGCAATCATGTCCTCAAGGTTTAAGTTAATTATAGCTCAACTTTGATGCCTTTCAATGATATCCTCCTCACTATTTCCTTCTAACAAGAGCAATTGATGACCCTTGCACCGTGTCTAGGTGTAAATTTTTCATTACAATGGAAGCAAAGCCTTTGTGCACGCCTCTTTTGTATTTCTTCTCATGATAAGTGTTTTGCTGTAGGCGCAAACCATGGAGGTTGAACAAACTTTTGTTCTTTAATTAATTGCTTGTCTCTCATTCGCGCCAAACTTATGGCCTCCTTCAATGCTTTGGGCTTGAACATAAGTATGCCATTTGCAATTTCAGGTCTCAACCCTCCCATAAATGTTCCTATTAGTCCCTTTTGAGTCCATCCCTGAACTTGGTTGCCCAATCGTTCAAATTCTCTTTGATAATCCCGCAAGGTTCTGTTGGATTTTAGAAAGTACTTTGTCGAAATCTACATATTTCGTTGCCCCGAACCTGGTCCAAATTTCTAACTAAAAATTTTCCCATGTCACCTGTTGCCTTTCGTCAATGTATGTCTTGTAAAGCTATTGCCACCATTGGTTTGCCTCACTTTCAAGGTGGAAGGAAGCTAAAGGAACTTTTTACAAGTTCGGAGTTTCTTGATATTCAAAAAATTGCTCCACGCGACTAAACCATTCAGTGGGGTCGCCGTCGGTAAATCTCGAGAATTCAAGCCTTGCGAGTTTAGAAGATAACATATGGGGTCTCTCCTCTACAACCCCTTTGATTCCCTCTTGGGTGTTTGTAGATTAACCACGGGAATTGCTAGCAGCTCCTTCCCTTTGAGAAAGGACTATATCAGATAACAGAGCAATCGCGTCTTCCATTGAATGAAACTTATTGACAAGACTTTGCTCCATTCGGCTCATTCTGTCTTGCAAATTGCCTAGACTTGCTTCTCGATTCTCGATTCGTTCTTTATTCGTCGACATGACTCTGATACCAATTAATAGGTCCCAGTCAAAACCTGCTAGAACAAATGAAAAGAGAAAAGCAAATATGGAAAAAACAAATATGCAAAAATTCTACTTTTGGTGAGAATAAACCAATAACTTAAGTTGACGATAAAAATCTCCCCCTAACATTGACAATTGAAACGTTTAAATATAAAGTCTGAAGCAACCACCTTAGTCCTAATTACAAGGAATTTTAAACACTAAAGGTACTCCACTAACGGTTAATGAGTGACATGAGCCATTATTATTCACCCACGAAACAACTAGATTGACCAGATCAAAAGCAACAAATTGAAGAAAAAAGTTTATCCCATGTTTCCCATATTGCATAATTTATACTTGTATCGTGATATATCAACACCACCTTTCTTCAAAATGAATTTTCAGCACTAAGGGCATCTTTAACCCGTTCCTCCAAAATAGAGTAAAGTTTTCTCTATTTTAGAGATGCTACAATACTTTTCACTTCAATTTACAACTCTATTTTTCACAATAAAAAGGAATATTCTCAGCATATTTGTTTTCTTTTTATTAATGATTATTAAAATTACTTTATAAAATTAACCCAACTTTACTTTTTCGCGTATATTTTTATTTACAATATTATTGTTATTATTATTTTGTTAATAAATAATAAATAATAAATAATAAAAATATTTGTTAAACTATAAATTATTATTTAAAATATTTATTCATAAGTAACTAATAATAAAGTTATAAAGATGTAATGAAAATATGTATAAACATGGGACTAAACTTTAAAATTATTATAAAGTTATAATTACTTAAATAAAGATATAATGAAAATATTGAAATATTATTTAAACAACAAAACAAAGAATGAATGAATGAAAAAAGAAAAAAAGAAAGAAAAAAAGATTGATAAAGAAAAAATTTGAAAAATTAAAAAAAAAGAATAATAATAGAGAGATACTGAAGTGCCACTCCAAATTTAGTGTGGTACTGTAACATCTCTCCATTATATTATATAGGAGAAAATGTCGGTTGATTGAAGTTGATTACTCGTCTATTTTGATATTTTTCGTCCATTTTGGAGATGCGATAGAGATGGACTAAGGTTCCCAAAATCAACTTCAATGCAAACTCTTGCGAATCGTCCCTTGTTAGCAAACTTAGTGCTCGGATCAACCTTGATAGTTTTCCCAATAACGATTCCAAGAGCAGCCAAAATATGTTCATTTCATGGTAATATTCTGCTGATAAATAGGGTAAACGAACCCAGACAGCCATTGAGTCAATGGTAGCACATTGTGGGTTGAAATCCGGTTGCCATTTTCGCAGAGTCAAGTAATGGGCAAAGATTGTCCAAGGACCCGCATCAACAACAAATTGCAGATCCTCCATCATGGAAAATCTTACCAGGAAGAAACCCTCCCCTAACTCAATGAGATCATCACCCCTCGGATGCCACATCTTATATGTAGTTTCTCCGCCAAAACCTTGTACGATATGGATCTCCTCAATAGTTTTACAATGAAACCCTTTTCCCATGGTTGCCGAATATGATTCCGGAGCCTATATGAGAGGGTAATCTTAGGCCAACCATCTAAAGTAGAGATAGAGATCGGACACTCATTAGATTCTAAACATCTGAGGTCATCATGATCAAGGGTTGTTGCAGCCGCTCTCCCGACCATTACATCTCTAAATGATGGCTGCTGTGGCGCCACCCCAATCATTGCCACATCCTGTGACATTGCTGGGATCCCCACTCTCAGCAGCAACGTTCGCTTTGATCGTCTTTGTGCTTCGGACCAAGAGGTCATCGTCTTTGCCTGATCTACTCCCTGCTTCTGGCTGGACATCCATTCGTTCACTATTCAACGTCGTACAAGTGTTGTCTTGGCTTCGCTTGATCATTATACGATACTCCTATGTATATATGTCAAAATAACATAATAAGGTTCAACATAATTTTATATCCACAATTAAGGGAATATAAATTCACGTATAAACTTTTATTATTCATATAAATTAAATTATTATAACAATATAAATAATCTTACTGATGTGATATTAACAAACATGACCTAAAAATTGAAAATCATATAATAAAATTTTAATTTTTAATATTAAACTTCATTAACTTAAATAATAAGAATATATTTTTAGATTTTTATATCTTTTTATCTTAACTTATATAATATGTGATAAAGATGAAATTAATGTGCAGAGATCGGACGAAACTACCGAACTAAATGCGGCGCGCTGACGTGGATGCGACACCTGGCGCGCCTGATACCATCTACCTCCTTTTGGTTTTACTTTAATAATCTCAATTTATGAAAATAATAAATAATTAAGAATTTAAATTTTAAAGCCAAAAAAACAATCACTTCGCTCGTGGCCTCATTCGCCACCAACCCGAACTTTACAAAGACTCCGCCATCCCACTTTCACCAACCGAGCCGTACCCCACCGCGACACACAACTACGCTGACACGCCCACATTGGTTGAGATACAGAGTAAGAGACCCGACGGTAGCTATGGCGATGGCGGTGGCTCTTCGCAGATTGTTTACTTCAATTTATACTAAGCCCATCAAACGTCACTGTCATAGCGGCTCTCTCTATTACATGGTTGCCCTCTTGCGTTTTCTGCCTCAGTTTTATTGTTTTATCATATCTTGGTTTTCTCTAATTTGTTTTCTTTGATCTGTTTTTCCAGTCTTCCTTGCCTGAACAAGCTGCGGCGGACAAAGAGAAAGCTCGTGCTACTGTAAGATGACAATAGCGTCTTCACTTTCTCGTAAAATGTGATGATTAGTTGATGGATGTTTGTTACTAATTAAGAACCAAAAAAAAATGATTGTAGTGGATAAAGCAATTGAATGCTCCATTGGAAGAGATCGATCCGGAAATTGCGGATATCATCGAACTGGAGAAAGCAAGGCAGTGGAAGGTGTTACCTTTTTCTCTGAATGATCTTTCAATGAAAATGGTGGACTGAATTTGGTTTATTGTGAATGTCATTTAGGGACTTGAACTTATACCTTCGGAGAATTTCACATCAGTGTCAGTGATGCAAGCTGTTGGTTCTGTTATGACCAACAAATACAGTGAAGGGTATCCTGGAGCGAGATACTATGGAGGCAACGAGTATGTTGATGATTACCATTCAACACACTTCCACATATTTTTAATTTCCTTTGATATGTAATCTCCAGCAGTTTTATCTAATTAGGTATATTGACATGGCTGAGACCTTATGTCAGAAGCGTGCATTGGAAGCTTTTCAGCTGGATCCTGCAAAATGGGGAGGTAGTGCAACATGATAATGCCGGTGTTTGATGAAATATTTTGAAGCTGTATATTAGTCACTAGCCTGGTTTTCAAATGAGAGGCTAAAAGGAACCTTCCTAGTGTCTCTTCTGACTATCTTGTTGCAGGGAACCTAATTTCTTTACTATTTTGCAATATAATTTTTGCATTCATTTGTTTCATTTCTTATCCTTTGCAGTGAATGTACAATCACTATCCGGATCCCCTGCTAACTTCCAAGTTTATACTGCATTGTTGAAACCTCATGAGAGGATCATGGCACTTGATCTACCTCATGGTGGACATCTTTCACATGGTTATCAGGTGATTTTAGTTTCTAAATATAAGATATGCTTGTGAAATTCCTTTTATTATCTTTCCTGCTCTTGCTGGTTGACAAGCTCACTCCTTTTTCTGATTTCTATGAAAGTCATTGTTTATATCTACATTTTCGTAATGGTTCCCTCAGATTATCATCTAATTCACATTTTTTCATTTGTTGTTCTGCAAATCCTTTTATCACTTTGTGTGCCATTACAGCATTTTCCTCTTTCCTCTCTGGATCTCTTAACATTTTGAAGTTAAAAGTTGTATTCCAGAAACCATTTTATTTTATATTTCCAATTGCTTTTGAAAGCTACTCCAGTTGCAGGGAAATAAAAGCAAGTATTGTCTGATAAGACAAATATCTAGTTATTATAGTGTCTGATGCAAGTATTTTGTATTTTCATTAATTGCAGACTGACACAAAGAAGATATCGGCTGTTTCCATATTCTTTGAGACAATGCCATATAGGTTAAATGAGATTACAGGTTATATTGACTATGATCAGGTAGATCCCTTTATTTGTGGTTCTTATATTCTAATACAAAATGCTTTCCCTTACAACGTGGTTTACTGAAGGTTGATTTGCCTCACTATTTTATCAGCTCTCTGATAGTTTTAGATAAACTAGAGTGTATAGTGTGATACATCTTTTATACTCTTTTAGTTGCTACCAAAAGTGACTTCACTGTTGGATCATAAGCAATGTGTTGGTAAAGATGATATGGATATAGCATTTTGCTCTTGTCACTGCCTTCCAGCAACTGATGTTACAACCCATCCGGCTCTTGTTTTACTTGCTAATGAGTCATCAAAAGCTTGTCTCCAGCATTGAATTTGCTGTGTAATTGTAGAACGAGAGTTTTCTGTTAGAGTCGATTAGTGAAGTTACGTTACATCAATCATCCCAAAAATGTTTTGGCCATTCACTTCTTTCCATTACTATAACAATCAGTTTGTGAAGTTAATTGTGTATTTATTGAGAATTTGAACTGATTCCCCTGGAGTAAATCACCAAGCTGCATGGCATAGATTATTAAGATTTTTTACTTTGGTGAAGAGCTGGGTGATTTCTTTCCATCTGATGAATATTAAACTGGTTCCAGCTGGAGAAAAGTGCTACACTCTTTAGACCAAAACTTATAGTTGCTGGTGCAAGTGCTTATGCACGCCTTTATGATTATGCTCGAATCCGTAAGGTAAACTTCCCTGGTTAAGTGGAGGCTGAATAGTTACTGTATTGTTTGTAACCGTACATATTAAAAGATGTTGTTCTGGTGAGTTTGACAGGTATGCGATAAGCAAAAGGCAATTTTGTTAGCTGACATGGCACATATTAGTGGTTTGGTCGCTGCAGGTGTTATTCCATCTCCATTTGAATATGCAGATGTCGTGACAACTACAACACACAAGTCCCTTCGTGGTCCTCGAGGGGCTATGATCTTCTTTAGGAAGGGAGTAAAAGAAATTAACAAACAAGGACAAGAAGTGTGTGCAAATTTCTAGATAAGTGGGAAAGCTATGTCTAGGAAGCGAATTGAACATTTCATAAATGATTTGATCTCTATTTTGCAGGTGATGTATGAGTATGAAGATAAAATTAATCAGGCTGTCTTTCCTGGACTTCAAGGTGGTCCACACAATCACACAATAGCTGGTCTAGCAGTTGCATTGAAGCAGGTTTTCCGTTTGTCAGGCACCACTTGAATCTTTGATTATCTGTTGGAATGCAGGAAACTCGTGAAATTCATATTGGCGGAGTTTAACACACAATTTGGCAAAATCTGACAATATTTTGGATTTTTATTGATTTTAGGTCCGAGCTCCAGAATACAGGGCTTACCAGGAGCAAGTTCTGAGTAATTGTGCAAAATTTGCTGAGGTATACTGCCTGTTTACCTACACAATTAACACTTATATAATTCGGCATTTATATATTTGTTTGTGAATAAAGGATCATATTTGACATTCTAATCTGAATGTTTGATAGTAAAAATAACACTCAAGTGTCAACCATAAGTGCAGAGCTTGATGGGGATGGGCTACGAGTTGGTGTCCGGTGGAACAGAGAACCATTTAGTCTTGGTGAATTTGAGAGACAAGGTACATGTTATAAAGAATCTCCCTATCTTTCTCTGATCGATTTGAATGTATTTTTTGTGAACTTGTGAATTGGGAAATTATAAAATTCTTAGCAATGCTTCTTAGTTTTTGTTTCAGAACCCTGATATTGCAGCAGTAATTGTCAAATAGCACGGACAGGGCAAGAATATTTTTGAATTTTATTGACAGATTTCTGTAATCATTATCTAATGAAATTGAGACCTTCAAATGCATTAGGTCGCGGATGTAGTTGATATAAGTTATTCTATATAGTTGAATCTTGTGTTGATTCCATTTGTAATGGGTGGGTAATTGACTAGGGAATCAAATTTTTTATGTTTTTTTGGATACGTTGACAGGGTGTTGATGGATCAAGAGTTGAAAAGGTCTTAGAATCAGTTCACATTGCAGCCAACAAAAACACAGTTCCCGGGGATGTGTCTGCCATGGTTCCTGGTGGCATTCGTATGGGTATGCCCTTCCTCTGCTGATTCTGTCTTGTGATTGTTGATTAGATATTCCAACTTCTTACAAATTTTGCTCCAACACTTCAGGAACCCCAGCCCTTACATCTAGGGGGTTTGTTGAAGATGATTTTGCAAAGGTTGCCCAGTTCTTTGATGCAGCTGTGAAATTGGCATTGAAAATCAAGGCCGATACGAAAGGTCGTTTCATTTGTCATCCTCTCCCAATCACCTCTTTGGTGTCCTTAAATGTTTCGAGTGTTTAGCAAGAGTAATATCCTGCATAGCTGAATACTGACAGCAATTCTCGTACCCATTGTAATTTCAGGAATAAAACTGAAGGATTTTGTGGCAACCATGAAGTCAGATTCTCATGTCCAATCTGAAATTTCTAAACTCCGTCACGAAGTTGAGGAGTATGCAAGGCAATTTCCAACAGTTGGCTTTGAGAAGGAAAGTATGAAATACAAGGACTGATTAGGATTTGAAGACAAGGTACATTATACCCTTTATGTGAAATGAGGTGGAAACTTTTTAATTAAGTAATCCAGTATTTTAAATAAGACCAACTTCAAAAGATTATTGTCTTATCAATGTAGAAACTAATATTTAGAAGGTTACGTGATATATTTTTATCTTATTTTATTAATCACATCAACAAAATTTTGTCCTAGTAATGCTTGTTGAATCACAAATCTCTAGGTATAATGGCAGACCTTAATTGCAATTTCTTATTTTCAAGTCCAGTAAAACACTGTTCAGAGGTACTGTATGAATCAATGTCAGCTTGGATTTCCCCTCTCTTTTTTCTTATTTGCTGCCAGAATCTGCAATTTATGGTGAAGAGGAGATGAAATCTCATGAGTAGTCCCAAGTTCTTCGTTAAAGCTTCTCTTATATAAGTTTCTGACGAAATATTTGATTTTTCCAGCTATGGCAGGAACGAGAAACTCTGCCAAATTTACACATTAATGGGCTTTGATCTGTTCTAGTTAATTTGCTGCTTCCAAAAATGGAAAGGAGGAAACGCAAATATAAAAAGTAAATGATTGTGCCCTTTCTGATAGTCCGGACAAGAGATGAGAAGTATATGCTTTAAACTTTACATAGGAAAAACAACAGAATCTTATATTCGCGAGTTGAAACACATCCTCCTCGTACCTGCTTCTTAGTAGTGGAATCTCAAGTGTCAGGGACGCAGGGTACAAGCCACAACAAACTCCAAGAAATGAAAAGATATACAAATGTCAGCGAGTGCATATTTGTTCTATTCTTCTTCTTCTTATACTGTATTTAGCTCGAGTTATGAAAGAAGGTAACTGCAAACTAAAAGTTGCTCACTAGTCAACGAACTTGGATCTAAAATCACAAGCCTTTTGCTCTCAACGCCTCCTGCTCCTCGACGAGGTAATCCTAGACTTGCTTGATTCAGTAGGAAGTTTCCATATTATCTCCTCAAGATTACTATAGAAGTTCTTGTAAAACTGCACAAAAGAAAGTTTGTGTCGTTTATAATTAAAACCGAACCACATAAAATGCAATTACAAACTCACATATGAACGTCCAATTGTAGGTGCAAACTTGAGAGAGAGGGAGAGAAAGAGGTACATATGTAGAATCATTCTACTTTTCAATGAGTGGAGTTTTTTAAAAATCAATCTTGCATGACAATTAGCAGGCTAATACCTTACACAATTGATACGAGGAAAATTTAACAACTAACCTTAAGGTACTCGCTAGCATCTCCAGATGCTTTCTGAATATCTACCATCAAAAACGTCGGTGCAACTTCGAACACCTTCAACCGGATAAACCTTAGTAAGACCAAAGCATGAGAAGAAGCAGTACAAATCTAGGTAAGGGAGAGGGTTCAAAACCTACTTCCAGCATTACTGAGAAAAGACCAGTTTTATCAGCCGAAAGACCTTCCACCCTCATCTGTCAACAAACAGTCTTGAGCTCGTAAGGCTACGGATACTTAAAACATTATTCCAGTGAAAAACTCAGAAAAAACATTTCTACTGTTAGGGAAAACAATTCCAAAGCAAAAATGAAATGCAGCATTCCTAATCGTTCACCTTGTAGTTGCGTATATGTGTCTTGAAACCCATTGATTGTGCCACAACTTCCATGCTTGATAACACAACTTTTGCTGGCTTACGTGAAAGAAAGCGTGTTTGATACTTCATGGAGTTCTGCCAACAGGGGTAAGAAATTTACTATCTTAACATGGAGTGAGCTGATTCTGGAGTATGATTAAACTTCAAACAAGAACAAATAGTAGCTAATATTCCAGTCATAAACTTGAAAAGTACTTCATAAAGTGCCAATAGATAGATCGGAGGAATGTTAGCAGTGTCACAATATATGCAGATTAGTGACTTATGACAGAAATATCAACAGCATATCAGAGGAAACATACCTGTCCACGGTCAAATAACGTAGCAAGATTTAAGCCTTGAGATAGAATTATTAAATCGAAAGCATTAAGAGCCAAAGGACCCATATCTTCATTGCGACATTGCTCTTCAACCTCATTTTCCTATAGAAAAACATCTTGTCAAGAATATTTGTAGGATAGTAGAGCATTAAGACATTCTCTCGTAAATGCATTTGATTAGAATGGCAGACTTTCACTTCATAACAAGCTCTATACGTGTCAACTTATATAATCTAGGATATTACACCTCCTATACACATATAGCATCTTGTCAAAAAATAATAAAGCCAAATTCTTTATCAATGACTTTATTATAAGAATGTGCAACAAATAGGTCCTGTTTATCCATGTACCTCATGCAATCTTATGAAACTGATAAGAAAACAAGAAGAGTGAAGCAAGCCCAAGAAGTTGATCGCAGAGAAAGAAATTATGGTAAGTCTCCACGACGAGTGCACCTCCGGCAGATAATTCATAATTGAGTGCAAGTACCCTTCTAGTCCACGTTGAATTATTAGGTTAAACATTGTCTTAAGATTAAAAGAGAAAAGAACAAACAAAACAAACCTCAGGATCATCAAAAACTGCGTCTATATCATCCAGGTTCACATCTTCATTCTCAGGAAGTCTGACGGGATTATAACCTTTTTTAAACCACTCATCCTCCCTGATCTCTGCAATGGTAATACGCTGCATGTAGAGGAACCATGTAGCTAGTGAAAATAGGAATCAAATTAGGTGGTTCAAAAATCACCACAGGATGCTATTAGTGGCATCAGTTGAAAGAAAAGAGAAGCCAGGATAGGTGTGCTAGCTAACTAAGCAATTGAAATGATTGCAAGAGTAGTAGAGCTGCAATATGATGCTGCTTTGTGCCATGCAATCATGCATTGAGTTTAACAAGGCTTCCTAATTAGGTAACACAGGGAAGCTGCAGATTATATGTGTAAACCACACAATGAAATCAATTAGTTCCCAAGTGATTGAGTGTGAGAAGGAAAACAAGTTTAGTTAATACTGGTCGTTTTAAAGATAGCTCAAATCAATTTTATTTTTGGGTTAAACCTAGAGTTTTAGAAGTGTAAAAATATAAGAACCCACATGCATCCACTACTCACTCTTTCAGGATTTGGGTCCAGAATTCGCTGAATCAAGTATTTTGCTCCAACCGGAAACCAAGATGGACATGAAAAATCTGCTTTCTCAATCTGCAGATGAAAGTTAAACAATCAGCAAAATGAACTCTCATATAAGAGGGACTTTGAAGGCAGGTAGGAACAATAATCCTGAATCATGCAAATTCCTACCTTACCATATAATGTGGTGAGATCAAGCTCATCGAATGGAAGATATCCTGCCATCAGAACATATAGAATGACTCCACATGACCAGACATCTGCCACGGCACCATCATATCCTTTATGACTGAGTACCTAGTACAGAGAACACGCAATTCAGGAGCTTGCTTAAAAATGACTAAATTTAACAAAGAAATCTAACCTGATAATTACCTCAGGTGCTACATAGTTAGGAGTTCCACATGTTGTCCTGAGCAGTTTTATCCCCTACATAGAGAATGCATCATGAATAATTCAATTCATAACTCAAAAAGCACTTCGATATCCGATAGAGGTATAGAAAAGATTATCAAGAAGAATCTTACTTCTCCTGGAAGTGCACTTAGGCCAAAATCTGATATCTTCAAGTTACCTTGTGAATCAAGTAAGAGATTTTCAGGCTGTACATGAAATCCGAGATTAGGACTTCCATAAACAAAATAAGAATGGTTCTCAACAATCCACTTGCAAATACCTTTAGATCTCTGTGGTACACCCCTTTTGTGTGGCAGTAATCCACTCCATCAATAAGCTGTTGAAAATATCTCCTGGCTTCAGCCTCACTAAGCCGTCCATGATGCACCTGCAAAATCAAGGTCAACAAGGCAACCCCACAAACAGTGGCCGGAGAAAATAATTTCAGAACAGCACATCCCACCAACCCTTAAGCTGCTGGGTCAAAACATTGACTACTCACAATTTTATCAAACAATTCACCACCGGTAATGAATTCCAGGATTATGTAAATCTTAGAACGGCTCGCCAAAACCTGAAGTTGAAGTAAAGACATGAAAAAGGTCAGGAGGATAAAGTAGATGAGGACAGAAAAAGCAACAAGATCATCGAGCAGCCTAACACTTGAGAATTTCCACTAGAAAAGGTGAAATTCAAACCTCATTCAGGCGTACAACATGAGGATGCCTGACAAGCTTCATTATCGATATCTCCCTCTTGATCTGCAACATAAACAGAACCCATAACCTTTACATAACATTCTGTTCCATCTCTTAATCGGTTTCACCAAAACAAGAAAGCAAGCAATTTCTGAAGCGTATCTAACTGGCCAAAGATTCCTAATGGCTGAACTTGAAAGCTCACAAGAAATTACTAAGTTTAACTAGCGGTTTCAAGAAGGATTAGGCCCAACTAATCTTTTATTATAAGTGCCCTCTGGCTCATTCAAGTTGGTGTTCCTTTTGGTTTCTCATTGTCATTGATTGAGATTAACGAGTTGAAATGGGTAAGTTTCCAATAACACTACAAAACCTCGAAAACTTCAAAAAGTTGAACCAAAGTTTCTTCAGGGAAAACAAAAAACCTGGTCGACCATCTTGTGTTTGATGATGGTGGAGCGATCGAGTACTTTCATGGCTACACTCTCTCCTGTCTCTGTGTTTTGCGCAAACTTCACCTTCGCGAAGTTTCCTTCCCCAATTGTCCTCCCAACCTCGTACTTTCCCACTTTCCTCACAGCCACCATTTTTCTGCTCTGCAACTGATGATCTTCTTTCTTATTATCTGAACTCAATCTCAAGCATTTCTGGCTTCCCCCTGCTCTCTCTCTCTCTCTCTCTGTGTATGAAAAGACAGAAAGAAGCAACCTTTGAGCTAAAGCATACAGTGGGAAAGCTAGCTTACGCTCGTTGGGCCGATAGAAAACTTAGATTAAGCAAATGAAAAAGAGAGAAACGATAATAATGTGAAGTAGTTAGCTTTTGTGGCTGGGATTGGAAGGTGGGCAAGTGGAACTAGTACAGATTTGAAAGCAGGAAAAGAAAAAAAAGTGCGTTTGGGAATCGGGATGTGATTTGTTAGGCGACAACGCATAATAGACGCTTGTTACTTGAAAGGGAGACTTTGACTTGGAAGAAGCCCAAATGGCTCTCGTTAATTTAGTAGAAAAGGAAAAGTGGGACAAGCTTACCTTATCTCCAACTCTAATGGCTCTCTTTGTCTGGGAAATGAAATTTAGTGAGAAAGTAGGGACAGGTTTAGCTAAATCTTGCGTCCATGACCGTGACCTTTGTGCGTGTTTTAAGAAGTAAGAATGCCAGCTTTTCCAAGGTTCTTATCATTAGTTGTCTGATCTTTTTCAAGAGCATCGGTGGCTTGCAACGAAAATCCCTGAGGCTTGCTGGTTGGTTTTATGCGCTGATCTCATTCTCCACTTTGTCGCACAGTTTTGGACTTTGACAGAAGGTCACAGCCCACATTCTCCGGCCTGCTAATTTCATCTCTCTTATTTTTTTTAAATAAATTTAACAGGATTTAAATTTTTTTATCAAATTTTTAAAATTTTAATTCAAAAAATAAATTTAAAAAATTATTTAAATCATGTCTTTTTTTAACTAAAATAACTTATCTACAAAATACTACATAAATATCTATTTGTCAGTCACATAAACAAAACTAACATTTTGATTTAATTTATACAAATTTTAAAAAATTAGTCAATAAATTAAATTTTTAAAAAAATCTGAGATTGAATTGAAAATATTCTAAAAGGTTAAACAAATTTAAATCTTTATCCCATTTATTAATTTGTAGATTATGTATTTTAATAAGAGAGAATAATTAATTAAATAATCAACTCAACAATAACAACAACAAAACACAACAGTAAGTAGAAGTCTCGCTGAGATGTGGAGTCTAGAAAAGTCCGATATTAAGCAAGTTTGCCCCTATCTGGTAGTAATTTAATAATCAACTCATTTCAATAAATATTTATAAGTTGAACACATTTTTATTTTAAATTTATCATCTTTTAAATTATTAAAGTAAAAAAAACAATTTGCCAATCTCAATTTCAAGTTAAAACTTTTGAGTTAATAAACACACAAAAGTAATTTTTATTAATTGAATTATTCTCTTTAAGTGTATTTATTAATTTTGAATTAATATTTTTATCTCACATTTAATGTATTAAAATTATCCTCTCTAAATATTCATAAACTAAAAAATTAAATAATACACATCTTAAGATTTTATACTTTATATTAAAGAATCATTTATAAACAATAAGAATATTATAATTTATTTGAAATTTTGTTCTCTTATCGAGAAATTAATTCGTTTAGTCATAACGGTGAGTATATATTTGCTTTATCCAGTACACTTTCATAATTTTGGATTAGAATGGATTTAAGGCTATTGTCACCAAACAACCAAGCCTTTTTTTGGTGTCGAGGAGGTGGGGAAGCCACTACTAAGCATGATTTGATGTAGATGTAGAACTTTGTCATGGCAAGAGAATATGTGATGAATACGTAAGACCTAAGCTATGTGGTTACCGAATATAATGCTTTTCTGATTCCTTCAAAGCGAGATAAGAAGTAGGCGGCGGAGAGGTTTCCAATCCTTAACGTTTATATTTTAGTGAATCCGACGTTAATACAATACTAACTTCTCTGTTTATCAATTTTAGTTTGACGTCCTTAATCATACACAACAACTCTAAGCACTTGAGCCTCCAATATTTAAAGTTTTAGTTTATCTAATTCCTACTCTATTTTATTAAATCTCTTCTATATATTTATGTGTAATTCAAATAAATATGTAATTAAAATTGATTGGAATAGAATTAGAACATTATTTTTAACACACAAGATCTGTTGCAGTCTCAAGATTCCTGAATTGTTAAAAGTCGATTTTAATAACCTCGTTATTAGTTGTGAACATATTGTAAAGTTAAGGCTAGTTAGTGAGGAATTAAACACATTAAACCTCCATTCAAGCCCAACTAATAAAAGTTTACACTTCGGGGCTTTACAAAGAGCTTTAATTAATTCCATAAAATTTCCACGAAATTCTTGGAGTTAAATGAAATTCGTTATCGAAAATCGAAACCCGTTAGTTAAAAAGTTGGCCCGAACTGAAGATAGAAGAGTTTATCGAGACAAACATTGGGTAGAAGCCTCCTGGATGAGATCCTTCGTACTCACTACTTTGTACTAACTCTAATCTACGTAATCTCATTCATATATTTCTCTTAGTCCCACATAAATTCCACATATTTATATAAATAAAATTGCATAGAATATAATTAGTATAAGATAGTGGATATAGAAGATCCGAATCCAGAAGTCTCCCATCACACCAATCTAATGCTAGAAGTTTTTGTTTATTCCAAGTTGCTGTAACGTCAAAACCCAGGAAAAAGGCGCCGTGCAACAGAGACACCAGAAAGGTTGCCCTCTAATACCAAAATGTCTAAAATTCTCTTCCGTAATGACTAGACTCCCCTTAAAATTTTCTGGCCGACATACAGAACCGACGACGAAGGGATATCGAAATGAGGGTACCTAACACATAGGTCAACTGCAATTCATGGAAACACAAAGACCAACCGTAAAGGGATGGCTTGTTCAAGCGAAACTATTAACGAAACAGGCAAGCATCCTGCACTGTCATGATCAGTAATTTTTTTTTTCTTTGGAAGTTTATGATCAGTAAATATTATTCTTGAAAACTTATAGTTGGGATAAAGCCAAATAAGGGATCAGAGTATTACTGTTCTAAAGCTCCACCCAAAATTGCACATTGATTGAACCACCCAAAAAATCAAGTTAGCGATTCAAAATCAAACCATAAATTCAACTGAATTGATGTTTGCAAGCATCCATCGATTTAGAGTCAAGTGACAAACTTAATCCAAGTAGCACTTGGCAAGTTTTTATGTATCTCCAGCTCCACTACTAATCATTCTCTTCAAATTTGAGATAAACTGCAACCCTTCTCACCTCAAATCAAACCTTCATCTTCTTAGTCTAAAAAACTCCTAGAAAGACTTGATTCATCACTTGGACCACCCTTCGAGTAACCCATTTTATCAAAGACGAAAGTTCATTCTAGCTAACGAATTTCAGAATCAACTATTTGAATTGGGAACTCATGCTTATCAGTTAAGATTTGTTTAATATCTAACAGAATGCTGAATCAAATAACCAGATTTCATGTTTATATTGCGTCCACACTCCACAGTCATTTATCCTTTCCTTTTTGACTGAAAAAATAAATAGCAGAACAAGAACATACTGAAAAAGCAAACCATCATAGCCACCTTATGTTGCATAATGCATGAGAATCAGAATGCTGTGAATCTTCAATAAGTGCGAATCCTAACCTAATCCTGCAGACCTGCATTGTTCACAGATAAATATATCAAATAGAAGCAGGGAAATTCAATAAGTTGTCTTATTTTTAATTTCCTCCATATAACAGAACCAAACAACCAAAATCATGAATTCTAATAGTACTATCGCTGGAATATGTTTGATTTCATAATTCTAATATAATCTGAGATAATAGCACTTGAATATAAAAAGACCGTGAATGTTTATTCTCAATTAGACAAACCTATCTCGTTATGTTTAATTTCAGAAAATTCTAATATAATCTGATGCATTAGTACTAAATGATCGCACCAACACAAAAGAAAAATCATGAATGCCCATCTTTCTGAACTTGTCAGTCTCCAATAAAATCAATTAATCCAAACTAATAACAATAAAAAAGAGGCTAAAGAGGAGCGAAAACATGTTTTAGTACAAACAACAATATAATTCACAAATTTAATCAAATTCAAGTCAACTGTTCCCGAGGTCTATGCACACCAGTCGAGATCCAGCACACAAACAACATAAAATAATGCAACATTCCTTACAGTAATTGAATATGTATTAACGAACAGTAATTATTGAATATAGTAATGATCCTAACAAACAAAAGCAATCGACTGAAAGACTCGAAATCAATTAGCTGATGCTTGCGGTACTTTTGCATTAGCAGTAGCATTGCCACTCCCAACAGCAACCTTACCATCTTGATTCAACGCGCCGCCGCCGCCAACTTGCCGATTATCCATTATTGACACTGGAGCTGCTGCAACCGTCTGATACTGCGTCGTGTAGTACACTTGCCGGCCTGCACTATCGTAACCAACCTGCATATACCCTTGGTCAGGTACACCCATCTTTTGTTGAACAGTTCCGACACCTTCACTATAAACCCCAACCTTCGCTGGAGCCTGCTGTTGTATCGACGCCCCCGCAGGAGAGGGAACTCCGCCGTAAACGGGCTGATCCCTGAATACATCCTGTACTACCCTCTGCACTCCGTAGTAACCCTGACCCACTTGACCTGTCACCGGCCTTAACGACGGCGTTGGGTACACAGCTGCCGGAGTTGGGACTAGGTATACCGGTTGTTCAGTTCCGGCCGTGGCAGAGATCGGTATACCCATGGACGCAATATGGCGTTCCGGCAAGTACGTGCCCTGAATTGGCATTTGCATAGGCAATTGAACAGGAGTTGACGTCGTGACCATCTTGTCTGGAACTTTCTGTGAATAGAAGTCTCCGGCACAGTAACCCTTGGAGTTAAGGTCGTCAGTTTTTCTGCTTAAAACCACTTGTTCATGTCCACCAGTTGCAATTTGCAGTCTCTGAAAATCATGGACCTGCTGATTCACCACAACGTCGGAAATTAAATGTCTGTCCTCGGACCCGCAATCGGATCCAAGAGCAACTTCTTTAGCCACAATCTCCGGTACCGTTTTCGTTGCCGGAAACCCCTTTTCCAATCCAAACAGAAAGTCCGGGTTACCCACCGGAACCGCCGAGGTCGGCGGCGAAGCAGCTTCTAGATTCTGAACCTGGACGGAATTCAAGGCGTCGACGAACCACTGACGCTCCGATTTCATCTCACTCGCTACAAAGCTCGGAAGGCTCAAGTGAAAAAGAAAGAGCCTCAATCTCGCGGGCTTAGCTGAGGCGCGGTACAACCTGTCGTATTCTAGCATCATATGCTCGAGATCCTCATCGTTGGTGACGGAGATCAAAGCGTCGAGATCTTCACCAGGGAGTTGGTATTTGAAACAGACATCAGAATCACCACACAGAGACGCGAGTTTGTTCATCATAGTAGAAAACCTGATGCTCCGATCAACGGCTAGGATCTTGGTATCGCCCCCAATATAAGCGAGTTGGTTGTCGTGCGGTCTGGGTTGGATTTTGCCTCCATAACTGCACATGAATTTCACTTTGTAGTTGTTCGACGGCGGCTCTTCCCACGACGGGTTCTCATCAATTTCTCGCGAGCGTGGCGAGGAGTCGCCGGATTCCGGGTAAGAAGAGTACGAGAAGCTCTCCATTTTCGCAGATCGGACAATCCTAGGGCTAGAGCGCGAGTGCGATTGCGAGTGCCATTAAAAGAAAGCATTTAAAACGACATCGGAGAGTGGGGATTTGCCTTGTGCTGTGTGTGGGGGATTATAGGTGAAGAAACGTGTTAGTTCAAGTTTAAAGAGATTAAACAATTAAGAGTGGAAATTCATTATGAGCCTTAATTCTAATTAGTTATCTTATTTTAAATTATTAATTTATTAATTAAACTAGATTTATATTTTAATATTTAACAAAAATAATTAACTTATTATTGTTTTTTATTTTACATTTTAACCTAATTAAAACAATAGTCATTACATCTTTAATAAGGTGCATAAATTTAGATTTTTAAAAAGTAGTAAAGTGAAAATTATAAATTTAACTAATCATTATCATTATTATCATCATCATCACCCAGTCTGAAATTCGGGAACAGATCATCTGTACCCCTTATTCTGTACTCTCTGTCCCTTTTTGATCTCAACCATTCAACTTATTGCATTGGATGGTTGAGATCAAATAGGTACTGGGTAGGTACAGAATAAAGGGGACAGAAGATCTGTCCCCCAA
>JAOTAY010000002.1:3913345-3925810 GCA_025629805.1 Erythroxylum baracoense | reverse complement strand
TAATATTTATATTTTAAATAATTTTATTATAAAATAAAATATAGTTAAAATTAATAAAAGTGTTTTTTATTTTTATGCTACCAAACTGTCTACTCTACGAAGCTCTTTTTAAAATGCTATTTTTTTAATTGAAAGCCAAACAGTCAATTAACTTTTTTTTAAAAGCTTTTCTGTTCTCAGAAAAGCTTTACTGACAAAAATTTTACTAATATAAGCTCAACCAAATATGTGCTAAGATAGGCTATGTTTGAAAGTCGTACATTGATGGATTGTTAAAATATAAGTGAATTGTAACTAGGTACCTATCAATGGAATAAGTATTGAGGCATCATAAGTCTTAAAGATAACTTATTTCGATGATTGGATACTGGAACAGTATCTGGGTATCTTGAATATTAGAAATATCCTATGCTAATGGTTAGGTACTAAAGCAGTACTCAGATATTAGATTAAATTAAGATATTAGAGTACTTTGAGTCGATATTTACATAACTGATTATGTTTCCACTTAGTAATTACGATGAGTAGAGATGAACCAACAGATTATTAAATGTAAACCTTCAAAGTTAAACAAAGTCTAATTACTTTATTACATAAATGATAATAATAAAATAATATTAGTATTAGTAATTATTAACAATAAAATTATGAACGTTTATTGAGTGTTTTGATAGCTTTATATTTTAGTATTATATGTTTATTTTTATCATTTGATTATTTCAACATATATGGGGTTATTTGATTTTAAGGTTACAATTAGGTTATTCTTATTGTGCAATTCATTTTTTGTCACTATATTCTTTTTAGGAGATAGAAAAATTGTCATAATCTCAATGCACGTAATTGATAGTGTCAATCTTGTGTGAGGTTAAGAGGTCAAATTAAGTACAATTGTTTTATTATATATTCTTTTGAAGATTACAATATTGGATAATTATGTTTGTACAAATATTTTTTATGACTGATGAACATTATTTTTTAAACTAATAAAATTTGATAATTACAGAACATTTTTTTCCAATATAAAAATTGGGTTCTAATATCGAATAATTAGTTTTTTTAATTAACTAGAAAGTCGGCTACGTTAACGCATGGTAGTAAAATTCACTTTGATAAATTTCATATAATAAATCTCACTTATCACGTGATAATAGAATTTACTTTTTATTTAAAATTTTAAAAATAATGACGTGTTAGTATTTACGTAATATTTAACTAGTAAGGAGCTAACCTTGTTAATATTTTTTTATCCACTAAGGTTCTAATTTGGATGTTTTGAAAATATTAAAGTTTAAATTGAATGCTTCAAAATATTAAAATATATTTTGTACTTTGTTGCAAATGTTGAGGTTCAAAATGGACTTATTATATCATATAATTTTGGTTAGGCTAAGGTTTTGTAATTTGCTTTTTTCTTTCTTCTTAATATTTTATATACCAACATTTAAAAAGTTAAGCACCGAAAGTAAATGATGCGATTCCTATATCACCTTTGATGATATTTATTTATGGTTGAAGTCTTTCATGTTATGTTTTTGTCTTGTGACCGAAGCAAAGTATACCAAGTCGCACATTATATAGTCATTTATTCACAGATTAAATTTTCTTTTAGATATTTAAGATTAATTAAAATAGTTAGAGTGTTGAAAATTATTACAGATGGTAATTATTTTGAATAACCATCCCTTTTTATTATATTAACTCTACAGGTTGCTTTTCATTTATACTAAATTGCAAAGATTAAAATACTTTATCGATCTAGCTGATTCCACTGTAAAAATTTTGAACGGTTCAATTTTTTAGTTCAGTTTTTAACTTTCTGATTCGATTTATTTTAATAACTTTTGATGTTAAAAATCAATTAATTTATTAATTAATCAGTTAATTTTCGTAAATTAATATTTTTTATAAACTAAAATAAATCAATTAATTTTTTTTAATAATTTCTTTTTTCAATTAAACTTTAACTTTAATGAATAAGGATAATCTCTTTCAATCGTATTTTAATTTCTTTAATTTTATTTAATATTTAACCAAACTATCTTTTGTTAATTAAACTTTTTAAATCTTAAATCTCTTATTTTGCCGGTTTAACTTTTAATCCTTTGTTAAATTGTATATACTTTTATGGTCTAAGCCAGTGGTGTTACAAGAAGCCTAAGTTTGACCCAAAATTTTTCTGGGATCGGGCTAGCCAATTCACCTGGGCCGTTTGCTAAAAAAATGGGTTTTTGTTCATCAATCAAACAAAGCTACGTCATTTCTATGTGAAGTCCTGTACATAAAATTGAAATTCGATTTATTAACATGATTACAAACAGTAATAGGGTATTTGGATACCTTTAAATTGGATTCAATTATATTAATGAGATTGAATTGAATTCAATTTACACTATTTAGAACAAATCCAATACTATTATAATTGAATTCAATTACACTGTTTGGAACATAATCAAAATGAATTTAATTATTTCATATGACATATTTACCCCTGACTAAAAAACATGATCGAAACGAAAAGGAACAAGTGATGGGCACATCAGAATCATCAATCTGAAATTGAAAAGAGTTGGAAGATAGAAGAATATGTTGTTGAAGTTGAAGCAAAGAATAATACCTTTAATAGATAGAGTGAAATTGAGAGATAGGAAAAGTAAGCAAAGGTGTTGTTGCGTGGACGAAAGGGAGGCTGCTGTTGCGTCGTCTACTGGTGCGTGGGTTTGCTGTTGGGAGAAGAGTGGCGTTGTCTGTTATTGGGAGAAGGTTTATTGTGTTGAAGTTGTGGGTATTATTGGATTTCAACGTTAAAAAAGAAGAGTTGCAGCCTTTAGAATTGAATTCACATGAATTATACCGTGAATCAAATTTACAAAGAGAGTGAGTTTTAAACCCACATGTGAATTCAATTTATGACTGTTTTTTTATTCCAAACAAATAAATTGTAATTGAATTCAATTCATTATGTTCCAAACAGGCTGTAAAAGCAATTTAAGCAATTCTTTCAGTCACCATATTCAAATAACCAGTTTCATTTCTCTGTTCTTACTTTGTTCAATAAACATCTATCTATTTTTTTTTCTATTTTTTGTAGGTCATAAAAATAAATGAATGAATGCTCACAGAATAAAATAAAAACATGATAATAGGAACAATAATCTATTCTCGATTTCTAGAGATCACGAAAAGAAAAGTGGAGATGAATCTCAAGTGACAATAAATCGTTCGCTTTAAGCGAAGTCTCGTTGAAGGTTCAAATTACGTTAATTTATAATTCATCTCAATTTTAATAAATATATATTTAAATTCATAAAAATCAAATCCATAGCTTAAGTTTAAATTTACAGATGAAATAATTTATTTAATACATATCATTTACAAATTACTATATTTTGATTTTATCGATATAAAAATGATTATATATTAACAATTATATTAGTAAATGTTTATTATTTAATAAAATTGATATTATATTTCATATTATTTTTTAAAAAGAGTTTAAAAGTTGTGATTGGATTTAAAATTAATAGATTGGATTTACAAAGCTAAGAGATTATGTCTATTACACAACAAACCAACTGATTTGGATCCCTTACATCAGAATATCTGCAACTAACGTGAATTGCATCTTATTTACATCCAACTTGCTGTCTAGATTTTGTGATATTACTAAAAATGCAGAACATGTCCAGTTGCAGAGGAAAATATGCCATTTTTTAGCTTAAAAGTACATTGGCTGAACTTTTATTGACAATGACAAGTGAACGAAGTTCGCAATTTCCAAACCTGAAAACACATGATACAGCTAGTTTTGATTAGCCAAAATTACGTTATGTGAAAGAAACTCACCAGATAACCATTTATTATCGAAGTTTTTCTGGTGCGGTGACCAAAAAGAAAGAATTGCATGACAGATAGCTGATATGATGACTTACTCATTACGAATTTCACTCTCCACAGATGATTCACAATCATTTGCCAAGTTGTTCAATGTATGCTGCAAGAATCTATGGTGAGTGACGACTGCAATTTCCTTCTCCTGGCGTGTCCATAACCTGAACGAGATGGAAATATGAGGGTAGTCGAGAACAATTTATAGAGCTTATTTTCATTGTTTTCATGGAGTTTGATCACAATAAATTGGCAGTTAGCTACCATTTCATGAACTTCAATCCTCTAGCTGCAAGTTCTTCATCCGTCTCTCTGACAACGCCCGTCCAAGTATTGTCTTCATCACTTGCTATCTGAAATAGAGTTGAAGCGGAATTGAATGAGGTGAAATGAATCGTAGGAGCTAATAATCAAATCTGAAAAGATTGAATAGAAGATGAAATGCAATCAGTCAACTACTTGCCAATGAAAAGTCAATTGCAGGAAAAAGAGGTCGACGCTTGCTGATGGCTTCCCGTTTGTCACATGGATGAGGTCCCTGAAGCAAATGATGAAATTTAGCTTGGATATGATCATCAAGCCGAACAAGAAGAATAATGTGCATAAGAAACTTGAGTACGACAAAGAACAAGAATACTAAAACTGCAACAACATTCCAGGAATCCAATGGATTGCAGAATTTAGAAGATTGTAAAATGCGAACCGCTCGTACCACACGCTCTCGACATTGTTCAATTGCTAGAATTGGTGGGCACTTGAGAGTTGGGGATTCAATGTTTTCCTCTTTCAGTTCAGGCGCATCTAATACATGCACTTGTTCTTCATTTCCAAAAACTCCAATTGCCGTTTGCATTGCCCTTCAGTTAAAGCATTATCCATCAGAATCCAACTTCCTAACAACTTAAGGAGGCATTCTCTAAGAAACTCAAATGAAATACCTTAGCAAAGGGGAAGTAATGACTAAATCAAGCCTCTGCAACAGCCCAGATTCACGATTTTGCTTACGCAGATCTCTGACCTGTTGAGATTGTAAAAGTTATTCCAAGTAAATCAGATACGACCTTCGAGCAAGAAATTGTATAGTTTTTGCAATTTCTATACTTATCTGGTCCATTCTCGTCAGGGAGACAAAACCTTCTAAACAAGCATTTCTAAAGATCACCGAAAATGAAAGCAAAGAAGAAGTTGCCTTTTTAAAATTTTCAACTAATCAGAGCCTAGCTTGCCTTTCTATTAAAAGAATAAAAGTTGATCCGAAGATTCGTACCAACTAACTAATGAAAGCAAAGAAGAAGTTGATATGAAAAGAGCCTGTTAAAGATGGGAACAGATCTTCCATTCTCTTACCCAGTTACCCTCTGTTCCCATCCCCTTTGTTCTCATCCATCCATTGAAAACAAAGGTCCGAGAACAGAAGACCTGTTCCCGTTAAAGATGGCGTCTGTGCCTGTCAGGTACCTGTTGCCAACCCAGAGGTGAGAGACTTGCATCAAAAAATTCAGAAGACGACAAAGAGGCGTAATCCCTGGCTGCTGCCGCATTGTGCAGTCCTTGTGCATGCCTCACCTGACCAATGTAAGACGCATACTCGTTAAAAGATGGTCATGGCCTAACAAAGAAGATCCCTTGAAACCAAAAAAGCTTCTTGGTACACAAGTTCCGATTCAATCAAGAAGCAGAAGATAAACAGGGTTTAGACGGTGCAAACCAGATGGAGTATTTTACAACACCGCAATGGATACAGAAATGGAGCTGTGGCAATCAGATCCATATGCAAGATGGAGGGACAAAGAGAACAGTTGAAAGATCCTATTTTTATGGGAAGAGAAGGGTGGCGTCTAGGTTCAGTAGATTATAAATACGAACTGTCTTGACTGTCAAGGAACTGCGAATAAGTATCGGTACTACCGACCGTTACTTCATAACAGAGCAAAGTTTTAAAATACAGTATTTTTTACTCCAACTCATAATATTATTTTTAAATTAAAAATATTTTTAGCATATTTTTTTTATCAATAATTATTTAAAATATTTTATAAAAAAGAAAGCAAAATAAAAGAAAAGATTAAGAGAAAAAAAGTTGAAACATTAAAAAAAATATCAACAATAATAAAGAGACACAATAATTAGTTACATTTTATGATTTTAATAACTTATCAGTATGATATCATATTTGATCTTAATAAATATAATAAAGTAGTCGAATAAAATATCTGAATTAATAAGCTGAAGTTTAGCAAAAAAAATAGCCCTTGATCAATATAGACCGAACTTATATTAAACCTATAATACAAAGGTTTCATACGACTGTTAATAAAAATCTTGAACGTACGAATATTCTAACTCATTTATAAATTAACGTATTTAAAAAATTATAGAAAGACTTTAACGTATTGCAGTGAACAACTCTCGTGAAAATAATGGTAAGTTTATGCTCGATTCGACTTTGAAAAGTTCATTTAAAATCGTAAAATTAAAATTATACGAGTGTTTTATTATAAATATTTTTTAATATTAAAATATTGGATAATTATATTTGTACTGATAATTTTTGTGACTAATAAATATTATTTTTTAAACTAATGAAAAATTGATAATAATGTAACATTATTTTTATTTTCCAAAATAAAAAGTGGGTTCTAATGTCGAATAATTATCTTTTTTAATTAACTAGAAAGTCGGTTACGCTAACGTGTGGTAGTAAGATTTTATTTGATAAATTTTATATAATAAGTTTCACTTGTCATGTGATAGTATAACTTACTTGTTATTTAAAAATGGTTGAAGTCTTTTAAAAAAAAAATTTAAAAGATCGAAGTCTTTAATGTTATGTTTTTGTCTTGTGACCGAAGCAATGTATACCAAGTCGCGCATTATATAGTCATTTATTCATAGATTAAATTTTCTTTTAGATATTTAAGATTAATTAAAATAGTTAAGAGCGTTGAAAATAATTAAGTATCTTAATTATTTTGAATAACTATCCCTTTTATTATATTAACTCTACATGTTGCTTTTCATTTATATACTAAATTGTAATAATTAAAAAATTTTATCGATTTAGCTGATTCGAATGTAAAAATTTTCAGTTTTTAACTTTTTAGTTCAATTTATTTTAATAATTTTTTTATTAAAATTTAATGAATTTATTAATTAATCGGTCAATTTTTATAAATTAATAAGTTTTTATAAACTAAAATTTAATTTATCATTCGCTTTAAGCGAAGTGTCATTAAAGGTTCAAATTGCTTTAATTTATAATTCATCTCAATTTTAATAAATATATATTTAAATTCATAAAAATCTAATTCATAGCTTAAGTTTAAATTTGCACGTGAGATAATTTATTTAATATATATAATTTACAAATTACTATATTTTGATTTTATCGATATAAAAATGATTATGTATTAACAATTATATTAGTAAAAAATTATTATCTAATAAAATTGATATTATATTTTATATTATTTTTTAAAACAAGTTTAAAATTTGTGATTGGATTTAAAATTAATAGATTAACTTTTATTTGATTAAAGTAAATAATGATAGACAATAAATTTAATAAAAAAGTTTGAGTTAAGTCCGATTTAAAGTAAACTAAAATTAATTTGAATTGACCGAACTTTTTCGTTTCGCATTACAAACTCGAATCAGCTGGCAAGTGGATTCTGTGCCTAGGTGCGAAACTAGTTGCTATAATTCGAACTCGAAAGAGTGAAATCTAGCCTTTCGGCTTTCTACTTTTTGGGTCTGGGCTAATTCTTGAAAGCAGCAATTTCAGTTCCTTTGCATCATTTTTGTTCAACAACTTGCCCCAAGAGATTGGGCCTAGGTCTAAGCTGAGTGAATTCATTTCGACTGACTGTCATCTCTAAACTCAACAGATCTTGTTACTTTGCATTAGTCTGCCCAATCTACTGCTAACTCAAATTCTTAGTATTTAAATCTGGAAAAAGAAAATTTAGACTCAAACTTCAAGAGGGGCCAGTGTAATCCGTTGCCATTCCTCTCTGTGACAATGTGGTAAGTTGTTGAAATGGAATCTGCAGCCTTCAGATGTGGACCGATACCAGTCGTTAACAGCAAAAACAACTCCAGGTTTTTCAAGCTAAGAGACTATGTCTATTACACAACAAACTTGAAGGATTGCAAAAATAAAAGATGCAATCCTTGCACTCAGCAGTAGGTGCAACCGCTCACCCAGGCATTCCCACACTTCGGTTCGATAGAATGATAGCCGGGTAAATTATGGTTTATTCTCTCAATTTTTTAGAAAAAAATTCTTATGTGTGGTACACATAAGGAGCCATCATATTAAATGAAACTCTCACATTATTACTGTTGGGACTCGAACCTGAAACCTTGCACTCAATAACTTTTTTGAAGATCAGTTGCAATCATAAATTTATTTATTACGTATTCATATTAATAATTATAATAGGTAAGAAAAAACAAATATTTGAAAGTTATAAAGATTAATTAATAATAAACTTCGAAAATATAAAATCTCTATACATTTTACACAAAAATACGTCATAATTTCAACGTTCGATGTGACTATAATAAAATTTGAAGAACCCTTCTTCGTAAAATAGAGAGAAATTTTTTTTTGTTTTCTTCTCTCTTATTTCAAAACCGTACAAAAACTTAAAAAAGGAACAATAATCACTTCCTTTCTACTATTTCTGTTTTGAACGTACACAAAGTGACAAGGTAAAACTTCTTCTTCACTCCTTGTGATTTATACCTACAGAATGTGACAGAGAGAATCTTATCTCTTCTCTTTCTTTTTCTTAAAACGTTAAGAAAATGAGTTTCTCACAGCCTCTCTTATCTACGTTTTGTTTAAAAACGCAAAACCATAAATCAAACCAAGGCAAGGTCACAATCGGCCGCCTTTTTTGCCATTTTAATTAACTTCTTTTTTAATTATTATTCTTATTTATACAAGAAAAGCAAAGAAAAGAAAAAAAATTATTTTATTAATTTATTTTGCATAAGAAAATTTTTGAAAAAAAAATTATTTTATTAATTTATTTTGCATAAGAAAATTTTTAATATTAATTATATGTTTTATGCTAGCAAAAAATATAATAATATCATATAAATTAATTAATAAATTATCTCATAATAAATTAAATAATTATAAACATGAAATATTATACTCGTAAGTGTGTGACTACATAAGTTTATTACAAAGTCAGTAATAATTAATCAAATTAATTACTAATCAAAGTTGACGTCTAACAACACTTCTCAACGATCAGATAGTGTAGAGTAACAACCTTACAAAGATGGAATTTGGTTAAGAATAATGTAATAACCTTTCATCATTACAGCTCCTGATTATCCTAAGGTATGATTTAGCTATCAAACTCTATTAGATAACCAACTATATTACATTTCAATCATTAATGATTGGTGAATGACTTTAAAAACTTCTTTCCTCACTCATTCAATCGCTCTAGTTAAGATCTTGAAACAACCATTAAGATCAATGATAATATAGAGCTCAAACACATTGCTTAGAGTCGATAGATCTCATCTTGACTCACCACTAATCAGATAGGTATATCTCATGACCATTCAACTGGCATTTTTACATACTAAGTGTCTGAAATCAAAACATAATAAGTGACCTATTGATTACTATAATGATCTCAGGTCAAAGGAAAAATATAGATTTAAATCCTTATGAGAATATCTCACTTGATAGTTCATAGGTAATATTAATTATTGAAAATTCTCAGTTTGGTCAGTTCAATGATTATATCTCCATATACATCAACTATATATATAATTTAGTAAATGAGATCTAATAATATCCATCTAATAAATACTATTAAATACACATTGATCTAACTGGATCATTAAAGCTCTTATTTGATAATCCTACGATCAAAAACACTTTTAGATTAAATTTTAAAGACTTAACTCTCATTATTATAATCTCCATTATGATAGCAAGTGTATAAATTTAATCAAGGGCTTATCATATTACAATAAAAGCAATAAACATAATCTGATAATATAATTATTTGCCATATTATCTATCAAAGTTAATAATCATAAAATAAAAGTGTTCAATCTATTACATAACGGTTGAGTCATGAGAGTAATTCCAACAAAACCAACTAATTTGGATCCCTTACATCGGCATATCTGCAACTAACGTGAATTGCATACTTATATCCAACTTGCTGTCTAGATTTTTCCTAGTTGGATTCAGAGGGACCTCAAGAGTTTGTGATATTATTAAAAACGCAGAACATGTCCAATTGAATACGAAAATTTGCCATTTTTCAGCTTGAAAGTACATTTGCTGAACTTTTATTGACAATGACAAGTGAACGAAGTTCGCAATTTCCAAACCTGGAAACACATGATACAGCTAGCTTTGATTAGTCAAAATTACGTTGTGTGAAAGAAACTTACCAGATAACCATTTATTGTCGAAGTTTTTCTGGTGCGGTGACCAAAAAGAAAGAATTGCATGACAGATAGCTGATATGATGACTTACTCGTTACGAATTTCACTCTCCACAGATGATTCACAATCATTTGCCAAGTTATTCAATGTATGCTGCAAGAATCTATGGTGAGTGACGACTGCAATTTCCTTCTCCTGGCGTGTCCACAGCCTGAACGAGATGGAAATATGAGGATAGTCGAGAACAGTCTAAATTCAAATCATAAAGTTACACTTTATAGCGCTTATTTCATTGTTTTCGTGGAGTTTGATCACAATAAATTGGCAGTTAGCTACCAGTTCATGAACTTCAATCCTCTAGCTGCAAGTTCTTCATCTGTCTCTCTGACAACGCCCGTCCAAGTATTGTCTTCATCACTTTCTATCTGAAATAGAGTTGAAAGCGGAATTGAATGAGGTGAAATGAATCGTAGGAGCTAATAATCAAATCTGAAAAGATTGAATAGAAGATGAAATGCAATCAGTCAACTACTTGCCAATGAAAAGTCAATTGCAGGAAAAAGAGGTCGACGCTTGCTGATGGCTTCCCGTTTGTCACATGGATGAGGTCCCTGAAGCAAATGATGAAATTTAGCTTGGATATGATCATCAAGCCGAACAAGAAGAATAATGTGCATAAGAAACTTGAGTACGACAAAGAACAAGAATACTAAAACTGCAACAACATTCCAGGAATCCAATGGATTGCAGAATTTAGAAGATTGTAAAATGCGAACCGCTCGTACCACACGCTCTCGACATTGTTCAATTGCTAGAATTGGTGGGCACTTGAGAGTTGGGGATTCAATGTTTTCCTCTTTCAGTTCAGGCGCATCTAATACATGCACTTGTTCTTCATTTCCAAAAACTCCAATTGCCGTTTGCATTGCCCTTCAGTTAAAGCATTATCCATCAGAATCCAACTTCCTAACAACTTAAGGAGGCATTCTCTAAGAAACTCAAATGAAATACCTTAGCAAAGGGGAAGTAATGACTAAATCAAGCCTCTGCAACAACCCAGATTCACGAATTTGCTTACGCAGATCTCTGACCTGTTGAGATTGTAAAAGTTATTCCAAGTAATTCTGCAATGGCAGAAAAGAAATCAGATACGACCTTCGAGTAAGAAATTGTATAGTTTTTGCAATTTCTGTTCTTATCTGGTCCATTCTCGTCGGGGAGACAAAACCTTCTAAACAAGCATTTCTAAAGATCACCGAAAATTTTTACCAGTTGATGGGAAAAATTAAACGAAAACATAAAAAAGCAACAATAAGCTGCGATACGATCACTTAAGAACATGACAAGAGTACTTCTCCAGCATTACTTCCATTAATGTCCTCCTTTAAATTCCCATTCAACTTCCATCGTTCTTCAGGCTACTAAAGACTTGGATTCAGCTTTTTCCGATAATCAAGTACTATTTTGGATAACGACTTCGTAATCAAAATTTCCTTCAACTTTACAATGAATCTCTGAAAAGTGCCAAATTGGCCTTGATCAACTTATTAAAATATCAAGTGCCAATAGGACTTGGATCTGATAAATTAAAATACTCAAAAAGTATTTTCTCAAGAAAAAAGCACCTTAACTTGTTGTAGATGGGTCCTTTCTATAAAAAGAATAAAAGTTGATATGAAGATTCGCGTTAATTAAGAGTCTATTTAGTTCGATGTTAATTAATGGAATAGAATAGAATGTAATAAAATATAACAGAGCGGTTTATAATAGAATATAATGTAATATAGTGAAAAGTTGTTTGAGAGAGATGGAATGATTCATAACATAATATAGTGAAATATTGATTGGAAGATATATAAAATAGAATAAAATATAATGTATAATAAATGACTATTATACCCCTTATATTAAAATGGTTATTGCAAGAAGTTTAACAAAATGATTTAAAATAGAAATCATGTCTAATTAAAAAGCAACGATTGTAACTTTAATAATAAAATAATAAAATTTTTATTTTATTAAAATAGAAAATATATAAACAAATTATTTATAAAGGTTGACAAATAATTTTTATATATTTTCTATTTTAAAATAATAAAAATTTTATTATTTTATTATTAATTATATACAATTTATTATTAATT
>JAOTAY010000002.1:3880661-3913245 GCA_025629805.1 Erythroxylum baracoense | reverse complement strand
TTTTCTATTTTAAAATAATAAAAATTTTATTATTTTATTATTAATTATATACAATTTATTATTAATTATTTAATAAAATTTATTTTATTTTATTCTATGTTATTTATATTTAAAAATAATTTATTTATATTTTTTATATAGAAATAATTGGTTAAAGAGAAATAATTGGTATTGCGAAAATAATTGATATTATGAAAATTAATAATAAATATATAGAAATGTGTTGGTTGTTATTAGGATAAGGAGAAACAATTGATATTAAAAAAATTATTGAAGGTATATTAGGCAGTATATATTTATTAGTCTACGTTTCATCATAAATCTCCGAATTTGAGATTTCTTATTTTTACTGTTTAGGATAAAATAAAACGTGACATAAAACTCTCCACTTTCATCCTATTCTATTTTATTATATTACAAAAATTCCTTCTCAACAATAAAAACATGTATTCTGTGTCATTCTATTATAAGATCCTGAACCAAAAAGAGCCTACCTGTTCAAACAAAGAAGAAGTTGAAATGAAAAGAGCCTGTTAAAGATGGGAACAGATCTTCTGTCCCCTTACTCAGTTACCCTCCGTTCACAAAAGTTCAAGAACAGAAGATCTGTTCCCGTAGGCGTCTGTGCCTGTCAGGTACCTGTTGCCAACCCAGAGGTGAGAGGCTTGCATCAACAAATTCAGAAGACGACAAAGAGGCGTAATCCTTGGCTGCTGCCGCATTGTGCACTCCTTGTGCATGCCTCACCTGACCAACGTAAGACGCATGCTTGTTAAAAGATGGTCATGGCCTAACAAAGAAGATCCCTTGAAACCAAAAAAACTTCTTGGTACACAAGTTTCGATTCAATCAAGAAACAGAAGATAAACAGGGTTTAGATGGTGCAAACCAGATGGAGTATTTTACAACACTGCAATGGATACAGAAATGGAGGTGTGGCAGTCAGATCCATCTGCAAGATGGAGGGATGAAGAGAACAGTTGCAAGATCCTATTTTTGTGGGAAGAGAACAGTGGCGTCTAGGTTCAGTAGATTATAAATACGAACTGCCTCACTGTCAAGGAAATGCTAAAAAATATTGGTATTTTAAAGATGTTAGGAGTATTTTTCACTCTAATCCATAATTATAATTTTTTACATTAAAAAGAAATATTTTTAAGATATTCTTTTTTATCTTTTATTAATAATTATTAAAATTAACTCAAATAATAATTAAAATTATTTTATAAAAAAAAGAAAAAAGGAAGAGAAAAAGATTGAGAGAGAAAAATGTTGAAAAATAAAAAAATATGAACACTAATAAAGAAATGCTACAGAGTTACTTCAAATTTAATGTAGCACTATGACATCTCTCCAAAATAGAGGACAAAGTACTGGTAAATTAGAGTTGACTTCCCCTTTATCTTAAAGATGAGTTGGAGATGAACTTACTTCCGTTTCTTTCGAGGTCTTCACCGTTACTGTGGCGAGCAAAGGGGTGTGGAAGTTTGTAATGAGTCAAATAAGTGGTTAGGGGGGAGTTGTTGAAACTGAACCGGAAGCCATTAACGTTGAAAAGCAGTTGCGTGTTTACCAAGCTCAGAAGGCGATTTGCTTACGTAAGTTGCTCCAGCAGCTGTGGGATAGGTGTAATTTGGCTTGTTTACACAGATTTCCAGAAGCATGGAGCTGGACGTTAGATATTTCGGACAATAATTAGTTACATTTTATGATTTTAATAACTTATCAGTATCATATCATATTTGATATTAACAAGGATAATAAAAATCTTGAAAGAATATTTTGACTCATCATTCAAAAAATTATAAAAAAACTTTTAACGTATTACAGTGAACAACTCTCGTGAAAGTATCGGTAAATTTACGCTCGTTTCGGTTTTAAAAAGTTCGTTTAAAATCATAGTATTAAAATTGGATATTTTCTGCATTTTTTCATTTTTCTTTTTTACGTTCAATATTAAGTACTACAGTTAAGACACCGAAGGAAACAAAAGCATGCGCTTGATCTTTTTCCTTTTTCGCTCTGCGTTATGGCTAATCAGGACAAGACATCAAATTATACGAACAAGGTTGGTTGGCATGCGCTTGAGCTTTTTCCTTTTTCAATCTGCACTCTTAGTTATGGTTAATCGGGACAAGACATCAAACTATACGAACAAGGTTGGTTGGGTTGCCAATGGTGGCTTTCAAATTGCTTTACTGCATAAAGATATGACGACGGGGGACATAGACGACGAATTTTTCATTAGCACTAAGACATAGCATACTTTGGTTGTTTCAAGGAAAAGAACCTTAAAACAGAGCCAGATGCTTCATAAAACTGGAAGGATCTAGCTATTTTTCGATCTTGGTAAACCAATCCTGAAGAACATATCCCACCAGGCAAAGAATACTGATCATTTCATGATACTAGATAAGTATCTTACTCTACTTCTTCCATGTGTACTTGGCCTGAGCAACTTCACATTTGAAGATTTATGTGTGATGGAAAGCGGGATCTAAGCCTATTATGCAGAAGGAACAGATGTATACGAGTGCTCTGCACGAGCTTAGAGAGAAAATGCACTCAAATATCCCCAAAGACATCTCACCATCTATCAGCAAGAACCAAAGAACGAAGCTCACAGTTTGCGAAGCTGCAAATAAATAGACCTGATTAGCACAATGAAAGAGTAAGGCATATATTTTGTACAAGAAATCAACTTGCAAATCTACACTATCATGCTGTAATTTCTACAGAAAATCGAATGTCTTTTTCAAGACTTTCTGATAACAATATCAGTATCTCTAGGATTCTGAGTAATTCTGTTGAAGAGATGGCTTAAATTTTTGAAACATACAAAAGAAATAGCACTATATTACATGCATTTGTCAAAACGCAGAAAACGGATTTATCAAGTTTAAAAAGGTCACTTTCAACCTTAACCTAATAATAGAAGATAAACATAACCTTCTCAAGCAATATATTTACAATCATCAACAAAAAGGTTCAATGACAAGTTACCAAATATGTAGTGTTAAATGCAACTGCTTAAAGTTTATGAGGAAAACAACATAATACGTGGGCCTTGAAGAAGATGGTTTGAGATGGTACATTCAACAAGAAATAAGGAACATTTGACATTTGCATTATCCTATGATGATACTAGTAAAAATGTTCATTAATTATCATGGAGGCTTACATTCTATTCAATTCACTCTTCAAAGAAGGATGGCAATAATTTCCGAAGTTACTTAGCATACACTTCAGGAATGTCGCATGGCTAACAACCGCAATCTCTTTTTCTTTCCGAGTCCACAACCTGGAAGAAAGCCATAAAAGTTACCGAAAAATATAGAATTAGTTGTAAGGAAACAGAGTACTTGTTTGTGGAAAAGCTATGATGTTCCATTAAGGGGGATCTACAATTTATCATCTTTTTGATCGCCCTCTCTGGTTATCAACTGTATCTTCTTTCCTTCCTACTGCATGGACTTGCCAATCCTCACTGTTGTATCAGTAGGCCTTGGTGGCTTGAACAACTGACAAGGGAGTGAACTGCCCAGGATGCTTACTCCTCCCAATGATTTATAAACCGTCACAACTAATTTATAATCTCTGATTTTTAAGTCTGTTAAAGAAACATCATACCATGTGCAATACAGCCAAATAGTTACCATTTTAAAAATTTCAGGCCTCTTGCAGCTACTAGTTCATGCTTCTCTCTATCATCAGCCTTCCACAGTATGTCATCATTGCTTTCAATCTACAGACAGGAGAAATAAAAAAGGGAACGGCTAATATCAACCCAAGTTGAACTTGAGATATGAAACAATGATAAAGGTCAGTTTCAACAGAGTGGATAAGAATTATATACTTGCCACTGAAAAATCTATTGCAGGAAACATCTGTTGATATTCACTGATGCTTCGTCTCCTATCACATGGATAGCTGTTCTGTAGTTCAGAAGAATCAAAGTTAATGTACAAATCCCATTTCAAATAAGGGCAAAAGCAACTGAATATAGATAGGTTTTTTCATTACATGATATGAATTCCATCTTGTAGACATTCCCTTGACTTTAATTCTAAAGCAGAGAGATGCCTACATTTTAGTTCAGTACAGATGTCGTACAGGTTCCACATTGAAAGTTACCATAATGATTAAACTACCCCTAGTATTTTTATCTCCTTTCTTGAGAGAAGCAGGATATATAGCAATCATTTGCAAAATGACAAACTCATTCGAACAAAGCTGTATATACTCTTAACATTCAGTTAGCCATTATTTGATTATGGAAGACATACTAAGCTCTCTCGACAAAGCTCAACAGCCACGATTGGAGGGCAATTTAAACTTGAAATTGCAGGATGCTGACTTTTTCCAACATTTGCTAGCATCAAAGGAGGGGCCTCTAGACCATCCTTCAAATCTTCACCACCGAAAACACCAACTGCTGTTTGCATGGTCCTACAATGCATTTACAGGGGTCATGTCTAAGAAAAGATTTTGGCAAAAAGAATCATGGTAACATCTCACTTTTTCAAGATTAGTAGAGTGCAATCTCAATAACTCATATTCCAGAGAATAAGTATTTAGTGACCAAAATCCATCTTAGAGACAAGTAACGAATAGCCATTTATTCAAGTTAGTATATGAAAAACAATCCTGGGAAGAGACAAGATTTGCATCCTAAGAACTGAGTCAATGATACCTAATGAAAGGAATTGCTTCTAAACAGACCTTAATATCTATTTGATGCATACAAGCAACATACAGCACCAAAGTATGCAAATACAACAAGATTCAATTAGTTGAACAGAAATCATAAAAGGCTTCAATATTTAGGCCAATTAGATGATCACAAACCGTATCAAGCTCCTCCATTAGCTGCAAGAAACTAAAGCAAATATTTTTCACAATGGTTTTAGGAAGTAACTGCAGCTGCGAATTTTCGCAATACCTTAACAAAGGAGAAGTGATGACCAATTCAATTCTCTTATGTAGTCCACACCCTTGCACGTCCTTTCGCAGATTCTCAACCTGTTGTGGTTTATCTCAAAATATTAAAAGATGAAATAAGCTACCGAAACAACTCAAATTAGTATAAGTTCCCCAATGATCCTGACTTAAGTGCATGAAGGAAAGAATAAAAAGGGTCTGCCATTACCTGTTGCCAACCAAGTGGGGTAAGGTGCGCATCAAAATATTCTTCAGAAAAGTAGGCTTTAGAGTCTTTTTCTCCGTATACATTGTGAACCCCTTGGGCATGCCTAACCTGAAAATTTCGCAAGGTAACTGCATTTATAATCCACTTATGACGAGAATAAAACAGGATGTTTCAGATTTCTGGAAGCAGTAAACTATGGGATGAGGTAGTGAAGATTGAAGCAGACCAAGTGAAGAGTTTTGGTTCGGTCCAGTGGCAACAGACTTTGACCAACTGTAGTATTCATCTCTGCGCAAACAAAGAACAACCTCAATCCAAAAGAATCTTACATAGAACATAGTAAAGCTTCCAAAGAACTAGTTCAATAAGCAACAAGATCCAAAATTTGAGCCAAATGGACCAAAACTATGGCCATCCGAATTCCCCGGGATTCCCAGTTCTTATCGAGACCCGTTAAAATTCCTAATACAGACAACATCCCACGAGTCGAAAAGTCAAACCTTGAAGCAACTGTATCTATGAAGTAAAGAGAAAGACATGAAAGTGGTGAAATTGTATGCACCGTAGAGAGAAGAGAAACAAAGTATTGAAGGTGAAGGAGTAGGAGTCCGATTCAGAGGAATAGCCGGACAATGCAAAAGCCATTGCTTCTGTTTTTGTTGGTGTTGTGTGAAGTTGTTGAGACGAGGCTCTGACATGAGAGCAGGACAAGCTGCAAAAGTCGTGAATGTAGACATGATTTGTTGAGAGACAACTGGACTGGAGTTGTCATTTAACTTAGATTTGCGTGGCAATTGCGGCAGATTGTATAAGTCGCTGACCGAAACCGTAGTCCTGCAATTAATTTTTTATTGAATATTTATTAATTATTATTTATGAAATTAAGATTAAAAATTAAAATTTAATTAGTATAATAAATTATCTATTTAATTTGTTATGGTAAGACGTAATTTTATTATAAATAGTTGTTATGGATATTAAATTTTATTTAACCGGTTAAGAGAATTATATGCTAAAAAGGTATTAAAAATTTATTAATTTATTTTAAATATTTTTTATAAAATAGGTTTTATTTAATTTTCATTTATAAAAATTTCATAATTAGTCCAAGCATACCAACGAAGCTTGATTTAATTAGGACAAATAACTACTGGCTGATGGTTTAAAAAGTGGCCTATTTAACTTTTAATTTGTTATAAAAATAATTCTACGTTAATTTCTTTACTAATATGTCATTTTTTACGTAATTATTTTATTATTTTAATAAATTTAAAAATAAAATTTATATTTACTAATGTATATACTACCTACCTGTTTTTTTTTCACCTTGTGCTTTTTTTTTACACCTTATGGTCACAAGGAGCAACGATAATAAGTAATTTAAAAATATTCCCTGCTAGTAAATATTTTGTTAGATGTAACAAACGGACGGAAAAACAAATTAAACACGAATTATTCGTTTGCTACTGTGGTTGTTTGCTTTGAAGCTTCTTGGGTAAAGCTTTTGGGAGTGGATAGCGATCCAATCTAGAATCGTACAGTGTGAGGAGCAAACTGTGCGAGTTTTCTGAGCCATGACCACGTTATCCTTTTAATTGCTCCATCGACCATCACCAGAGGTTGGAACTAGGCCCCAGATGCAGGGCTCCTCGGTAAATATTTATAAGCCTTACTCGAGAGTTGACACTTAAAAAGACTCAGACAAGACATCAAAATGTAGGTGAAATCAAAACTCAAAACGAGTATCTTGCCTAAGAGATAGAGCATAATACTGTAGAATTGGTCTTGTATCTTGCATGAAAGCATTCCATCTCAAATTCACCATCATAAGAATCTTAACCGGGTTGAGAATGCCAGTTAAGGATGGCTAAAATTGGGGAAAGAATGTGTGCCTGTAAATGTTCTTAAGGCTTTGGAAATTCAATACTTCCAAGGAATGAATCTTGAGATTTCCTAAAAGACGAGCTAGTATGCTCATAAAACTTGAACCGTCTAGCCCTTCAGTAGGATGTATAAACTAAGCACATCCTAGTAAATTACTTCCAAAGAAACACACATATTGGACAATAATCAACACTGATCCTCCTGATACATGCTGGTCAGAAAATTACTTCAACTCTCTGCTTTTTCTTGATGCTTCTCCTCTGCAACATCACTTGGGAGATCAAGACCTTGAGGAATCTTTCCAGGATAGTTGGTAGTTGCCGGATCAGACCCTATCATACTGGAAAGAGGAAAAAAGATCATGAATTCTTCCGCACAAGTTAAACAAACATAATTTGAGTGCTTTTGGTAAGCTTTTCTAGAAGACATACCCTCTATCAACAAGGACCATTGAACGAAGCTCACAGTTTGCAAAGCTGTATGAACATGCATCAGATTAGTATAATGCAGGATAAGAAGTGAGAGTTTATACATTGACATATGATTCACAATACGACTATTTCATGTCAGATATATCACTACACATATACTGTCTAAGGACCACCAAGTCCTCTTGTCATCTCAGGTACAACGCTACAACATTATCTCAGACAAGGTAAGAACCATAAGTTCCACCATATTGAACAGTATATAGCATTGGTTGATTAATTCTAGTCTTCTAGGTTTCATCTATTTAGGATATAAAAAATGAATATATTAATCATTCTTAATGATTAACCCTTCCAAAGGTATAACAGCAATAGTGCCCTGTGGTTACGCGAGAGAGATTAATGAAAGGTTGTATCCAAATTCCAATGTATTTCACAATCTGAAACTGAGCAATCTGACGAATTGAACATTCTTTTTTCGTGAAAAGACATTAGGAGGAAGGGCTTAGGTTTCATATTAGAGACCTTTCAAAAAGTTTTCTATTACAGACTATTTTACAGTGATTACAAGCACTTATGCAGGTTAATTGAGACAAATGAATAATCACTTACTGTGTGCATATTTCACTCTTCACAGATTGATGACAATCATTTCCAAAATGACTCAAGGAATGGTACAAGAATCCACTATGGCTAACAACAGCAATCTCTTTCTCTTTCCGAGTCCACAACCTATACCAAAAGAAACCGTAATATGTCATCAAAATTAAGGGCTGGAACTGCTACCCCTACCAACAGCTACTTATCCACGATAAAAACGTATCTAAAATCCATTAAGCCAACCAATCATGTAAAGGAAGAATGACCTTTACAAACATAGCTATGCGGCACAGCGGCAGGCCAGTTATCCTTTACAGCAATCAACATATAAACAAGTATGTCATATATATCAGCACAAAATCAAACACTTGGGCTACTATTGAAAGGATGAGCAAAGGCAGCACTTTTAGGCAACTTTTGAAAGATGTCAGAGCTAAACATGAAATTCATTTGAACAAAGCTTTATTCCCAGGTTAGTGACAAACATAGACAAAAAGAATAGAACAGAACATACCATTTGAAAAACTTCAATCCCCTGACTGCAACTTCTTCATTCAGCTCTCTCTCATCAGGCTTCCACAAAATGTCATTATCATTTTCAATCTGCGCAAGAAATTAAAAAAAAATTGCTTCATATCAACCTGAGCATCATTTGGAACTAGAAACCTAGGATCTCCTAGAAGGAGTAATGATGTCTAGATCCTTCATGAGATAACAAAAAACTCTTCTTTCAGTACTTGCCAGAGAAAAATCTATTGCAGGAAAAAGAGGTTTATATTCACCGATACTTCTTCTCCTGTCACACGGATGAACTCCCTGCAGTTTGAGAAATTAAAAACATAAGAGGTCAAAGGTAAACCCAGCTTCATGCTTACATTAAAGTGAAAAAAAAAAAAGATCAGGCTATAGTAACTTCTCTCATCAAGCATTAAACAACACGCAAATAGCTTTCTTAAACACGCACCAAATGTTCTCGACAAAGTTCAACTGCTATAATTGGAGGACAATTTAAACTTGAAATTGCCGGCCGGTTACTCGATCCAGCATTTGCCACCATCAATGGTGTGGCACTTATGCCATCCGAGTATCCTTCTCCTCCAAAGGTTCCAACAGCTGTCTGCATGGTCCTATAAAGCAATTATTAAAAAGAAAAGGGTTAGGTGAAAAAACTTGCTTGAATCCTCTACCAAATAAAATTTCTGCCTTCAAATCAAAACTAAATCCAAAAGATCTACCATTTGACCAAAAACGTAAAACAACTCCCATACCTTAACAAAGGCGAAACAATCACCAACTCAATCTTTTTATCAAGTCCACATTCTCGAACATGCTTGCGCAAATTATCAACCTGCCATGATTTCACAAAATTTTCCCACAAGTTGAAACATCTAAAAAACAGGAGCTTGCCCAGTCCGTAATTATCAAATTTGAAACGAACTAACTCAATTACCTGCTGCCAGCCGAGAGGAGTAAGGTGTGCATCAAAGAGTTCTTCAGATAAGTATGCACTGAATTCCTTTTCTCCTTCAACATTGTGAATCCCTTGTGCGTGCCTTACCTAAGTATATCAGTAACCTTTTTGAACACACACATACAAACGCTGACACCGAAGACAAAGGAAAATGAGATAAAACGAGACCAACCAGGTGAAGGGTCTTGGAACGATGCAATGGATAGAGAGTTGGCCCGGCAGATGCTTCCATTTCTACACACAGAGATCCAAGCCACAGTTTCTAATCAATCACAAAATACCAAAACAAACACAGTTAAAAAGCATGCCTATTGAACTAAACCCCATCTGACGAACAATAGTACCTGAGAAGGAGGAGAAGGAGTAAAGGGCAGAAACGCAGCGTTTAGGATGACGTTCTTGTAGTGGTTGTGACGGTGGCTTTAAGATCGGTGGAGCAGTTTTGTACTTGGGAAAGGGAACGGACGCGAAAGAGAGATCTAAAAACGCAGAGGAGGGACTTGAAATGGAATATAATATAGAGGACATGGTTTATGGTTATGCTTTTTTTGATTTTAAATCGAGGAAATAGAGAGAGGAGTGAGTGAGCAATTGGAATTAGAATTGTGCTTTTATTTCTTTTTTGCCACTAAACTAAAAGCAAAGCCTCCTGGCTGTTCGGAGGACAATTGGCTCTTTTTTGCTTGCTTTTAGCACATGCCTCAGTTTATTCCTCCAATCACTTTCTTTTGCGGTTTTCAACCTCATTTCGTGGTTTCTGACTTTCTTCCGATGATTAAAAACTGGAATTATTTGAGATTTAAGATTTTAAATAGCTGATAAAAAATTAACTAAAGATTATATAAAATTAAAGAATTTTTATCAAAAATTTAAATTTTAATTAAAAATAAATTATTAAATGAAAATTAATTAATTAATTTTAATTTATAAGAATTTATTAATTTTTAAAAATTGACTAATTAATTAATTAATTAATTAATTTTTAACAACAAGAGATATTAACGTAAAATCGTAAATTAAATCGAAAAGTGAAAATCGGACAAAAAAATTAGACGATTCAAGATTTTTTACAGTTGATTCGATTGAGTTTTCGATAATTGGATTTTACTATTCTAAGAAAGGATATTATTTACTTAAGATTCAAAACTAAAAATTTTAGCTTAGGTACTCTTTAACATACAAATTTGTAAGCATTTCGGACTATCTGCATGCAATAATATTTACATCATTTGCAATTCCAAAACACCAAAACCCATGTGAACATCGAAATCAAATCCATATCAAATTATACCTTTCGCAGTGGAAATAGCAAAGAAGCTCGTATTGTTGGAAGAGCACGTCAAATGTCATGCCTATACCGGTATTCACACCCTCACAAGACCGAACAAAACCTTATGGTGTGCTAGCACCACTCTTAAGACCCCTTCCTCTCTATTACTTGAGGAGGAGGAGGGCACTAGGGTTTCATTTTAGGCTGATGAGTCTTACACCAAACAAATCATACTATATATTTATACATATAGTAAAACCCTAAGGCCCAAAAATCCAAAACCTATTAAAGCCCAAGGAATGTTCAATCTCTTAGTGTGCGACCTTGTAGGCTTATTTAATATTAGTAGTAGGCCTAAGCTTCTTTTAAGCTCACAAGTTATAAGTGTTCTCTAGCAAGATATCATAACTATTTAATATTAAATAAGGTCGAAGTTTGACATTACCTGAATCACAACTGATAAATTACAGTGTATTCTATAATTGATTCATAGGGCATAAACTAACAATCTCTCACTTGCACAAGAACCAATTATCCTCTAGTCCCTTTGTCTCCTTATATCTCAATTGAGCATAAGGTAGAAAACAGTGTCATCCTTATTAGGCTCAATCATGTTTCTTGACCTTGAAGTTAGACTGTGAAACAAACGACTGACATTCACCTTGTTTGTGCACGACCATGTAGCTTTTCAGTCTCAACTCATCGAGGGGCTCAGAGATATCTTTCTCCCATTATATGGGAAAGACAAATTCCATCTTGTTCATCCATATTCTTCCGTATGATTCATAGCATGCCCAAGCATTGCTTTTATAATCACCTTTTACGGCTGACGTTTGATAATGTCAAAACAAAGTAATCCACATGTAGGAAACTGTGACAAACTCAAGTCAAAGGACTATATTCATCAGTTATGATGAGAACCACTTATGACATTCATATAACAATCCTTGAAGTGTTCTCATAATGGGTCGATCCGATCGCATATTCTCCAATATGCACCCATGTGATTAACATAATAATATCTCCATATTAAGGACCCGTGAAACATGGTCATCTATTAATCAACACGCTAGTCTCAACAATCATTATGATCCTTTACATTAATGAAATTAACTAGGGGTCTTTAAGAATAATTATATCCATATTACAATAAGGTCTTACGATCAAGTCACACATTTGATGTCAATTGTAAGATACACATTATTCATGGGGATTATTATTCAAATTCATTTATAACTCCATAAAAAATGAACACATCAAACAATAACTGGCCATTACTAATGGATTATCCAAAAACATGTCATAAAATTACACCCTTACATGATAACACATCCAAGAGTCTGATGCCTAGTGCTCTAGTATGACGATCATGCTTAGCCTGCGGGAGAGGCTTAGTCAACAGATCAGTTATATTAAGATCTGTTGACACACCTTCACATCAACAATGTGTCGAATAAGGTGAAAACGTCTGAGTATGTGTTAGGTCTTCTGATGAGATTTTGGTTCTGTAGCTTGAGCAATGGCTCCATTATTGTCACAATAGAGATCCACTGGATTCACAATGATAGGAACCACACAAGTTCAATGATAAACTTTCTAACCCAAACAACCTCCTTTACTGCTTCTGAAGCAACAATGTACTCAGCTTTTGTTGTAGAATCAGCAACTGTATCTTACTTGGAACTCTTCTAACACACTGCTCCACCATTCAGGCAGAATACAAAACCTGACTGCGACTGGAAGTCATTTTTGTATGATTGGAAGCTAGCATCAGTGTAACCATTTACAATGAACTCTTCCTAACCTCCATAGATCAAGAACGTATCCTCAGTTCTTTTCAAGTACTTAAGAATGTTCTTAATAGCTATTCAGTGACTTTCACCTAGATCTGACCGATATCTACTCGTCATACTCAAAGCCTATGCAGCATCCGCATGAGTACACAACATGGCATACATGATAGATCCTATAGCAGATGCATATAGGATCCTACTCGTGTGGTTTCGCTCATTTAGTGCTGAAGGGCATTGAGCCCTACTCAAAGCTATGCCATGTGACATGGGTAAGAAGCCTCTCTCAAATTTTTGCATATTGAATATGTGTAAAACTTTATCGATATAAGTGCTTTGATTTAGTCCAATAAGACGTCTCGATCTATCTCTATAGATTCTAATAACCATGATGCAAGCTGCTTCACCTAAGTCTTTCATTGAAAAACAATTTCCTAACCAAGCTTTAATGGATTGAAGCATAGGAATGTCATTTCCAATGAGTAGTATGTCTCAATAAAACAAAATTCCAACTTTGAGAAGCTTGCTTCAATCCATAAATGGATCGCTGAAGCTTGTATATTTTCTCAGCATTTTTAGGAGATGTGAAACCTTTAGGTTATGTCATGTACAAATCCTCTTCCAAATTCCTGTTTAGAAAAGTTGTTTTCACATTCATTTGCCAACTCTCAAAATCATAGAATACAATAATTGCTAGGAAGATGCGAATGGATTTAAACATCAAAACTAGAGAATAGGTCTCGTCATAGTCAATACCATGAAACCCTTAGCAACCAATCGCACTTTGTACCAATGTTTTAAAAATCGGACCGGACATTGAACCGGTCGAAGGAAAGGTTTAAGGTTTAGAGGTTCAACCGGTAATGAACCGCTATAAAATCGGTATATAATAATAAGAAGTAAAACTTATAAGAATAAGTTTCTCACTTATTAAACTTTGCTCCACTTCAAATAGCCTAACCGAAATATTGCTAGTTTTCAATTTTGGTATTTTAGATCAACAAATTAAATAACTGAAAGAATATATAACCCAACTATCAAAACCAGAAATTATATAAAATAGTGTTCTAAATATTACAAAAATTGATATAAAATAGAGTTCTAAATATTATAAAAAACTTAAATAAAGTATTTCTAATTGTTACAAAAAACTAATTGCCCTGTCCGCTGGTTTTGGCTGAGATCAAGAAATTCGATATTTTCCTACTAGGAAATTTTGGTTATATTTCCTTTAAATTGATTGTTTGATAGGTCAAGCACAACACAGCTTTCAGTCAACAACAGAAGTCCATCCATAAGTGCATTTGAAGACAGGTTGAGGAGACGTAGAGTTATTGGCATGATCATACTTACAGCCCTGAAAGAGGATGTTATGACGTTAAGTGACATGCTAAAACAAATTACAAAACTAATTTATGCTACTAAATAAGAATAAATTCAAAACAACTGGGATACCACGTAGATAAAGAATAGCTAAAGCAAAATTTGATCCACTATCTGAGAGATTATTAGCAATTAAGTCGAGTTCGGTCAAAGGAAAAGAATCTCCTTTCAATAGGTCATTAGGAAAAGATAACTGATTGTAGCTCAAATCTAACACTTTCAAGTTTGCAAACAAGCCAAGGTCACCTCCACCTATAAGGGATCCTGCAAGCTGGTTGTGACTAAGTTTTAGGACCTTGACACTATCAGAAAGACCAATCCCTATCCAGTTAAAGAGGCAATCAAAAACTGTAAAACGAAAAGAAAGAACAAAAGAAAATAAAGTATATACTCTGATTATGCTTTTAACGAAACAAAACCTCTGTTCAATCAAATATTTAATCTCTTGCGTTAGAGTTCTATTTAATCAAATATTTCCCTGCAGTTTTTCACAAACTCCTGACTAAGCAGTACATACATGGGTTTGGAGTAGAACCCCCAAATACCCAAACCCACAAACAGTCAATACAAGGGCAAAAGAGACGTAACAAACAAAATCATTAGAAGATGAGTGTAAACTGTAAAGAGCTAAGAATAGGAATTACTCAGTTCCTTTTCTTAGCTCCTTTTCTATCTGTTTATTAGTTTCCTCTGAGGTTTCAAATTTGCGGTATGAGCTATTACCGTGATTTACTATGTTTCTTGCAATTGCACCTCTGTAATCGCAGTATATCTGCTTCCCTCTTTAATTAAGGGTTAAAAAATTTCATGCTAGTTAAGTGCAAAAATATAAATAGGGAAGGAAGGGAACAAGTCAAGCAAGAAAAGAAGAAATTGCAGCCCATTACTATACACAACTTATTGACATGTGGTAATTCCACCTTAAAAAATCCAGATAAAGGATAATATTTCTCTTCCGTTTTCTTAGTTCTGTTGTATCTTCTTGAAATGTTAGGAATATGGACAAATGATACATACAAAGTTACACAACCAAATATCATAGTTTGCATACCAGAAGAAGAGCCTTCCTCGAAAACTAGTTGTATACCATCACCACTATTGTAATCCTCCGGCAAGTTGTTAAGGTCTAATGGGTTACTCTCAGGTCTCCTAGACAACAAACAAATAGAAGAAAGAATGGTTAGAAAAAGAGTCGAAAAGGTTAGGTGAGAACACCGATAGACTAATGAGAAGATAATAAGCAAAAAAGTAAAGGAAGGGAGAGTTTTGTGGCGGGAGACCTACATGGTACTGACAGAGAAAAACAGAAAAGAGAAAAATATGCAGTAAATGATCTTTCAAATTATAAGTAATGCAATTTGCAAAAGCTTTAAAAAATTATAAGACTTCAGTTTGAGACTGCAACATAGAGGCTAGTGAGTAAAGGTGGAGGAAAAGTGTCGAGTTGGAGCTAGAGAAAGGGTCACCCTCACAGAGTACTGGACATCGATCTACCCACCAAAAAATCCAAGCAAAAGCAAACAAAACACATTTGTACACGGCTGATAGTGAAAGAGTGAGAGCAAAGAACACAAACCCCAGAATCGGAATCGTGGCGGATGCGGACAAGCTCGTTCCTAACAGAATCAGTTTAATGCTTAAAAATGGCTGTGAGGCTACTATCACCACGCTGTTCTCTTTCACAACCCAAGTCAATCTTCTTCTTCACGTCCAATCCAAAAAGGCCAAAATCCATTTATAAATCAGTTCATCTCTTCCAATGGAGATCTAAAGACTTGATCTTTATGCCGTGCTTCCTCGTATGTTTGTGTATGAGAGAAGAGCTTAATTTCTTCTTCCATGGAGGCAGTTAGAGATGGGGAAGACGAGATGAGAAGACGGTGAAAAGAAGACGGTGGAGAGGAGGAGAAGTAGAAGATTCGAGGAGATGAACAAGAAAATAGCTTTGTTACGTCTATCTGTAGTTTCGACAGGACTGGTTGAACCGGTTCGACAAAAACCAGCCGGTTTTTATTCAAAGAGGTTATTAGGTGAAACCGAACTGGACCAATGGCCGGTTCAAACTTTTCCGATCGGACCGACCGGTCCGGTCCGATTTTTAAAACATTGGTTCCATTACATTCTATTCCATTCCATTAATTAATATCCAACTAAACAGGCCCTAAGATTCCATATCCGCAAAGGGTGAGACAACATCAAGTCCACACTCGATTCTATAAATTTTTAGAGAAATTAAAGAAACTTCAAATTAATTTGTCTTTGGTGGAGGCATTGGAGTGTATGCCCAAGTATGTGAAGTTTCTCAAGGACATATTGACACACAAATGCTTTTGGGAGGATAGTCAAACGATGACCTTGACAAAGAATTGTAGTTCAATCATCACAAGCACAATGCCTTCAAATTTACAAGATCTAAGGAGTTTTACTGTTCTATGTGTTGTTAGTGATTTTGAATTTTCTAAATGCTTATGTGATTTAGGCGCAAGTATTAACTTGATTCCTTTATTTATTTTTAGGAAATTAGGGCTAGGAGACATCAAGCCAGCATCTATGCTTATCCAACTTGTGGATCAATCCATCACAAGACCATTTGGAGTAGTAGAAGATATTCTGGTAAAAATGGATAAGTTTATAATTCCTTTTGATTCTGTTGTGTTGGATTTTGAAGAAGATAGGAATTGTCCATTAATTTTGGGTAGGCCCTTTATAGATATTGGTAGGGCATTAGTTGATGTGTATAAAGGAAATTTGGTTTTGAGAATTGGTGATAAGTAGGTTGAATTTAATATCACTAAATCTTTGAAGAAACCGGTGGATGGAAGTGCTTGTATGAAGATTGATGATGTGGATGATTATGTGAAGGAGGTTGAAAAGGAAAATGAAAAGGAAGTTGAGAGAATTGTTGAAGTGCATAGGGATGAGAGTGTGAGTGAAGAGGAATTGTGTAAGGAGGGTGAGAGAGAGAAGTTAGAGAGATAAGAAGCACCCACACTACCTTTCATTATAAAGCCTCCCACTTTAGAACTAAAACCCTTACCTTCTCACATGAGATACACATTTTTAGGCAAGGACCACACCTTACCCATCATTATTTCCAACCAACTGAATGTTGAGCAAGAAGAGAAAATGGTAGAGATCATTAAGAAAAGGATGAGAGCCATAGGGTGGCAAATTTATGATATTGGAGTGATTAGCCCCAATGTGGTGATGTATAGGATTAACCTTGAAGAAGGATGCAAGATAGTGAGGGAGAGGCAAAAAAGGTTAAATATATATATGCAAGAGGTTATGAAGAAGGAAGTGGTGAAGCTTTTAGATACAGGTATTATATACCTAATTTCAAATAGCGAATGGGTAAGTCTAGTGTAATGTGTGCCTAAGAAGGGATGCATGACAGTGATAAAGAATGAAAAAGGTGAACAGATTTCCACTAGGACCATCACAGGTTAGAGAATGTGCATTGACTATAGGAAGCTTAATTTAGCCACCAAGAAAGACCATTTTCCTTTACCTTTTGTGGACCAAATGATTGAGAGGGTAGCTGGCCATTTTTTTAATTGCTTTCTTGATGGCTATTCAGGATACAATCAGGTGCTCATATACCCACAAGACCAAGAGAAAACCACTTTCACTTATCCTTATGAGACTTTTACTTACAGGAGGATGCCTTTTGGTCTACACAATGCACCAACTACATTCCAAAGGTGTATGATGGCCATCTTTACAGATATAAATGAGGACTTTATGGAGGTAATTATGGATGACTTCTCTATTTTTAGAGACTCTTTTGATCATTCTTATTTAATTGGGATAGAGTGTTACAAAGATGCGAGGAGTCTCTTTAGTCTTGAACTGAGAGAAAGTGTCATTTTATCTTGCAAGAGGGAATAGTTTTTGGTTATAAGATCTTATGCAAGGGGATTGAGGTAGATCGAGCTAAGATTGAAGTGATTGAAAAGCTTCCACCTCTTACCAACATCAAGGGCATCCAAGCATTCCTTGGTCATGGAGGGTTCTGTAGACAGTTCATTAAGGATTTCTCTTATTACTAGACCATTAACTAACTTGTTAGTTAAAGATATGCCTTTTATGTTTGATGATGATTATTTGGATGTTTTTAACAAGTTAAATATGACACTTACAATAGCACCTATTTTGAAGACACCAGATTGGTCACTTCCTTTCGAGATCATGTGTGATGCAAGGGGCCATGCTATTGGCTATGTACTCGAACAGCAGAAGGAAAAGAAGTTACATGCAATATACTACGCCAGTAAGATCTTGACAGGAGCACAACTAAACTACACCACTGAGAAGGAGTTGCTTGTAGTGGTATTTGCATGTGAAAATTTTCGTTCTTATCTTTTGGGCTCACAAGTTATTATTTTTACAGATCATACATCATTGTGTTATCTCTTTGCAAACAAGGATGCCAAGGCTAGACTTATCTAGGCTTTTGCTCTAAGAATTCAACATTGAAATTGAGGATAAGAAAGGAGTAGAAAATGTTGTGGCAGACCACCTATTGAGACTTGAACAAGAACAAAATGAAGAAGAAGAGGAAATTAAGAGCGTTTTCCTGACGAGGCTTTAATGATGGTAAAAAACCCTTTTTTTCCTTGGTTTGTAGATATTGCAAACTATCTCTCAGGTGATATTCTTCCCCCTAATCTCTCACATCAACAAAAGAAGTGGTTCTTATTTCAGTGTTCTCCCTATATTTGGGATGAACTTGTGTTACATAAAATATATGCTAACAGTTTGATTTACAAGCGTGTCCTTGAAGATGAAATGCCTAAAATTTTAACCCAGTGTCATAGTTCAGTTTATGTTGGACACTATAGAGCAAACATGACGATTGCTCGCATTGTGATAGGTGCCAAAGAGTGGGCAATATTTCGAAGAGGGATTTGATGCCACTTTCAAACATCATGGAGTGGAGATATTTAATGTATGGTGCTTAAATTTCATGGGACCATTCCCATCTTCCTTAGGTAACTCTTATATATTGGTTGGAGTTGATTATGTGTCTAGGTGGGTTAAAGCAATAGCTACTCCAACAGATGATGGCAAAGTGGTGCAACGATTCATTAAGAAGATCTTTACTCAATTTAGGGAGCCTAGAACTATCATAAGTGATGGAGGGAGTCACTTTTGCAACAAACCATTTGAGGCTCTTTTGAGAAGATATAATGTTCATCATAGAGTGGCAACCCCTTACCATCAGCAAATGAGTGGCCAAGTGGAGGTGGTGAATAGAGTGTTGAAAAAGATTTTGGAGAAGGTAGTGAACACTTCAAGGAAAGATTGGCCTTTGAAGTTGGATGATGCATTGTGGGCTTACAAGACAACTTTCAAAACTCCCATAAGCACAACACCATATCGACTTGTGTATGACAAGGCTTGCCATTTACCATTGGAGTTGGAGCATAGAGCCTATTGAGAAATTAGAAAATTGAACATAGATTGGAAGCTAGCAGGAGAAAAGAGATTGTTACAACTTAATGAATTGGAAGAATTAAGAAATGCATATGAATATGCCAAGTTGTACAAAGAAAAGGATAAGAAGTGGCATGATGGCCATACTAATAAGAAGGAATTCAAGAGTGGGGACTTAGTGCTTTTATTCAATTCATGACTTCTATTATTTCCTGAAAAGCTTAAGTTGAGATGGAGTGGCCCATTCAAGGATAGTCAATTGTTTCCCCATAGAGCGTTGGAGTTAGAAAATGAAAAGGGTGAAACTTTTAAGGTTAATAGGAATAAATGCAAGTTTTATTTTCAAGGGCCACTCTCAAAAGAAAAGGAAGTACTTTCTTGCCTTTCACTCACACTTTTATGAATTTTTATGGAATGGTCAAGTTAATGACCATAACTTAGCATGTTTGTCTTTCATTTGTTTGTCTTTATGTTAGCATGGTGTTGTTTTGATTTGATAATATCTAGTTTCGTTTAACTAGTTTTACACTTCATTCTCTTGTTGTTTAGGTCCCTAATGATACGTTTTGAGGTTACTTGAAGATTTATTGTGAATTATAGCTTGTTGGAGGACCAAAGGATGAGAGGAAAAATGTGCAACTTCCATCAACAGCACCACTATAAACCCATCTTACTCTTAATCTCTTATATTATTCTTTTTATGTTTTTTGTTTTTTTTTCATGGTGTTTTTTGTTGGTTTTAGATATTCTCTTTTGTACATTGAGGACAATGTTTTGTTCAAGTGTGGGGAGGTAGTCTTTGCATCTATGTTTGCATTTTGTGTGTCATTTAGGATGCATGTTAGGTTGTTAGTATTAGGTGTGTCATTTCCCCTACATTTGAATCTTTGTGATGAATTTGAAGCCATGAGATTCTATCATACTAGTTAGAATGAGATTAAATGCATGTGTGAACTTAAATTAGGCTACTTGAGTGGTGAGTGGAGAGTGAACCATATGGAGTGATGAAAGTAGTTAGCCACATAAGCTTACTCAGAAAGTAGTTAGCCACATAAGCTTACTCAGAACTTGACACTTGAACAATGAGCTAATGTATACAAGCATAATAGATTTTCATTTGAGCCTATGTGAGGAATTGAGCCTTTATGTCTCCATTTTATAGTCATTTTATTTCTTTGTTTGTGTGACGTTTCCTTAGTTAATTACCTTCAAACTTGCTTTGAATCGGTTTAAATCTACCGGGTGCATGTTAGATAGAAATGATTAAGGCCTTCTTGCTTTAACCTTTTGGCTTAAATGACCTACCTTTTATTATCCCTTGCTACCTCCATTGAGCCTTTAACCTTTGTTTTCTTGAAATCACCCAATTTTAAACCCCATAAACCCCATTAGCTTAGTCAATTACAAGTTAATAGAGTGCTATGTGATACTTTAGTGTGGAATCACAAGTTAAGAGCACATTGCATATAGTTGTTGTTTTTTGTTTATTATTTTTATGAAAAAAGAAAGAAAAATAAAAAGAACAAAGAGAAAATAACAAAATCAAAGAAAAAAAGAAAAGAAAAGAAAAAGGAATAACATGTAGTAACTATAATAAGTGCGAAGAAGTAGTCTTATCTATTTACGTATCTTAGAAGTTATCTTTGTCATCCTTTGGTACACTTAGTAGTTTATAAATGCTTGTGATAAAGCCCTAAAACTTGTTTAACCCACTTTAACCCTAGCCACATTACAATTCGAAACAAAGCCCTTTTTATCTATCCTAGCATGTAATCATTGTGAAGAAGAATTGGTGTATTAGCAAGCCTATCATAGTGTGGTTTCCTATAGGAAGTTTAAGCGAAGCACTAAGCATCAAACACTTAAGAGAAATGAGTGAAATCTATAATGAAGGCCCACTTTGAATTTATACTTATCTTTGAGTGATGGTTTTATGGGTTGAGTTTGCTTATGTGCACCAATGAAAATTAGTCATGATGTGTGTAGTAGCTTGACACTTGAGTTAGCCAAAGTTTGAGGGATTGCATGCTTTAATCTTTATGAAAATGAAGAGATAGAATTTTACTAGTTGTATTTGATCTTTGTTTGAGGACAAGAAAAAGTTTAAGTGTGGGGATGTTGATAGGTGTAGATTGCATTGTATTTTTATCGATAATTTGATATTTTTTTAGTGGTTAAGTTATTGTTTAGTGTGTGTTTAGCTTAAGAATTGTGTTAGTTCATAAACATTTGTGTTTTAAGTGTTCTTTAGGAGAACATGGTTTTTTGCTTCAATAATATATATAAGGTGCCGTGATGAATTCATTAGTGTTTTAGAGAATTTGGAAGAGTTTTAGAGGAGACCCGAATCAAAACACTAGGACACAATCATGGGGGACCTGCCACGATCGTGACAAAAACACCAACATAGGGTTACGATCGTGGTGATCGTGAAAAAAGCTCAAGTATAGGGCCACGATTGTGGGGGATCTGCCACGATCATGATAGGAGTAGATAACTAAGCCATGATTGTGCACTATAGGCCACAGTTGTGGCCTGCCCACAGACAGATGTGGAATCACTTTTGGATTCAAGTTTTCGATGAACGTTTTGGACATTTCAAACCCCAAAAAGACACTAGGGTTGTCTTAATTAGAAAAGACTATAAAAGGATAATGATGGAACCCTAAAGAGAGCCTACATTCTACCTACATTTGAAAACCCAAAAGAGAGAGAGAAAAGAAGAAGAGGATTTCGATGCCAAAGCTACCTAAAATAGGTGATCTCCTGACACCGTTGCACTCCCAAATCATCCAACCTAAGTTTCATTTCCTCCCCATTTACCTTTTTGTTCATTTAATGTGTAAGATTGAGATTGGTTGTATAGATATGAATTTTAAGTTGTTCATGATGTTCTAACTTTACCTTAGGGATTTTGCTTATCTTTAATGTTAATCTAGTTGATTTGTGTTTACTTAAGTTGGGTGTTATGATTGATTGATTGATGTATTAGCATATTTTGGTAATATACTTAAAGGGTGAACCAGATAAAAATGATTGTATTAGATTAACGAGAGTTAGGTGATCTAATTGACCACTTAATCAATCTAATCAGAAATTTCATGGAGATAAATCTTGTGTGAAACCTGATTTTTTATTAGAGAGCTTTAGAACTAACTAGAATTGTAGGTAATTTATGAATTGAGAGATTGCAAGTCTATAATTCGATTAGGGTTTACAATTTAAGGAATGGTTATAACTTCAGAGAGAGTAATCAACCCTATGATCATTTAGAACTAACACCCCATAAACACATAAAAGGCTAGATTAGCATTAACGATAGGTAAAATCCCCTCTCCCATAACTTGATTAATTCTCTTTATAGATTTCAATTATTACATTATTCAATTGTTGCTAATTTTTTTGATTTATTTTACTTTTCAGTTATTATTCAAATTTGAGTCTTAAACGAAGCATAACCTGAATTAGGTGGTGTCTAAGCATAATCTCTGTGGGAGGATATCTACTTTTACTATAAGTAATGACCTGTATACTTGCGGTTTTTAACGTAAAACAAATAATTGGTTTTCAAATCGATAGAGTTATAGCTAGATTTATAAAAGAAATTGTTTGTATAGATGATTCACAATTAGTGTTGGTTACTAAGAAATTATTGAAATAACTAAAAGCCATGTCTTTTATTTCATTTTGTCCTCAGAACATTTCTCCATTTTCTTTGGTTAACCATTTGATCATATTAGAATTTCTTATAGCTAAGACTAATTTAAAAAAGAATGAAATGCATCTGTCTCCTTATTATAACCAAGGGACCTTATATTTTTCCTTTAATAGTGAGTGTGAGCATTTAAGGCTTTGTTATAGTTCTCCTGAGCTATCTTTGCTTCCTTTCTTAATAATTCATTCCCAGGATCTAGATAAAGTTTGCTTTAGTTTAGGATGAATTTCCTCTTAATTTTATTAATATCCACTCTTTTTTGGTTTATAAAAACCTTGTGAAAAGTTTTAACTTGTCTTTTATTATCCACAGGTTTTTTGCACACGTAAATTTGTCAAATCCTTAGACATTAGAGTACATGCACTCCTTCACAATCAAATGAAATTTATAATGCTGAACCATAAAATTGAAAGATCTAAAAGGGTAAGCCTTCGTATAACATTAACCAAATTAATGGACTTCAGTTAGGGAGTGATTAGATGCTAATGGCTTATCAAAAATTAATTTAATTCCTTAAAATTCAATTAGCTAATCCTAGTTTGGTAAAGCTTGATCTAATTTCCTTCAAGGAACCATTTTACTTACTATTTATTAGAATATAAAAAAGTTGTTTCCTTTATATTTGAGATTTGTCAAATTTAGTGATCTTATGTAAGCCCTAAAATCCAAACACAAAGCATTCGAGCTTAACCCCTTCAAATTTAGATTTTTGTAAAGCACAATTGAAGTATGTAATGATTAGCCATGAGACTTAATACCAAAATACATGTTATAGAGATCCTATAGTAGGGACTTCCTTCGGAAAACATGGTTCGCATCATAGATAAAAGTGATGAAAAGCTTCTATCTTACCATTATGAATGAGGTTGATATGTGTATAGTTTAGGCATTAAAGTAGTGGCTGATGACCATATCTCATTTAGGATTGTAACACACAATGATCCTTCCATTGTAATGAGAGCTTTGACTGTTGATTAATTCTTAGTTATTCTAACTGAACCATAGCTTTTAACAATTCTCCTAGTTGATTTTAGTTTCCAAAGGTAATAGATAAAAGGTTTTATTAATTTGAGATAATCATTAACAAATTTTTGCTTGCTAGGATTCTTTAGATATCCAACTTTCAAGGATAAAATGGATATAGGTACCTTATAAAAGGGGTTTACCTTTTTTGCAATTCTTTTTTCTTGATCTCTTCACTACAAGAGTGAAGGACTCAAATGAATTCTTAACTTCATCACTCATAGAAGCTTCATCAATCTGATCCAGTAGTTTATCTCGAGGATTTTGATCAAGAGCTTGATTATTAAGCTCAATAGTTTCACAAAAATGAGTTCTAAGGGATCATTCATATGATCCCTCGTGTCATTTACACTAGAGGTGGTAAGTTGTTCTCTAGGAACCTAGGTGAGAATTCACTTTGGGGTTTTTTCCTGTTCATTAAGCCCATTCTTGCTCAAAGTTCTTATATTATTCCAACTTTTCTACTTATGCTCCTCATAATCACCCATTTTAAAGGCTTTGCCTCTAGGTCTCCAATATATTTTTTCACCTATGGGTTTCATAAATAAATGAATAAGATAGAGGTTTCCTTAAGATTGCCATAGGGATCTATCCTTTTAAGCTATTGTATCTAGGAGCTCCCTATTTATCTTAGTTTCTATGCAAATCTTAGTAAAACCAATTCTTCTAATGGTTATTGTATTCTCATCCACAGATAAGGGGTTGCAATAGAGTTAGCTAGATAACTCAAGCCTATTATGCTTTAATATTCTAAAAGAATATTATGAAATTGTTCCCAAATATGGAATATTTTGAGCCTATATCTGTTAAGGTCCATTCTAGGTTTTCAAATAATTGGTTTATCATTGTAGTGCGAAGGACCAAGTTCAATGACTTTGTTAGCCAATGATTCCAACTTAAAAGAGAACAAGAAAAAATCCTCTTAGTTCATAAAGACTTTATCAAAGGACAAACTCACTTCTTTTACTTTTAGTCTAAGCTCTAACTGTTAGATACAAGGTGCTCTTGTCTATAAATAAGCTACAACAGTACTTAGTCATCTGGAAACTCCTACTTAAAGTACTTTAATGAGAGGATATAACTCCATTCTTATCATTAAGATCTGGACAGATGAAGGATTGTTTAAGGTTATGGAAAGTTTCCCTCAAACTTGAGACTGTGACTTTTTAATAGTAGGGACTATGATTGTAGTCTAAGTACCATTAATCCTAAAAGGTGTTCAATGCTAAGGGGCAAAAGAGAAGATCTTAATAGTGGGGACTATGATTGTAGTCTGAGTAGCATTAATCCTAAAAGGTGTTCAATGCTAAGGGGCAAAAGAGAAGATCATAGCTTGGTAGTGAGAGAGTAAGAAGTCCTAAAGATTCCAATGGTAAGGGAGAAATGTACATACATTAAGTTAGTTGGATAAGGTATGATAGGGGGTGAGACATTTGCTTAAAGAAGTAAAACGATGGAGTGTAGAGGAGAAAATTTGAATAGAGGCTAAAATCATATAAGATAACGATGAGTTTCAAGAATAGAAGAAGAATGGGAAAGAGGAATATGGAAGGGGAAAGAAGGAGAGCTAAAGAAGGAGTATGAATAGTAAAATGGCAATTCTATGAGGCTTTAATGGTTAGATGGTAAGGAATATGTTAAAAGAGAATCATTCTTTCTCACTCCAGACATCCTTTATAGTTTATAAGTTTATTGAAAAGACTCTTAAATTAATGAGTTGAATTCTACCTCCAAATAATAGTAAATTTAGTTTAAAGGAACACCACTTTATATAACTTTAGATGGCACCTTTTAGGGCTCTATTGACTAATCCTTATTAAATAATAACTTATTTATACTTCCTTTATTTTTTGTTAACTTAAAAATATATGGATCAAGGAACAAGAATCTAAAAAATATTTCTTAAAAAATATTAAGAATGAAATGAACACCAAAAGAAATTAGGAAACATAAATACAAAACTATTGAAATGGTAAATAAATAATGTTACGTATAAAAATAAATGTAGAACAATGCTCTAATAATAAATTCTTATGCAACCTTCACTAACATGACCAATAAGAATCGATATCAATATAATAGGAGCAAGGATCATTCTAACATAATAGGTCCATTTAAGAATACAAGCATGAAAACATAATAAGATAGATATGATACCACACTTAGAAAAAAGGATTGGAGTGATAAGATTATAGAATTTTTATTGCCACTAGTAAGCTAGATAAGATCAAAGCTTTTAGCGAACCTAAAATAAGAGTACTCTAAAAGGTTTGAATAAATTTTATCTAAGTTTTTCTATTTAAGAATAATAATGATAATCTTTTAGTTACAATCACAAAAGGCCTCTTATATATAAAACACTAAAATTAGAGCTCAAGAAAGAAATAACTACTTGAAATAACAAAACTCTAACTACTTAAAACATGTATTTGGTGCCTATCTTAGATAACACTAGTGTTGGCCTTGTTTTAGAGTTTTTAGTGCATAAAACAAAGATAAGCCTAGCACTACTTGTAAGCTAAACTTTGGAATCATTTTGCATCTATTTCTATAGTCTATAAAACTCTATAAAAGACTAGTATCTAAAGCCCACATAAGACTAACAATGGTTACATTTTTCTTCTCCACACTTCAACATCTGATGTAAGATTAGTGCTAATTATCTTCCAAGTATGCGTTGGTTACATTTTAAAACCATAGTTATTGAGCTTATTCCTTCAATTGAATCATCATTTAACCTCTTGAAATAGAAAAACACCATTCCTTACATTAAGATCCACCATTAAGTCATTGAAGGCTTCTTTAGCCTTCTTTACCATAATTTATGTCAATAGTCCTCCGATGTTCTTCAATGGATCCCCAGTAACCCTTGGCACTTGAGTAAAAGATGTTTGATTCCTATCAGACATTCTCTTTTTTTAACTCTAAACAAAAAGGAATTAGACATTGGAATAATAGGTTTCTTTATTTTGCTAGTAAATTGCAACTATAAATTATTTCTTAGCAACTTAGAAATGTATTAAAGTCCTTACCAAATTTATATAAAGTTTCTTAAGGAACTAGTAGATGTAGATTATCATATGTTTTTTTAGGTGTTTAAGTATGCTTTTAAGTATTTCTTAGATGATTATCACATGTCTAGGCTCAAAATTATGTTATGATTATATTTGTATATATTCTAGATGTTTGATTGTTTTAAAACAAGAATTTGATCTTAATTCCATGTTTCAAGAGACGTTTGATGTGTTTGTGAGTGTATGGAAACAAGAAATTGAAGAATGGAGAAGAATGTAGATGCATGCAATTAGGAACTTCTTATGGTATGGTAAAACTTCTATTGAATTAGGAGCTAAAGTTAAATGGCATGATTTTTATTTTCATGAAGCCAAAGGCTAGTTAAGCATAATCTAATCAAAATAATGGACAAGGTATTGATGTCAAAAAAGAATGTAAAAATTTTTTTCAAATAAAGATTAAATAAATTCATTCTCAACTTTTGAAAGGGAAGCTTATGGAAAATAAAACCAAAAACAAAACTATAGTGGACCTTAAATCAGCTCTTAAAGTTGAGGGGAAAATATGAACAATATGATGAAAAATAGGATAGGAAATAGGAACTCAGATTTTTTATAGTATAAAAATTAAAGTGACTATGCCCTCTTAACAAACTTCCTAATCTAGCTAACCTTAGACACATTTTGGCAGATATAAGATAAAGTTAAGTTAATTATCTAAGGGAATGTTATGTCATATAACTTCAAGGGCTTCTCAAGAATCATGACAAGATTTCCAAATTATAGACCTAAAATGAGAGGACAAATCATATGGCTAAGAAATCCATCGAGAGAATTCACCAAAAAGAGTATCATAGTTCATGCCAGTATGTTTTCAATGCAATCTTTATAAGATAACCTTCATTTTATGGTTAACCATTAAGAACAAACTTATAACTATTAAAAGGATTAGAGGTGATATTAAAAACTTTTATCTTAACTACAAGCTCTATAATTAAAAGATGTAGAATACTAGTGACTTACTCTATAATTAAAAGATGTAGAATACTAGTGACTTACTTTTAAATGCCAATTTATAGCTATGCTCTAGTCTCAAATATACGACTTCTACAACCTATCTTGTTAGTATAATGAATGGGATGATATCATAAAATTGACAAAGAAATTTCATTAAATAAGTCCTAGGGATTATATGATGTTCAAAATAGAATTTGAATGCTTGTTTTATGTAGTATGGAAAGAAAGAAATGCAAGAACATTCAAAGATAATAAGCAAAGTATCCATATCATGATGCAAAGTACTCTAAGCTAAATTGAGGTGAGATCTTTTCACCTCAATATAGGAATGGCAAATAGATGGAACATTCCTCAAACCATCGGTAAGCTAGATAGGTACTAAAAGATCTCAATGAAAAGATGATGCTAAAAAAGAAAAGCATCCTCAGGTAGCTCCATCCACTGGTTATCTCCAAGTTATAAAATTTATTCAAGTTACTTATCATTTAATCAAAGTTTCTTCAAGCCGATGGACTAAGGGATTTCATTCGCGGCTTCTTAATATATTAGTATAGAGACGCTAGAATTATCGTACTAAAACAATCACTACCTATAATTAATAAATTAAGGATGGCAATAGGTCGGGTCAGGCCTGAGTTTGTCTAAGCCCAAGTATTGCTCAACTGGGCCTAATTATTTTTTTAAAAACATTTTTAAAAAATGTCATTTTGCAATTGCTCGTAAGGCCTCAAGATGTGTCAGGCTTGGGCAACCTGCATCCTAGCCCAACATGAGGCTCGGTCAACTCGGCCTGGCCTATTAACTTCAGGTCAGGTCGAGCCTGCGCTAAATTGCCAAACCTACATTAGATATCATATAGGTAGCAATCTCTTAATTAAATTTCGTAGTTCTTATTCGGCTTAAACCATATAGTCAACATGAGGTTTTTATTATTATTTCATTTTAATTTTAAAAAACAATAATGACTATTATAATTCAATTATTGAATATATTTTAATGTCTAGTTATTTTAAAATTAAAATGAATATTTAAAAGTAAAAATTTCAAAAATTATAACTATTTAATAATTATATTTAATTTAAAATTTCTTTCAAAATTAAATTTTAAAATAGTTACTTAAAAAATATTTTTTAAATATAAAGTATTTAATTATAAATAACATTAGCTTGAATAGTAAATAAACAGTAGCTTATAAAAACTACATATTTTTACTTATACTTAATTATTTAAATAAATTATATTAATATTATATAATATATAGTAATAAATATTATATAAGATATTATAATAAAATTATTTACTTAAAAATCATAAAATTAATATATCTCCCATGAATAAATGAAACACGTCTCACTATAAATGGTTAGATGAAATGTATAAGTAAAAGAAAAGAAAAGGATGAATGATAAAGCCACTAGATGATGTGATATATTGTGATAAAGGTGTTGTTTCCTTTACCTTAACCAATAGCTTGATGGGTGATGATCCACTACATGTAATGGTTAAGAAATGAAAAATACGAATAAAATTGAAAAGTAACATTTAAAAGGTAATAATTACAAATATGAGATTTTTGCTTGATTTTTTCACTTGATCTCATGGAATATACTTGATTTTGAAACTTAGCGATTTTCAAAATAACTATAAAAGATATATGAGTATTTGAGATTTGATAATTATAAATTATATATCTATAACATTTGTGCATATTAAGTATGGTTTTAAGATGGTAATAAGGAAATTAATGTATTGCATTGTATGATTTGGAAGCTTTCCATATTGATCCCAATAATTGATATTCATTGTCATAGATGTATAAAGTGAAAACTTCCAATTTCACTCTCACTTGGATTGGTGATTGATATTTATTTCATGTTTACTTCTCTATTTTTTTTATAACAAGTTAAGGATACTTAAGCCTAGTCTATTATTCCTGGGCCGAGGACTATTTGATTTAACTCCTATTATCAAATTATTGATCTTGACTTTGTAGAAGCATTGTGGTCAACATCTTATTGTTTTTGTTCTATTAATCCATTTAATCTTTGAAAATTTTCTTAGGATTACAAGAATAATTATTTATGATTTAACACTTTATCAAGATGTATTGTTATTTCATGAAGTGTGATCTTTTTATTGACATATGCATGACGTGCATATTAATAGTTTTAGGGCATGTTTGATTTTGCTATTATTTTTGGCTTTTGTTTTTCATTTTCAAATTCAATAAAAAATATTTGAGTGATTTTTTATTTTCTTCTAGTTTTTTATAATTTATGAAAACTACAAAAATTATTTTAAATTTTAAATTTTAGTCTTTTATTATAACCTCCTTAACTTCAAAGTATTGTATTATGTATGGAGAAAAGATGAGGAACAATATAATATAAGGAATGCAGGTAAAAATCTTCTAGAATTAAATGTTTGGTACAAACAACAACAATTTAGGAACAAAGTTGATATAACAATATGTAAAATAGCTTTTGGGAGTAAAATAAATATAATATGTTGTAAGCGCAATAGAAGAATATTTTAGAACTCTAAAAAGGGGGAGATCATATGGAGTTAGGAGGTGAAAAATTACATAAGGGAGTAAGTTTTGGGGCACCAATTACATACAAAATGCAGGGTTTTAAATTATTCAATCTAAAATTTCAATTTCAATTCCAAAATTGGTGCCCCAAAACTTAATCATGCAATATTTGCAATTTCAATTCCAAAATTAATCAATAAAAAACAAATATATTTTAATCAAACCATAAAATTAAAGTTGACTATGATACTGCTATTGGGAGATCAAGTCGAGACCTTATCGTAAACATAGTGGAATAATTATGAACTTTTTTGTTTAATTTCTCGAAAGCCAAGATCACTAAAATTCTATAAAATAATTAACAAATAAATAATAATAAAGTGTTAATTATAATTCGTACCTTGTTCTAAAGCTTGATCCTTTCTTGTCGTATCTCTCGAACGATTTCCGAAACTGTTTCATCTCAACCACCATAACTACACAAGTTTCTGGCCTTTAACGGTAGCTACAAAACAAGTTAAGAGAACTTTACAACTATTGTAGAGAAGGTTAGGCAAGGAATGCTAGATCCCTTGGAGCTTAAGCTTACTTACTATAGGTTCTAGACATTTTACTAATTTATCTAAAATTAAAATCTAATTTCTTTAAACTTTAATTAAAATTACAAATAATTCTAATTAAATACCAATTATACCTAACTATGATCCAATATCTCATGTCGTCCTTATTTATTTCCAACTATGATCCAATATCTCATGTCGATCCTTATTTATAAAATATCTCATTTTAATTATAAAGTTTCTTAAACTTTACAATCAAATCCAACTTGATTTAAATAACTTTGCTCTTTCCAACCCATTCTTTATGTGTGACTCATTAGGTTCCTAAATATCTTGGCAATAGAAACAAAATATAACCCTAAGTCGTATTTGAGGTAGATAAATTAAACTCCTTTAATTTGTCTTTAGTTCTCTAATTAAACAATATATATATATATAAAGATTGGCATCTAGCAACACATCATGACTAACCAAATATTTAGAAATATCAAAATGATTTTGGTTAACCTTTTCGTGTATGATTTTTCTATATAATTCAATCATTTCATCATATAATGCTTCGATTAAACATAGAGCATAGAATTAATGCCTACTCTACTTTGAGCCCAAGTATATTAGTTCTCCAACATTGGCTATTAATTCAATTAATGAAATTTGTAAACTATTTACAAATTGTCATTTCACTTTGACTAAGAATTTCTTGAAGCAATACTAAGCGAGAACAATGAAACATTCTTCCTAATTTTTTTAGAGTTATGAATCCTATCTTAATTACTCAACTACCTCCATATAGTTCATATTACATGCAATGACTACTAATTAAATTACTCATTGTTAGAATAGGTCATAAACAGTATAAAAACATAGCAATCCCTATACAAGATAACTTTGAAGATTTCAAGTCAAAGGATCACTTATATAATCATCAAAATGAGAATTTTTATAAAAATACAAGTAATGTTTCAAATGGATTTCTCATATGGGGCTAGTTTAATGAACTTATTCTCTAATATGCACCCACACATTTATTTAAGTATCTCTATAATTTAGTCTATGAGATCAACTACTTCCGTCATAGGAAGAAACATAATCTGTACTAGTCATTTTACGTTCTATTACAGTCTGTTTGGTTATTGTCTCCAATATGCAGAGACGGAACGAGACGAAAATTTGGAGATGGAACAGAACAGAAATTGGAGACAGTGAGCTGTTTGGTTGTGATGGACAGAATAGAAACAATTGTCTCCGTCTCAAGAACAGAAATGTGTTTGGTTGCAGGGGACAGAACATAAAAACAGTGCCTATGAC
>JAOTAY010000002.1:3867819-3880561 GCA_025629805.1 Erythroxylum baracoense | reverse complement strand
CTTTCCAATACAATTCCAATTTCTACTCCAATTTCTCCCCAAATTTCCAATGGCTCAAATCAATAAATCCGAAAATCATTTATCTAAATTTTCAGTGCCATTTGACAGTCATTTTTACTACCGGTAAACCATTATTCTGTCACTTGGCATTTTTTCTAGTCCAGAAATTACCCCGAAATTTCCATAAAATTTTCTAAAATTCTCCGAAAATCGAAAAATCAAGATGCCCCTCTCCAATACGATTTTTCATACACACAAATCACATTTATTTTATTTTTTATATCACTTACATTACAAATATACCGGGAAATGTCATGAATGCATGTACGGTCATTTTCATGTGCACAATTCACTTGTATGCGTATGCATGAATATGTCAAGACAATTCTAAACGCCCATGGGTCACTCAAAATTACTATTCTACCTTCAGTGGTGGGATGCTACATTACGAGATCGAACAAATGCTTTTATTATGTTAGCATCAATCTTGAGACCACCCTCTCTCTATCACTTGAGGAGGAGGACGACACTAGGATTTCCTTTTAGGGAGATGAGTCTTACACCAAACAAGTTATACTATATATATAGTAAAATCCTAAGGCCCAAAACCTATTAAAGTCCAATGAATGCTCAGTCTTTTAGTGTGCAACCCTGTAGGTTTATTTACTATTAGTAGTAGACTCAAGTTTTTTTAAGCCTACAAGTTATAAGTGGTCTTTAGCAAGACATTATAAATATAACAAGATTAAATATAAAAAACAATTTGAGTTTCAGTACAAATGCATAGATGATACTATGATCTGGTTGTTTTAATCGACATAAAGTTTAAATTATAGATTTTGATAATATCATAAATTTCTAAAAACTCTTAATTGCAAAGAAAATAGATGTATCACGGGAAGACAAACGGCGAATGTATTTAGGTAAATCATTAAATATACATAACAATTTATAAATAATATATTTTAAATAAATTGTCGAACAAGTTAATAATATACAATAAATATTAATTTCAATTGAACAAATATTTATAAATTTAATGTACGTTCACCCTCTCCCTCTTTCTCAGTTTATCAATTTTCAAGTCATTGAACAGAAAGAAGAAAAGACTTAGGCCGACCAATGTTTAGCTTAGAAAAAGTTGTGTACTACATAATTTTGCGGTAAAGCTGTACATCTTGGTAGAATGATAAAATATACACAATAAAGACATTTTAGGAGTTGGAAGCTATAAGCAATTGCATGCTACAAAGAGCAATTGCACACGACAGTTCGAAGGAGCTAATGCATGCAAAATACAAACAGCATATGTTATAATATAGTTCCTTCACGCCTTGACTCTAACCTAAAATCGGAATTATGATTTGAAGCGCATCTTCTCTATCTGCCTGAATTCTGGTATCTGAACAAATCATTTGGATGGTAATCAATCCAACCGAACATGTTCTTTAAATCTATTAGAGAGAAATGCTTCTCATCCTTTGTATTGGTCAAACTAAAATGCCGATGAAAAGACTCGAGATGTTGAAGGCACGTCTCTTCGTTTTGTCATTTTCACTTTTTTTTTCTTTTACAACAATTGGATTAGCTTTCTCTTCCCTGTACCCAAAGACAACAATATACCAAAGATTGCCTTTGCCACGTAAGATCAAAAGAAAGAGGAAGAAAGTGATTACTTCCTCTAAACGATTATTCACACTGCATCTCCGTAGACATTTCCCGTGGAATGCAAAACGACCACCACACCTACCTTTCAATTTCAGAGAAAAGTTGTCTATTGTAGTGTAGCAAATGTATACATGTACACATTCGATTATAGTGTTAGAGAATCTCGTATTGACTAAACATAAAAATATTAAAAAGTTTATAAATTGTAACGGTCAACTATCCAAATAATTGGTTCTAGTCATTTTGATAATAGTTGACCGAAGCTCAATTCTTGTTAATGGGCTATATATTCTACTCATATTAAAAATTCTAACATGGTATTAGAGCTTGTTTGTCTCAATAGTTTAGGGTGGTGCTCGGTTCTGTTCCTTTGCCCAATATACCCAATAAATGTCCAGCCATATTTTGAGCTAAAGGGGGTGTGTCAAGAATTTCACATCGGATAAATATAAATACATTCAGTCATTTATAATAGTATGCAATAATATCAGAGCCAGGTTTGTCTCGATAGTTTGGGGTAGTACCTGATTCTATCCCTTTACTTAATATGCCTAACAAATATCTAGCCCTACTTTAGGCTAAGGAGGGTATATCATGAAATCTACATTGGACAAGTATGAATACATTCAGTCATTTATAATAGTGTGCAAATCTTTCCTCTTAAGCTAGTTTTTTAGGGTGAATTAGGTTTTTCAACAAATAGGTTAGATTAAGTTAAGAACGATGTAAATTTAATTTAAAATTTAATCAATCTCAAATTAAACAATTCAACTTTGATTCAACTCTACTCAAATTATTTTGATACATGTTAAACTCTACATTTTAAGAGGAATTTTATTAAATTGTCATTATTTTTATCGTAATTATTGTAAAAACTTGGCCATGTATCTAAAAACATTATATTTCACTTTCTTCCGTCTGGCACTAAATTTCACAAGTGAGATCGAAAGTTCAGTTTAGCAGTAAGTCCAGCGTGTCTTCTTTTTAGATTAACCAGAATTTCAAGCCCCAGCCCCCAGGTGTCACAAAGAAGTTCTTCTAATGAAATGGAAAGGGCCGAAACAGGAGTTAAGAACAAGTGATTGCAGTGGAAGAGAGGTTTTATTCTTCTGGTCGCTAAGACCATACATATCGGCCGAAATAGGTCCTTTCAAGTAACAGTACTGTCTCAGACATAATAGTATAAGTTCGTGCGGTGTAGCTGAATAAGTTAACATGTGATCTTTTAATAATAAAATAATGATCGGGGGTCTGATTCATTTATGTGCTTGTTTAAATTGAATTGTTTTAATTTATTAATTTAATAAATAATTTATTTAGTAATTTACATATTATTATATATATTCAAAAAAATTATTTTGTACTAAGGTCAAACTTGGGCTTAAGCCCGAAATTTTATGCTCTTGCTTAAGCATGCCCCGAATCCTCATCTACACCTCTATTGACCGTTCAGATCTAAAATCTATTGTCGGCCAAAACATAAAATAAAGAACTAACAATATAGGATCAGATCACTTGTTTTTATTATTTTAATGAAAAACCAACAATATAGGATTAGATCACTTATTTTTATTATTTTATTCTTATTTTATTTTAAAAATTATTTATTCAATAAATAAGACCTATAAAAATTGAATAATCATGATCACTTAAAAATGAGGAAGTAAGTTAAAGGAGAACAAAGAATTTCTCTCTCAAGAATAGAAATAGATTACCTGCTTTTATTATTCTATTCTTACTCTATTTTATAAAAATTTATTCATTTAATAAATAAAACTCACAAAAATTAAATTGCTAGGATCACTTGAGAATAGGAGTATAAGAGAATTTCTTTTCTTACAATGAAATCAGATCATCTGTTTTCATTATTTTATTCTTATTCTAGTTCATAAAAATCTATTTATTCAATAGATGACACCCACAATAATTAAATAATCAGAAACACTTGCAAACAGAGGAAATAAGGTAAGGAAACAGTAAATCTCCTTTCTAACAATAAGATCTAATACTCTGTCCCACTCAGATTCATAAAAATTCATCCCTCCAATGGACTCGCGAAAATTGAATAGCCCGATCATTTGAAAACGGGGAGATTGACGCTCTCCTTTTTAGGAGGTTTTGAGTTCGAGTCACGTAAAAGGAGGAGAAATGAGAAGTTTTTTTGTTGATGATCCTCTAGCCCCCTGAACAAAGCTCCTTGATAGGATCAATTACGGACATCTCGCTTTTAGTAGTAGTGTGGGAGTTGAAACTACTAAGGAACCTGAGGGCTGTTGAAAATTTGATGCTGAGCAGAGTCAGCGATCAATCAACAATTGACCAATCAAGTATGTAACGACTCTTTGTACGAAAAAATATACAAGCTACGTAAAAACCTGAGAAATTTTAGAGTTTTAGATTTATATCTTTTAGAACTCTTAGGATGGGGTTTTAAAATCTTAAGATTAGTCTGATTATACCGAGAAACTTAATGTAATTAAAAAAAAAAAGGGAGAACAGGGTGTCAGGTCCTGAGTGACGTTAGCTCCTTTTTCCGGTTCAGACAGAAGGGGGCGTCAAAGTTTTCAGCGATACACGAATTTATTATTTTGTTCGTCTGGGTTACAGATATTTTGGTGAAAAAAGACATACTCTAGTCCCAGCACGGGAAAAAAACAAAGAGAAAAGGAACATAGTATATACCAAATAATGCATACTAAAATACTTGTCATTATAATCCAATGGTGTCCTTTTCTGCGTGTCCTATACATTATCCAACTTCGTGCAGCTCAGTTACCAAGGCATTGTCCATTCCCGAGGAAGGGTGAGAGATAACAGGGATGAAGCTCGATGAACAGAGCTGCTTAGAGGAGTTACAAACTCTGAGTGGAGAGAATTGGGAAAACTTTCCAGGTTTCTCAGCGGAAATGAGTGAGCTTTTATCTTGTAGCTGTAGCTGGAACTATGATTGTTTCTGTGAAGAATTCTCCATACCGCAACAAGACTTCAACAACTACTACTGCTTCAATGGAATCAATGGCTTCCCGTTTGGAGATGAATTATCTGGATCACATTTCAGAGATGAGTTCTCAGTACCAAAGTTTACTGAGTCTTCGCGTGTCACATTTGAGAGGCTACCATTTTCCCTCCAAGAAGACACACCAATATCCATACTGGAGAATGAAGAGCATGGTCTGGTTACAGCTAATGATGGCCATGATTTGGAGAAGAAAGCTCCTTGCAAAGATGAGCTGATTCAGTCCCCTGACCCTCCTGAAGTGCCTGTTTTGAACATTGGTTCTTGTCCAGGAAGAAAAGTTCGAGGTAAGAAGCTTGATGGGCAGCCATCAAAGAATCTAATGGCTGAGAGAAGGCGTAGAAAGAGGTTAAACGACAGGCTCTCATTGCTGAGATCAATAGTTCCGAAGATAAGCAAGGTAAGTAGTGTTGCAGCTCCAAACTACCATTTTGATAAGTTTCTTGCACTTGAAGGAGGTCAATTTGTCTGATATCTCAAAATCTTTGCACCAGATGGACAGGACATCCATACTTGGAGACACAATAGATTACATAAAGGAGCTGTCGGAGCGAATCAAGTTCCTGCAGCAGGAAATTCAGGTGGGTAAAGATTCAGATGAGTTGAAGGACATAAAATCAAGTGAAATCGTGGTGAGGAACTCACCTAAGGTACATGCACTGTGCTTATCTATGAGAACTCTTTAAGAAATACCTGAAAATAATTTTCTTAACTGTTCCATCTACAGTTCGACGTGGAAAGAAGAAATGCAGGTACTCGAATTGAGATCTGCTGTGCCGGAAAGCCTGGGTTGTTATTATCAACCGTAAAAACCTTAGAAGCATTAGGAGTGGAGATTCAACAATGTGTTATTAGCTGTTTCAATGAGTTTTCAATGCAGGCTTCTTGCTCCGAGGTTAAATTTCAGCCATCAAATTCGTATTGTTCTTATTTCTAAATGACTGATGCTGATGGCTAGTTTGTGTTCTCTGTTCTTAATTGCAGGAATTGGATCGCAGGGTATTGGTGAGTTCAGAAGAAATAAAGCAAGCATTGTTTGCGAGTGCAGGATATGAAGGAAGATGTAAGTGAAACAAGAGAGGAATAATATGGAGGAAGGGCATCTTAGGCTGTGGTCCAACTCGTTCCTAAAATCTTTCTGAAAGGTCTAAACATTGGAGGTCTTGTATTCTGGGTTTTCTGAGTTCATGAGTCTCTTTTAAAGGTTCTAAATATTAGAGTTCTCGTATTCTAGTCTCTTGTGAGTTTATAAAGCCTTTTAAGTATTAAGAATGGAAGGGTATAACGTTGGCTGCTGCATAAAAAGGGTCGAATGGAATGAAGGCAGCCACGTTAAGAAATCCCAAGTTCAAATTCTTGTAAGCACATCTTTCTCAGACTCGTGTCCCAGTATTCAAACAATAAATATAGACGAAGACTAAGAAAATAGACATGCCTCGGATTGATACGTTTTGATTTTTTATCTACCAATTTAAAGTTACTAATTCATTAAAAGTTCGTTGTTACTTTTAAAAGTAGTAAATTAAAAGTAAGGATATATTAAATTTATAAATATTAATTAGATTGAGTTCATCTCTAATTTATTAAGAATTATATAATTTATGAATTATTAAATAATTTTAACAATTAATTTAATAATTTTTAAAATAAATTTGAACATTTATAATTATGTTAAAATGAATTTTAAATAAAAATTTTAATTGTTATGTTTCACATTAGTATTGATATGACACATAATTTATATTTTTAATATGATACATATTTTACGTGAAACATAAAATTCCCTAATCACATTTATGTTAAAATTTTAAATTTTATTTTAAATTATTAACAAAAATTAATTAAACTAATTTAGTTATAATTAATCCTAACAACTAATTAAGTTAATTACATTTTTCAATTTAAATACTCAAATAATCATAAGAAATCAAATTTTCAATTTTTGCAATTTCATCCCTATCTCTTAACAAATTTCAAATAAACTTCAAATCTCAAATTTTTTTTCTCGACCGCCATCTGAAGATCCAAGAAAACTCCATGTGAAGAACTAGTGGCTTTTTCATATTTTTACTTTGTATTGGGTGCTTTTATTCTCTTTTATCTCCCATCATTTGCTGTCTTGCTCGTTATTTGATTGGAGAAGGTTGTGTGGTTTGTATTTACTATTTAGTCATAAGGAACTTGTTCATCGGAGTCTTTTTGAAATCACGTATTCTTGTGTTAGTGCTATTTCGTTAGATTCATTAGCATACTTCTGATTTGGTGAAGTAGTATGGTTGAAGAGGGACGAAGAACAGAAAGGATGAGGGTATTATTATCATTATCACTACCATTAAAGATTGTAGATTAATACAGTAGTAATATCATTCTTCTTCAATTGGTTAGTAGTAATGTCATTCTTAAGACCTAATCATCGGATTAAATCTGAGTGTGATCAAATATACATTGACCTGTTAATATCAAGTCAAGTCAATCAGATTTCTCATAATTAGTGGAATCCAAATAATTTGTTAAAATCCGAACTTGAAATCAGTCATACTCAAATTCCTGAGCTGAAGTCCTGTTGAATTGATTTGACGAACCGGAGATCAAAGCTCAAAGATACAAGCTTTTACCTACTCCACCGCATCTTAAGCATCATCAATTACGAATGCTGAAAATAATTTGTTCCAATGAAAAATAGGACTGAGAGGGTAAGTGTTCTAAGAAAAATGGTAAGAAAAGCTCATCTCTATATTGAAAATAAGAAATAAAGTAATTACAACCGATTAGACTTATCAGCATACAAGATACAGGCACAAACCGGTACAAGGATCAAGCTCACCTCACTAATAAGTTTCCTAAAAGCCGAAGAGTTGCATATGAAAGAGTAGGACACATTTAACTAACGGAAATTAGGAAAAAGCGTCTCACAAGAAATAAATGGAGGTTCTATAAGGGACCTCTACAAATCAATGTCGTACTGAAGACTAAAATGGGGTTAACACTGGCAAGAAGTTGAGGAAATTTCCTTTTTTCCTTATTCAATTCTGAAAATGTGAACTGAGGTATCATTTGAGGAAAATATTAGGATGGTACTACTTCTGGCTTTGTTTGGCTCGAAGCTTTTGTTCCAATACAGCTACTTCTGTCTCAAGGCTGAAAATTCTGTTCAAAGCATGCATATTCTCAAGGGTTTCATTAAGAGTCCTACTGTCACTTCCATCACATCTCAGATGCTGCATTGGACCATGCAGAAGCTTATTCACGATACCACGGCTAAGATCATCCACGGCTCTTCTTGTCTTCTTTGAGATATCATCCTCCATTTTTGACAGGCACTTCTCTAGCTCTGCAGCTCTGATTCTCTCAGCATAAGCCCTCAATTTTTTGATTGTAGGAACCGTTTCCAACGAATCCCTCCAAGCTTCAAATTGTTTTGATTCGTCAAGGATAATTGCCTGAGCTTCCATTGCTTTCCGGAGACGATCTTCTTTGTTAGCAGCCACAACCTCCTTAAGGTCATCAACATTGTAAACTCGTGCACCGTCGACATCATTGACGCATGAGCCCACATTTCGTGGAACGGAGATGTCAACAAATAACCTCAAACCACCTACTTCTGAACCAACAGCGGGAAGATCCTTAACATGCTCTTTCAAAAATAATGGAGCTTCTGAAGCTGTGCTGGTGAATATGACATCAGCTTCAGAAGCACAAGTTAGCATCTCAGTCAGGGGCTTGTAGATAATCTCAACATCTTTCAAGTCTTCACGTATGGCAGCAACTTTTTCCTCACTTCTGTTAACTACCACCATCTTTGTGCAGCCCTTTGCCACCAAATGTTTTATGACAAGCTTCCCCATCTTGCCTGCTCCAATAATTAACATTCTGGCATTGACATGTGCCGATTCAGGAAGCTTCATTAAAGCCAGTTCAACAGCTGCAGAACTTACAGAAACCGCCCCAGCAGCTATATTGGTCTCAGTTCTAACCCGCTTTCCAACAGTGATTGCATGCTTAAACAGCCCACTAATATTCCTCCCAAAACCAACAACTCCTTGTCCAACTTTCACAACTTGTTTAACCTGAGCAAGAATTTGACCTTCTCCAAGAACAAGAGAGTCAAGTCCTGCAGAAACTTCAAAGAGGTGTCGCGTGGCATCATTGTTGTACAACAAAAACCTGTGCTGAGAAATTTCTGAAACAGAGATGCCACTTGTCTGTAACAAAAGTAGAATAAAAGATAACTGGTCAGAAACACTGTATAGAAAAGGAAATCAATTTTTTCAATCCAGAACAAGCTAAATCTCAATAATTGATGTATTATTAGGGACATCTGAGATTATTCATAAGGCATGATTGAGATCATTGTACTAAAATAATAGAAGGCAGCTACTCAGAGAATCATTTGCTGTAAATGTTTTAAAAAATGCCATGTTCATTAACCATAAAATCACATTTAGTTTCTATTTGAATTTTGAATGGTGTAGAATAAACAGAAAATAGAAAAGACAGTTTAGTAGTCAATAAACAGCATAACAAAAAAGAAAGAAAAAGACCTTTGACATCCATTCAGTCACTTCTTTCACCCCGCGATGCTGAGACAGGGCAACAACGTATATCTCCATTCGGTTACAGGTGCTCAGAACGGCAGCCTCTTCGATATGATTCAATCCACACAACTCCCCAATGGCTCGAGGCCATTCAGCTTCTGGAATGGCAAGTTTTTCGCGCATTTCAACAGGAGTAGTGTGAACACTTAGCCCAATAACCACAATGCTGGCTCTTTCCTTTGTATATCCTGAGAAAGTGAATGACAAGACAATCAGATAACAATACAAGTTGGACACTTTACGGTAATACATCAAAAGATGGACTATGTACAATTAGTCGGTTGTACAATCTAACAAAGGTAAACAGATATCGGTATGGTAAGACCACACCAAGTACTACAGGTGTTCAAATCATGGCCTTTATCAGAAAGGGACGCGTTGTTCCTTTCACTTTTGACAAACCCTTCCAATTAACAATCCAAACACTAGTATAAACATTATTGGAAATATAAATGCATGGAATGCTCTTTTAGAACCCCAAAATCTGCAAGTGGAACCGGATCGTACATCAGACTCCTGAAAGGCATGTCAGTTTTGAATTAACCAGTACAGTCTCAACAGTATTAACAGACAGATAAATATCCACGAACAATGACGGCAAAATAAAGACAAAATTTATCAAGCTTAAATCAGTTGAAAATCAGACTTACTATCGGCGGCGGACGTCTTTAGCTGTTCAAGAGCGGACAAGCGCAAAACCCTCGCCGGATCGACGCCGGCGTCAGTCTCAATGACGGCGTTCGTAGCCGATCCCGCCACATCGCATCTCACCCCTCCTCTCTTAGCCAACATTCTTCTGCGATTGCTCAGACCCGATTCGCAGCCCAACCGAACCAGCAACGGCGGACACATGTGAACCCCAAACGCCACCGAGGACGACGGAGAAGAAGAATTCGACAGCAAAGTCTCCAATTTGGAACCGGCCAAGGTGATGGCGAAACAGCTCGAAACAGCCATGGCAGCCAGATAGCGTTCAAACCCTAACCGTAAATCTCCTGCCCGGGGGAAGGAATTTGAGTGGCCGGAGAGGTTTATGAGATGCCAAACGACCTCCGGCAAAGGGGAGCGAGAAGATGAGCGTGTGGCCAACGTTGTGCCTGTGTTTGGTCTTATAGTTTAGTGTTGATTTTCCTAGTTTTAGTTTGACATTGAAAGTAGTTGGTCGGTACAATGTTATTGACCTTGCACAATTGGGAGTTGAATTAGTGGGATTATTGGGGAAAACTAAAAATAAAAATAAAAAACAAATCCGACTATTGAGGATTGGAGGATCGTAATCGCTCTCTCTTTTGGGATTCCTGAATTCTGATTGGTGGATGTCATGCACGTTTTATCCACACTCCATTTCCAAGTCCATCCTCTACTCGGACCACATTTTTCGGGTATGGTTCATAAAGTAGGATTGACCCGAAACTGCTAAACTCTAAACGAGAGTATCGTACCTTCTAATGCTTTTATGATTCTTGGAATCTGGTTGTGTGTGAGTGTTCATGAACTAGAAGAAGGGATATGACATCGTGGCACTTTCTTGTCCGTTAGATTTTGATGAGAACTGTTGATATGTATGAAACAGATAAGGTGGGACGCGGGGGATCACCAAAGTAGTGACCGAGATTGGTTCCCAAGATTTCAGGGTGTATATTTGCCACAACTTGGAATCCAACGGTCGTGGATGGAACTTGGACTCACGTTTAGGGATAGGATTATCAAGTCACCAATGTGATAAGACAACACCAAATCACACTAATCATTGGATCTAATTAAAATTAATAGATTTCATCATGCTATGTCAAAACAAATTAATAGATATTAATATTATTGTTTCACCGTAGGCATCTTTTACTTGATTAAAAACCATTATTTGTATGATGTTGAATTTCGTTTTGGATCAGCTAGTATCCGACAATACATATCGTACCAGCCAGATAACGGTATAAAATAAGGGTATTTATGTATTGGGTATAAATACCAGTTGATGTCGACGTATCATCTTGTTTCATCTGATACCGGCCGGTATTTATAACACTAGTCATATATCGGTCAGTACCAAAAAATTTTAAAGATATAAGGACTAAGTTATAAAATTTTCAAAATTTAACTCTTTTTTTTTCAAAGCTTTTTTAATTTTTATTTAGTTAAACTTTTATTGCGATTTTTTAATTTTTAATTTACAAATAAAATAAATATTTTATTACTAATAATAATTATACATTAAATAAAAATCAAAAATAAATTATTTTATTTAAATTTATTTTAATCTTTTATGTAATATTTATTAATAAAGTACTAATAAAAATATTTTATTTTTAAAATAAATAATTTAAATTTTATTCTTTATAAACTAATATTTTATATATTTTTAATTATTAAATCAAAATTTATTTGAAATATATATTTTAAAAATATTTTAAATTTAATTATATTTATTAATAATTATTAAATTAATTATATAAATTAAATCAAGATATTTATAATTTTAGTAATGATTAATTTTAATTAATTAAATATATAATATATTTAATTGATGGTAAATTAAATAATATATGTTTTTGTTTCATGTTTCAATTCTACTTAGATATTTCCTTATTAAGAATTGTTATTGTAAATTGTAATAATTTGAGAGTTAAAGATATTTATTATTTTTGATTGGATATTTGACGTAATTATTATTTATTATATAATAAAAATTGAAATTATAATATTTAAATACTTTTTATTGTTTTTAATTTTATATTTGTATGATGATGATTGTCTTTTTTATAAAAATTGTGGTTATTATTTATATGTGAAATATCTGAAAATAATTGTTATTTCATACTAATTATGATTATTATTTATTATTATGATTTTTGGATATAAGGTTAAAAAAATATAGTATAACTGTATAATATGACAATGGATTATTTTGTAATTTAAAAAAAACTCTAGAATTATTTCATAAATTTAAACGATTACCTAAATCAATACCTAATATTAATCAACACTAATACAATACAGTATCAAAATTCAACCTAATAATTCGCAGCGTTGGAAATTTGTCGTTGATCGTTATCATGCTAATTCAGGGACGTGTGCATATTTCGCTTCCTTCGTAAATACAAGAGCAGTGTAGCAAGGTAAGGACCATCCTTTATATAGCAGTAAAAATACCAAAATAACCATCCTTTAATGAATCCACACCACACGGGATGGAGCATATACAGTATATATTGTATGTCGGTGATCTGAGAGTCTAAAAGCGAAATTTTAAAGAACTTGTAAGATTAAATGGAGAGCCAATGTACACCTATCATCAGAATGTGAACTTTATCAAATCCATCGTCCAGGTTGCACCAGACCAAAACACAGAAGGAAAAAGGACAAGCAATACAAGCTGTTTGGTAATAGATAAACAGAAATTTGTAGGGCCAGAGAAGAATCGGAACTAATCGTTAAACTATATTGCAAGTCTACAGCATTCCAA
>JAOTAY010000002.1:3842273-3867719 GCA_025629805.1 Erythroxylum baracoense | reverse complement strand
AAATTTCAAACAACCTTCCTATATCATATAGGAAAGCTTACCATGAGGCACTTTTAGTCCATGTCTCCTAGTAATTGTATCACGAAGAACTCAACCATCAGCTACTGACCCTTTCCAACCAGGAAGATCATAAACAAATTGCATGTCAGGTGTGCACACACTTAATATATTTGTTGCAATGTCGCCCCTACGAGTTCAAAATCTAGGCTTATCTTTAATTGGCATATTAACCCTGATATGTGTCCCATCTAGAGCACCTAAACAATTATAAAATTCAAATGAAATAAAAAATAACGAGGAACCTTAATCACATTCACTATATTTTCTTATAAAAGTAATAAGGTGATTATCTACCTTAAACCACATCTACCGATGGTCCGAAGAGTTTGTTGGTATGGGCTCAGGTTTCCTAAACAAAAGATCTTGCAAACGCATCACCACATTAAAACATTATGAAAACATCGACTAATTGTCTCATCTGACCTTTTAAAATTTTTCCTAATAACTCGATTTTTAACATGGTGAGCAATAATATGTAAGAATATTCTACTTGTTCATCAATAAGTATGTTTTTGTTGACTTTAATCCTCCTATAATTTCTAGCATTTCACATAGTTTGTTCATCAATAAGCATGTTTTTTGTTGACTTTAATCCTTTTATACTTTCTAGCATTTCACATAGTTTAAAAAAAGATTGCCTATTCATCTTAACCATTGAAATACATGACTCATCATTGTCATGCACAATTCGCCTCGCATAATCTCGATTTGCATAAAAATTTAGAAAATAACTTCTAATACTTAAAGAAGCCTTCGATACTGACAAAATGAATACCAAACTGTCAACATTACACAACTGCAACCATATAGTCAAGACAGCCACAATCCTTTTCGTTCTTTCAGCATTTCTACGTAAACTCAAACTGAAACGAGCCATGACTGAAAAAAATAAAATTTATAATGTATTTACATCAATTTATTCAAACAATGTACAATGTAAGAGTAATTCAAAATAGTTGAAAGCATAAAGTAGAGTAAGCCAGAAAAAAAGAAGATAATATTTCCAGAGTTAAAAAGAAAGGATTATAGAATATAAAGACCATAACTCAACCAAACAGTTTAAATGAAATCCTAACTCAAATAACCCAACACCAACTTAAGGAAGATAGAAAGAAAGGAAAAAGCATAATAAGCATAATGACCCTAGTGGCTAAGGATAAGGAAGTATGATAAGTGTGTTTTTAAGTTATGTTTCTAGTGTGTTTTCATGTGTTTTAAGTGCTTCTTTGTGTGTTTTAGTTCTAGTTTGTTTGATCTTTAGCATCTTTTCTTGATCTTTGAAGTGTTTAGTTATTTCTTTACATTATCTAGTATTTGAGGGTAGTTTTGGAGCTTTTTTTAAGATGGATTGATGCACCTTGTTGAAGAATTGTGCAGGTATCAGATTTGCAACAGTAGATGTGGTATAGGGGATTTAATGGCACCACGGGGCAGACTTAGAGAATTCAGATGACAATGAAATCTGGTGGAGAGGAAGGACAATGTGTGAGGAGTTTGCAGTTCAAATGTCAAGTCAATCGGAGGTCCAAAAAGGAAGTTACGGCCAACAGAGTGAAGAGTGCAGAAAGCTATTAGACAGCAGTGCACGATCGTGCAACTACAAGAGGACTGCCTCTCCGTCACTATCGTACAACTACAAGAGGACTATCTCTCTATGTTCATGACATGAGTATATTATGTATATATGCATTTTTGTGAAAGAAACTCTTAGCTGCAACCAAAAACAAAGCTGAGTATACTATGTATATATAACTAACAGCTGTTTCTTTTGTTTCATCTTCTATCTGATGCTATGTGCCTTACATCGTTTTTGGATATAGGTAATGTCTATTGCTATTTAGAATTTGGATCATCTTTACCTAAATGATATTTATCCACGAAATTCACAATACAAAACAAATCAAGAATACCCATAATCAAGAAATTAGCAAGCCAATTCAACAAAACCCCTCACCCAATTGAAACCCATCAACATAAACGCATCAGCCATGAGAACGAAGAGGAATAACTTACCCAGAAGAGAGGACAGATGGTAGAAGGCTGGGTTGAATTGAAGAGAGAGTGGAGTTTCTGGAGAAGAGAATTGCGAGGTAAAGAGTGAAAATGAAGAAGAAGTGAACACGGGAGTGAGGTAGGGAGGATAAAATGAAGAAGTTTCTACTGGGAGGTCAGAATGAAGAAGAAATGCGAAGGATAAAAAAATCTTCAACAAATAACTCAATTCTTGGAATAGCTAAAGACACCTTTTGATGATCTCTAACTATTCCTAAAAGTTGAGGAATACATAATCTTAGGATTAAGTATTCTAACTTTTATCTAACCAAACAAAAGATTATTTAAATTTTAAGAATATACCAAGAATAAAATTCCTATTTCTGTGAACCAAACATGTCATAAGACGATAGCCTTTATTCTTACAAGCCTCTTGAGTTGAGACCCGTAGCTTTATATTTAGGCCTCGAAGAAACATCAAATGTTAGTATTTATTTCTTGTTTTAGTTTCTTTCAATTTTTAATTTTTCTATTTTTATTTTAATTTATTACTAATGAAATATTATTTAATTTAATATTTTTATTTAATGTTAATATTATATATTATAATTTAATTATTAGTTATTAATTATTAAAAAGAATTATAAATAATTTAGTTTTTATGATTAAATTAATAATTATTAATAAATATAATTTAAATTTAAAATATCTTTAAAATATATAAATTATAAATAAATTTTCATTCAATAATCAAAATAAATTATTAATTTATAAATAAAAATTTAGTTATTAAATTATTTATCTTTATAAAATATAATAATTTTTATTAATAATTTATCTATAAATTTATAATTTATGTTTAAAATTTTATCTAACATGTAATTATTATTATTAATAAAAATATAACTTCATTGTAATTAATAAGTAAACATGTTTTTATTTTTATTTAAAAATTAAAAACAAAAAAATAAAATTAAAAACTAAAAACTAAAAACTAAAAAGAACAAGAACAAAAACAAAAACATAATCAAAATCAAAATCAAAGGACTCCTTAATTTATAATAGATGTGGCGCAGTCTATACACAAGAAATCAAATAGAAATTGCCAAAATTTTCATTTTATCTTCCATGTTAATCTTTTATTACATACTTTATTAATTTTATTTTACATATAACACTAATTTTTCTCTATCCTATTATGCTCGTAGACGATAATCTTGAAGTCAAAAGATTCAAAACTTACAACTGGTTGACTTATTCGATGCTAGTACTTAAAAGTATAATATTTTTAGATAGAGTTGTCAAACTTTAAATTTGCTTAATCAAACTCAAACTTAGATATAAAAAAAAGAGAGAGAACGAATCACAAAATGTCACATTATTTTAATTTTTATTTTAATACCTCGTTTTTTAAATTTTAATTAAATATTTAAAATTTAAAAAATTGGATAATTGAATTTCAGAAAAAAATTATTAACATTTTGTTGATGTGATTAAGTAAGTCTATAAAAATTGAAATTTGAAAGAATTACGTGATATCTTTTTCACTGCTGCATTTTTAGTATTTAACAAGTAATCATATTTCTAATACGAAATGTTTTAAAAATTAAACCATATACCAAATCAATAATAGAAGACATTTGAGGTTTAAAGATTTAACTAATATTAAACCATTATGAAATCAATATATAATAAATAAGAAGTTAAATTTATTAATAAGAAGTTAAATTTATTATAATAAGTAAAAAAATTATTATAAGTAAAAAATAAATCAATGTCTATTAATGTATAATAAATCTAATAATTCAAAATAAAATTAAATCTAACATAAAACTTATAATAATAATAAAAATTAAAATTGTGTTTTTGAAAGAGATTGTGTCTTATCATCATCGAGAGCTCCAAATTCTCCAATAGTATCTAAAGATCTATAAACTACGTTTTCTTCTAAAATATTTGTGTCAATATCTTCTTTTGCAATTAAATAAATTACAAATTAGTAATGTGTAAAATTGTTCCCTAATACATTATACTTTTAATGTTAAACATGTGCAAAATATGATATCAATTGACCATCAATAGTTGTTCTAATTTATTAGTCGTGATAAATATATTTTCTTCATAAATTGCCTTTTAAAATTTATCATAATCAAGGTCGAGAGTAGGGATGTCAATGGGATGGGCCACCTCGGGCCATGGTGGCCTGCGGGCCAAGATGGGCAGGCCCATGGTCCGGACTATGGCCCGATGGGCCACGGGCAGGTCTACCAGCCCGGCCCTCCATTTATTTTTTTGAGCGAAAAACTTCCAAAACGACGTCATTTTGGAAATAACAAGCGCTCATGTTTAGCCCGTAGTCCACCCGTGGCTCGATTAACCCGGGTCAAAAGCAGGTCGGGTGGAGTCGATTTTACCATCCCTAGTCAAAAGATGGTTCTTCTTCTTCGATCCAAAAATTATTATGGTTAATACAATCAACATCAATTGGATCATACTTTTTCTTCTTACTAAGCAGCCTGAATGCATAATAGAGGAATTATGCATCTCATCTTATACATACATACAACATGCACATATACATACATACATAGATATTCCAAATATATATTTATATATGTATGTAAGATACTTATCTCATCTCTGATTAAGAATATCTATATAAGGTTTGTACAATTACTCCTTCCCTTAAAAAGATTAATAATTGTCTTGCAAACTCTATACACCTTATCTTTTACATACATACATACATATATATATTATGACTTCTCATATAAGTCTATAATTCTCAACAACCTTATAAATGGGCCCAAAATCTTTATAATAATCAAGCAAGAATCCAAAATTTATTATCCATAATAATATTATAATCCTCTCTCCTTTTGCACTATTTGATAACTTATTGCAATATACTAATGCTTTGATTGTAACAAGTATCTAACTGATACATAATTAGTTGCATTGTCCATAACAAAATGCATAATATTTTTTGATCAAACTCACTCGTCAATTTTAGAAAATAATCAAAATAAAGCACATACACTTTTTAACATATTAAAATCGTCAAAAATTTTGATAAAACTTGTTCCAATATTACAATAAACTAATCAAAGTTCTTTATTTTTAATTAGTCCACCCATCTGTTATAATAGTGCTTCATGTTTTTTCCAACTAGACTTATATGTTTCCACAATCAACTAGCATTCTTTTTTTAAATCTTAAAGTAAAGATACACGAATATCGTCATTATAGCATTTATTACTTATTGAAAATATAATGAATTTAAAGCATTTAAAGGATTATATGAATGATAGAACCATCTATCTTATGCTTATTTGCATCGCAAAACAACATCTATATAAAAAAAAACACTTTTGAAACTAGGTTAAGAATTAGGAGTAGTTATTGGAGGAAAATAAAAATCTATGTCAATAATAGCTTTGTTTTTTCTTTCTATCAAATACCTATTGTACTTTATCATCTCCAAAAGATATATTATGAACTTCTTTATTTTTCTTTTTCTTTTTCACTTTTTGCTACAAATAATTTTCAATCCTCTCACATTCAAATGGAATTTTTTTGCAAGAAACAACATTATCCTCAACCCCAGTAAGATGTTCTTTAATTCTATAAATTTCTTCCTCTTTAAACATTCTACCGCAAAATATGCAATTATATTGGATACTTCAATCAAAAGTTTGATAAGAAGAAAAATAATTTCATGTTGAATCAAACTTATCACGAGTAGAAAATTTTAAATTCATCGAATCTTTTTATGATGATTCCATAGTCTTTATTATAATTTCAACATGAAAATATAAAAAACTAAATTTGTTAGTTTTATGCATAATTATAAGATCTGAACATTCTAAAAAAAACAAAAGATGTTCAAAATACTTGTCATATTGATACTAACTAAATAATAATATTACATCATAAAAAATAGGTAAAAAGGTTTTACGAGATAATTATGTCAAAAAATTACAAACATTTTATATTGGTTTATATGTTATCATCATTTTATTGGGGTTTAATTATAAATTTGAAAATTCATATATTACTCCAATTTAGGCTCTTTGGTTGTAATTACTAATTACCATCTACATTATTTGTATTCCTTGATCTTATTCTGATTACATTTTTTTTCTCGTTTTCCTTGTTTTGTTCCACAAATTTTAAATAAAGCTTTTGTAATTTTACCTACCATCTTGTTTTTACTTTTTAGATCCAGGATTCTAAGTCGATATACCTTAGTAGACCATGTATATTAACTTGGTATCTTCTCTTGTACCATTGAAGGACTAAAACCCCACATCTTTGAGATAGACTCTAACGGTTAAGTATCCTCTTACTTCTTTATTTTAACTATAGTAAGTTATAGCTTTCAACTGAAATGTGTCTAATTTAAAGGAAGATTGTAATATAACCTTTTGTAGAATTGTTTTAAGTTTTAACATCAATTTAGAATATAGACATAATCAACTGGGTTTGATAGAAAGTCCATGTCACATTTTAATTGATATTAAAAGTTCTCCCATCATTTATCATGATACTTAGGAGGCTAATCACTTGGAATCCAAAATTAAGGGAATGTACTACTAGATTGGTACATAATTTTGAGCTTAGTTTGTTAAGCTTTTGTAAGCAACATGTAGAGACATCGGAGCTGTGTGTGGTCTAAAACACATCTTGGCTAAAATAAAATGTTGTTGACTAAATGAAATAAGAAAGCGTAAGCAACTGGGATTAAGAAAAATGCATCATTGAATTAAAAGTTTGAACAAAAAATATAAAGATTCTAAAACCCAAATTCAAAATGGCCCAGATAAAAATAAACCTTAAGCTTAAAATTAACATAAAAAGCATAGATAGACATGAAACTTCACACCACAATTTTTCCTTGCTTGTTTTAGTGCTCTTTAAAATATCTTTTGAAAACAGACAAAATTTTGATCAATATTTTTTATTTATTTTGTTGTATTAAATATATAATTATGAAATGAGAATTTGAAAATAAGAAACCTAAATAATATGAAATTGGATTGACTGAACCAATAATTAATATCACATATTACCTTTATTTTTAAACACCGTCCTCAAAATTATGAAATTGAATATCATCTTATTAGTTAATTAATTTCTACTTTAGAAGGTTTATCATAAACCATAACAAAAATCACAAATTTTGATCATTCTTCTTTAAACACGATAAACTATACAAAGTTCAACTTGTCAGCCTTAATGTATTGTACGTGTTCTCCTAGAAAACATGAAGTTGTATCTTATAAGAATAACACATAGAAAACATATAGTAGTCAAATATGGGATTATCAGTTTCTAAATACCAGGACATTTCATTCCAGCATCAACAATAATGAAATTAATCTATGTAAATGAGTTAATTAAATAAAGATTTTAGGAACATATATGTGGCAAATATCAGCAAAAATATCTTCAACCTGAGTTGACATCTATATACAATTAACCACAAACATGTTCTAAGCTTGAATCTTTTTAATCACTTATGCTCTATGGTACCCTAGCTATACTAAAAATTTTCAAGTGAAAGTACCCGAAAAAGGCAAAAACACATATATAGACAATTATTTTTATTTGAGTTTGCATCTACGTTGTAACTCTTACCCAATCCAAACTGGAACATTACCACTTGGTGTTAAACGTTTAATGGAATGTTTTTTATTCCTGTATTAGTTTGTTTTGCTTGTACTTTGAGAGTTTTATATTGTTTTTATACTTATTTTGTTTCTAGTATGTTTTTAAGCCTCAATTGCCTTAATGGATCAAAATAAGAGAAAGTGGAAAGAAATCAAGGCAAAAAAATGGACCAATTAAAGCTATTTTAGAGGTACACAGTCCTGTAAGTGATTGTGTAAGTCATTATGAACATGTAAAGCTTTGAAGACATTGTTTTGCTCATGTGATGATACTTACTTATGTAAGTAATGTACACAGTCGTGTCCTATACTCGTACGAGCTTTTAAAAACATGTAAGTTCGTAATTCTGAAGTATTTTTTAGGTACATGGTTAGTCACACTATCCAAAAATCTTAATTTTGCACTATAAAAGGCAATTATGAAGAACATACATTAGAGCAACAATTAGAGTCAAAGTTAGAGGCAAAGTTAGAGTTTAAGACACAATTTTAGACCTATAATAGTGGAAAACATTAAGTTTACTTCAGAGATCCAATAAAGAATAGCTTTCCATCGAAGTTTCAAGGGGATTATATTAGAGAAAAGGACGCACACACACACACGTACATATTGTAATCTTTTTATTTAATTATTCTTTTGAACTTTTGATGTTTGTCTTGTTTTCTATGTTTATGAAGTAAGTTTGTTTAGTGCGTAGGTATGATGAACCTTAAGTTAGGATGGATATTGTTATTTGATCTTTTATCTAATGCAATTTGATTGATTGATTCATTATGATTCAATTGTGTGCTTTAAGTCTTGAATTAATATGTATGGGATATTAGTTTAATATATGACTTCATATGATTGAGATTGAGAAATCCTTTTGTTTGAATTGATCTATTATAGTTGGAAGGAGTTGCACAAAAACCTAAAGATAGGTTAACATAAATCTTCTGGATTAGGATCAAACCTAATAGTGAAATTCACAGAATGAGTAATGCAATCTTAGGAGTTTTAATTAGAAAAAAGTTTCAGTTAATTAATTAAGGATTAGTTATTACTAGTTTTGAGAAAGATATTATCATAAGATAGGCATTTTCACGATCCAATAATAAATAATTGAAATGTGTGATAAAGAGCTAATACTTAAGAGATTTTACAGAGATTCATTAACTAGGTACTAGTTATTTGATATTGATAAATTTTAGTGTTATCTGTGTTCTGATTTGTTATCGTGTTGAATTTTAGTTTAGTTCACTTTAAATTAAATCATCATTTTAATTAGTCAATTAGATAATAAAAAAGAGGTCATTACTAATACTTGTAGTCCCTGTAGGATCGACATTCGATATTCACCAATATTATACTATAATTCAATATAATAGGTGTACTTGTAAGTGATATCTATAGAGTAAATATCAGTGATCATTTTCAGTTGAATAGAGAAACTTTAGTGAAAAATGGATTTCAATACACATAGTGGAAACTCTGGGATTTTTAAAGCAAAGGAGAGAACAAAAAGCTAAAAAGCTAACTTGTCAATTTCTTGTAAATAAAGAGCACTACCAAATTCGTTGCACACTTGTATCGATATTAGAAAAACTTATTGCCAGTAAGTAATTCTCTTATAGGAGTAATATCAGGGAAAGCAAAATAATTCACAACTTAGTAAACCTTAACAGAAAACCTCTAAACACGAAATAGATTCATAAATTAGAAAAAAACTAATAAGTCATAAAATCCTATAATAATGAACTAAAAATAAAGATGAAACAAAAATAAAGAAGTTGAAAATAACCCTTTAACTTTATCTTCATGGCTCTTGCATCTTCTGTCTCTACCAAAAAAAGAAAAAACAATAAAAGGGAGGGTTAACTTATGATATGTCGATACAACAAATCAAAACAATATATAGAAGAAACATAGAAGAGGTTAATGTAGAGCAAAAAACGTTAAAGAAAATCAATTCAAATAAGAGACTAGTAGAAATATTTAATAAAAATTGGAGAGTAACTAAAGAGGATGAAGTTTGATCGATGACAGAGACTTAATATTTATCTAAGATTGAGCAAATATGAAGAGTCCCTAGAAAGATTGAAGAGTGCTTAGAGAAGGAGAATAAAAATCAAACAAGAGTATAAGAGACTAAATGAAAGCAGATGACCTACTGTTTAATTCTAAGTCACGGTTCAACAAATTGACTAATTTATTTCTTAACTGACCAATTTTTATCTATATCAGTTATAAACATAGACCAAACCAAAAAACTAGGCCAATTTTTATTTATTTCGATCAACCAGTCGGTCCAGTTCGATTTGGTTTTAACATTATTGTAATACGTAATCATCAATATTATATAAAAGGGATTTTCGAAAAAAATTATATAAAAGGATCAACCATTAGTGTTTAAAACTAAACACTAAAAAATAAAAAAATTAACATTTACTTATTCTTTATACGTACTTAAAACAAATGTTTTAAAAATTAGACCAAAAATTAAACCGACAAGATAAAAGGTTTAAAGGTTCAATCGGTATTAAATTGTCAAAATTGATATATAACAAAGATTAAACAAAATTGAAGAACTTAAACTAGGATTAAAGAAGGTGACTATCTTTGCCTATTGAAGAGATTGAAGTTTAATTGAAGAAGGAGACTATCAAATGAAAATTAATTAGTTTATTTTGAATAAAAAACTAAATGGTTTACAAAAATTGATTATTAATTAATACATCGACTGATTTTTAATAACTAATTATTAAATTAAACCAAACTGATAGGTTGAATGGTGTAAAGTTTTTACAGTTAAATCGGTCGAATCAGTTCAATTTTTTAATCATTATTCTTTTACATTTCTGCCCCTTGCACTTTACATTTTTGGTTTCTTTTTTCGCTTCTAGTTTTGTTGTTGTCTTCGTGCTTCATCTGCTTCCTCCTTCGCTAGGGTTTTTACCCCTTATAGAGGGCCTTCCTAAGGCTTTGAATGTTACTAAAGACATAGGGGAGTCTTCTTCTGTGTGAGAATATTTCCTTATACTATCCAAAGAGACTCTTCTCTCCAAGGCCCCAGATCAATAAAACAAGCAATGCATTTAAACTCACAAAAATTGGTGAAAATGCCGAAGCTACCCACCCTGTGGGAGCTTAGAAGAACAAGCTTTACACAAAACCTTAAAAACAGTCCCTTAAGCATTTTCATAATGTTGTGAATGAAGGGATCATCATTAGTCCTCTAGTTGAACTTCTAAAAGCAAGAGCTCAAGTGTGGTCCTCTACTTTAATTGGACTCTTTTGAAACAAAAAGCCAGCTTACCTTGTGATTAATGCATGGGCGAAATCCAGATGGAATATGAAGGGGAGAAGGTTATGTTGTATGAAGATGGGACTATTCTGTTTAAGTTCTCGAATGAAAATAAGCTTAATGATGTAATTAAGCAAGGGCCTTGGCACATTGGAGACCAACCTCTCTTCATACAGAAATGTCAACCAACTATGGAGATGTATCGAGATAAAGTGGACTCTTTTCCTACATGGGTGAATTTCCATAATCTCCCTTTGGAACTATAGACCATAGAGGGGCTTAGCTACCTTGCTAGCCCATTTGGAATATGGACTTATAAACTACTTCCATAGAGAGAATTGGATATGCAAAAATATGTATAGGGATTAAGAAGACCACTTCTCTACTAGATAATTTCTCAGTTATATGTCTAGGGGGCAATGGTAAACTGAAGAAGGAGATATCTATTTCTTACCCTTGGAAACCCAGTAATCAAGAAGTGAAAGCCATTAGGGAGCAAATTCCAAACTAGTTGGAAGGTAATTATAGGGCTTGATTCCAATACAAACTGTTAGGAAGATAATAGCAAACTTGATGAACCTTTGGCTATTAGAGAGAATGAAAATGTATCCAATTTGCAGTCAGAAAAGTTGGCAGATGGGAATATAGGAATTTATGGAACATTTGAAGCTACTATAACTGTCTATAATGTTGAAGAACAAAACTGCTTTAGTATTGATGGTAATATGCAACCTCAACATCAGGAGAAAAAATAGTTCAAAGCAATACAAGACAGTAGCTATAGAGACTCTGAGGGAGTTGATGATGATCCTATTGAACACATTTCACAATTCCCAATTAGTGTGAGTATTGATGAGGTTAGTATGAACAATGAAAAAAAGGTGAAAATGAAAATTCCTACTTACCATTTGTTAACTTGAGGAGATCAGCAAGAAAAAAGGGAAAAAATCAAAGTAAAAGGGGTCTTCCCCTTAATGACAATATTAGTATGGAATAATAGAGGGCTCAATAACCCTAAACACAGAGATAATGATAGTTCAAAAAGTTGAGGAGAGTGACCAATGCTTGAATTTGAGATGCCACTTAGGAGGTCAGTTACTTGATATTGACATTACTCTTATTTACGCTTCCAATTTTAGGTTTTAGAGGCAACAATTATGGAAGTTTTTATGCAAGCTACAAACAATTATTCAGTAAGCTTGGTTAGTGATTGAGGACTTCAATTTCACATTAAATTCTAATGAGATTGAAAGGGGAATTTCAATTTTGGAGACATAAAAAACTCAATAACCTGCTAAACAAGGTGGAATTGGTGGACCTTAACTCCTCAAGTAGGCTCTACAAATAGTCTAACAAGTAGATGAGAATTTGCTTACCCTCTCCACAGATTCAGACTGGACAATTTAGCATTACTAAATGTCCACATGACATGAAGAGTATGAGGTGCTTCTTCTATAAAAAGAAGGGGTATAGGAAATCTAATTGCACGAAGTACAAACTTTGGAAGATTAAACATGAGCTATCAGGTAACTCCTCAGCCAATATGATTCATGAATCTAACATAGCTATTGCCACATCAAGTTCTCGGTGGCTAGATAGTGGATCTTCTAATCATGTTACTTCCACAATGCAGGGGTTCAGATCCATGAGAAGGCCGACTAAAGGAGAGGAGAAGCAGATGGTAGGCAACAATAAAGAAGTGGACGTTTTGTGTGTAGGAAATGTAGGTTTGAGCCTTGATACGGTGTTTGTACCAGTTTTACAAGACACCTTTTATATACTGTCTTTTAGACGAAATTTGATCTCTGTGTCAGTTTTGAATAAAGAGGGTTATTATTTTATATTTGATATTTTGATTGTAAATATTTCTATCAATGTAAGACATATCGGAACTGTCTTCGTATCCTACGGATTATATAAAATGTGTCTTACCCCTAACGAAATGTATGGTTCTTCTTATATTATCGAATCTATTACTCGTAAGAGAGCTTTCATAACGGAAATATAGTACATGTTCTAGCATAAATGCCTCAGCCACATTTCTAAGGAGAGGGTTGAGAGATTGATAAAGGATAACATTCTCCCAACTTTAGACTTAGGTGATCCGGAAACATGTATTGATTGTTGCAGGGGCAAGTTGACCAAGATAAAGAAAAAGGGGTCAACTCGTACTTTTGGTTTATTAGACCTCATACTTACAAATGTTCGTGGACCCTATACGGCCACGTTGTGCAATGCTAGATATGTTATGATGTTTATAGATGATTATTCTCGCTATGTGTTCTTGTTTAAGGAAAAGTCTAAAATTCTTGATAAATTCATGATCTTTAAGACTGAGGTTAGGAACCAGTTGGAAAAATCAATAAAGATTGTCAGATCTGACCGGGGAGGTAAATACTATGGCAGACATGGGATTGCAAGACAAGAAAAGAGTCTGCTTTTCAGGTATTTGGAATCAGTTGGAATAGTCACTCAGTTCGTTATGCCGGGTAATCCTGAGCAAAAAGATGTGGTCGAAAGTCGCAATCGCACCCTAAAGGACACAATGACATTGATGTAGAACAGGACTAGCCTATCTGAATACCTTTGGCGCGAAGCCATCGAGACGACATTATATATCTTAAATAGAGTCCCAAATAATTCAGTACCTAAGACGCCTTTTGAATTATGGAAAGGGTGGAAATTAAGCCTTGCATACATTCGAGTGTGGGGCTGCCCTGCTGAGGTACGGTTATATAATCTTTATAAGAGTAAATTGCAACCTCGTTCCACTCGTTGCTATCTAGTAAGATATCTCGACTACTCTAAGCGCAACAAATTTTACTATAGAGATGGAGGAGCTAGAATAGTGGAATAACAGAAGGCTAAGTTTCTGGAATATGATGTCCATGATGAGGGTTCAACCCTCCAGGAGATAGTAGGACTGATTCTACAATCATTTTATATCCACCACTCATACAGTCAGGTCCGGTGGATCAAGATTCGAGTACCATGCCTGTGCAAGTATAGGAACCTATACCTGTTCAGGCAGAGGTTCCTTTGGTACGAGAACTTATGTAATTACATAGATCCATCAAAGAGAGACGACTTGTTATCTCATTAGATTACATAATATATTTGATTGAGCAAGACTATAATATAGGACATATTGTGGATCTAATTACTTTTACAGAAACCATTTCTGGACCCCATGCAGACTTGTAGTGGGAAGCAATGAAGGATGAGATGCAATATGTGAGGCACAATAAGGTATGGGAGCTAGTTGATTTGCCTCAACATCGCAAACCTATCAGTTGCAAGTGGCTATTTAAAACCAAGAAGGACACACAGGGTCAAATTGAGCGGTTTAAGGCGTGATTAGTTATCAGGGGATGCACTCACAGAGAAGGAGTTGACTTCAATGTTACCTTCTCTCATGTACCCTTGAAAGATGCATTTAGAGTGATTATGACATGGAGTTACATCAGATGGATGTTAAAAACTGCTTTCTTGAATGGTGATCTTTATGAGGTGGTCTATATATGGAGCAACCTGAAAGATTTTAGGATCAAGGTGCAACTGAAAAAGTTTATAAGTTGACCAAATCAAAATACAGTCTAAAACAAGCTTCTAGACAATGGTATCTAAAGTTTGATGAGGTTTTGACCTCTTTCGGCTTTGTGAAAAATAAAGTTGAAAGATGTTTATACTACAGGGTCAAGAGGAGCAAGGTCATCTTCTTACTGTTGTATTTGAATGATATATTACTCGCGTCAAATGACTTGACCATGTTGCATGAAGTTAGATAACTTTTGGCCAAGCACTTTGACATGAAGGTCTTGGGCGAAGCATCTTTTATCCTTGGTATACAAATTCGCTAGGACAGATCTCAACATTCATTAAGCCTCTGATAAAGATCATACATTGAGCGAGTGTTACAAATGTTTAATATGGCTGACTGTAGACTTATTGTAGCACCTATCTCTCGTGATAAGAGATTATCTTTGGCACAGTGTCCAAAGAATGAACTTGAGAGAGAGCCTATGAGGAATGTTCCGTATTCTAGTACGGTTGGTAGCCTAACATATGCCCAGGTGTGCACTAGACCAGACATTGCATTTGTTATTGGATTGCTAAGTTCGATATCTGACTAATCCAAGTGTAGACCATTGGAATGTGGTTAAGCGAATGTTGAGATACCTAAAGGATACTAAGGATTATATGTTGATATACAAGAAAGTCAACAATTTAAACCTCATAGGGTATACAGACTCCGATTTTGCTATATGTCCGAATGATCATAAATCTACTTCAGGGTACATTTTTATGTTAGCAGATAATGCAATGTTGTGGAAGAGTTTCAAGCAAATACTAGTAATTTCCTTGATCATGCATGCAGAATTTGTTGCATGTTATGGAATTGCTACACAGGCGGTTTAGCTCAAAAACTTGATTTTTGAGTTGTCTGTGGTAGATTCGGTAGCTAGACCTATTCGGTTGTACTATGATAATCTTGTTGTAGTATTATTTAACAACAAGAATATCACAGGGTTTAAGCATACCATAAAGGAGTTGATTCAGAAAGGTGACGTCAAAGTGGAGCATATCAGGACTAAAGACATGTTAGTCGATTCGTTGACTAAAAGACTTCTCCCATTAGTATTTGTTAAACATGTATCTAGTATGAACGTGTTGAGGTCCTCAGACAATAATAGTTAGGGATCGTTGTATTTTCTCCTTATATATTTATACATTTTGATGTATTATGACGTTATGATTATTTATTAATATAGAAGATCATCTTTTTATCCTCAATAATAATTGTTCTTGTGTATAGTCATAATACATACGAAAGTCTTAAGATTTGTGTCGATCTTAAGCTTTTTAAAGGTCATTGGGCATATATACAGATTGACCTTTAGCATATGTCATTTAGACACATACAGTTTAAATTGGATATCCATACGTTTAAATATGACATAGGAAGATATAAGTTTTCAATCTCATAAAGGTTCTCTAATACAGTTTAGCATTCGATTAGAGAGCATAACGTTTTCTTTAATATTGTTTAGCATTCGATGAGAGAAAACAAGTTTTCTCTAATGTTGTTTAGCATTTGGTGAGAGAAAACATGATTTTTCTACTACAGTTTAGCATAAAGATGGAGAAATTAAGACCTATAAACAAAGATAATACATATTAGATTATACAGGTATCATCCTAGTTTGTCATACTTCATTTCCCTATTAATGTTAGTAACGTATTAGATATGAGTAATTATATTGGACCTATGTCACACGTGACATATGTGTTTGATATGTTTTGGTATCGAAAGCCTTACAGGACTGAATGTTGGACTTTCATTATCTTTGGATCAAATGTTTTTTAATTTTTAAATTTAGTACCAATACAATAGCGTAACTTAACCGAGTTTTCAAATTTTTTTGAACTTGAGTAAAAAAAACTGCAATTGATGATTGTCCAAGGAGGAGAATGTTGGATAATTTAGACATTTCTCATAAAGTTGGACAACCATTAATTGTATTTTTTCAGTTTTTTAATAACTTATCGGTTAAGTTACGTAATTTGATTCAGATAAAGATAATAAAGTGACCTAATAAATATTCTAAATCAATGGGTCGAAGTCTAGGAGAAAAATAGATCCCGATTAGTGTGGATCGGATCCATATCTAGCCTGTGAAGAGGGAGTTCGATATGGAAGCTATATATAAAGATTAAGGTCTGCTGCAGTTACTCATATTATTCGTAAGTATACGGATTTTCTGACCTATTAAGAGCGCTTATATTTTAAAGAAACTGTAGAGAAGCGTTAACCACGTATCGGTAAACAATTTCCGAAAAAAACCGAAAGATTGGAAGTCGTTTTGTCCACAGAAACTATCTCGGAAGTTGGAATAGAACCAAAATAAGCTATTTCACTTTTTTTCATTTATTTCCCTTTTATGAATTATTCGGAACACATAATAAAGTTCATGCGACTTCTTACACACAAGCCTAGTTAATGGCTTTGCATGTCATTATGTATTGGCTCAGGTTCTATGGGTACAGTAGTGACCTGATACAGCATTTCATAGCTTTTACTGGGAAGATGGGACCCAAGTTTAGTGAGGTTGGATTTTCTTTTTTCGTGTGCCTTTTCCATCTTTGGGTTTTGCGTTTGCCACTTCTTCAGACCGTCTTCATCTTTTCAATCGATGTTTCTTGAACCAAACTAGATAAGTTACTTGTGTTCTCTTCTGACAACTAATGACGACTGGTTCCCCGACACTTGGAAATCTGCAAAAATTTCAGATCTTTGTGAACGATCAGTTTCTTCACTGGGATCCAGAACACCGTATTAAAGTCCGTATTGTATCTGCAAGGGCTTACCATTCCTTGTTCATGCACAACATGTAAGTTGTTACTGCTAATCAAAATCAACAGAACTCGATTCCATTTCTGCCATAAGAGTTGAGTGAAAGTGAAGAAAAGGTTTGACAAAATATGTTCCGTTTTGCTCATCTTGTAATGATTACTTCCCAAAAGTTAACCCTCAAGCATAATTCATTAAACAGAGAGGAGGGTAAGTTGTGGTAGATATTGATGTGAAGTTAGTGTAGTGATATGTTTGATAACCGGGTGGGTGGGTTACTGGTGCATCCGACGCACTCCTGAAGAGCTGGAGGACTTTGGAACTCCAGATTTCACCATATATAATGCTGGACAGTTTCCATGCAACCGCTATACCAACTACATGACTTCCTCTACTAGCACAGACATCAACCTCGTAATGAGGGAGATCGTCATACCTGGCACACTATGCTGGGGAAATGAAGAAAGGTCTTTTCACAGTCATGCACTATCTGATGCCTAAGCGTCAGATTCTATCTGTTCACTCTGGCTGCATATGGGGAAGGATGGAGATGTTGCCCTCTTCTTTGGATTATCAGGTACAGTATTGTTTGTAATCGTCATGGTCACTCTGGAGGGTTCAGCTTCCTGCCAACCGATACATTGCCTCTTGCAATCTATATTCGATGATAATGTTACTTGTGATCTTGCTGCTTACGAATTTAGTCGGGTGGGTTTATTTGTTGCAGGTACTGGGAAGACGTCTCTTTCTTTTGATCATAATAGGTTCTTAATTGGAGATGACGCACACTGCTGGAGTGAGAATGGTGTGTCTTAACATTGAAGGTAGCTGCTATGCCAAATGCATTGATCTGTCGCAAGACAAGGAGCCTGATATCTGGAATGCCATCAAGTTTGGGACTGGTGAGTGACGACTATGTGTTGATCTTCCGAAATCTAGCCCAAAGACGAGAACTTTCAAAGAGGAAATATGAATTGAAAATTTAATTTTTAGGCTTCTCAATGGTGGTATTGATTGAATGGCAGCTAATAAATATGCTTGTCTTGCAGTTCTGGAGAATGTGGTGTTCGAGCAGCATACTAGGGAAGTAGACTATGCAGACAAATCTGTTACAGGTACTAATCAATTCATTTCTCAACCCGGTTGAATTGAATGTTACAATCACCTGAAAACCAGAAGCTTAATTTGACCTTTTGTTGCTTCAGAAAATAGAAGAGCAGCATATCCTATAGAGTACATCCCAAATGCCAAGATACCATGTGTAGGTCCCCATCCCAAAAATGTTATTCTTCTGGCATGCGATTCCTTTGGTGTGCTCCCACCTGTTAGCAAACTGGACTTGGCTCAGACCATGTATCACTTTATCAGTGGCTATACAGCACTGGTACTAAACCAATTTTCTGAATCTTTCTTCAGAACAATACGAGCATGTTTCTCGTACCCTTTCAAGGATTCCACTTTGACTGTGATGTTGAATGAACAGGTTGCTGGTACAAAGGATGGAATAAAGGAGCCAACAGCGACATTCTCAGCCTGTTTCGGTGCAGCATTTATAATGTTACATCCTACCAAGTACGCAGCAATGCTTGCTGAAAAGATGCAGAAGCATGGAGCTACAGGATGGCTTGTAAATACAGGATGGTCAGGTGGCAGGTATTGTGACCTGACATGTTCAAAATTATCTGTTCAGTTCAGTGAGTAATTACTAAATACGATGTTCCAATGCAGCTATGCATCTGGAAGCCGTATCAAGTTAGCATACACTCGGAGAATAATTGATGCTACACACTCTAGGAACCTCCTGAAGGCCAAGGACAGGAAAACTGTAAGTGTTTGGACTTGAAATCCCAACAGAAATTGAGGGGGTGCCTTCAGAATTTCTTGATGTGTTTCATTCAATCATATGAATGTGTTTGGAAGATAAAAAATATACCATAGTTTACAAATGAGCAACAAGGTTGATTTTTGGAATTGTAGTGGATGGACAAAATGGCCTACAGAACTACCCTGCAGAAACTGGCTGGCCTATTCAGGAAGAACTTTGAGGTATTCACCAATCATAAGATTGGAAAAGATAACAAGCTGACAGAGGAGATTCTTGCAGATGGTCCTGTGTTCTAATTTTAAATGGGCTGAGAGATGGAGATGATCAGATGAACGATGTAATGGTGTAAAAGGCCTCAGTTTGCACCAAATAGCTCATTTAGCAGCAGGCATTGTGATGTTTCTAGTTACATGTTGAGGGGGCCATTTGTTTCACTTCTGATGTTTTATTATGATTTGTAGTTTGTACGCCGACGACAACAACAATCTCATTGTACAAAACTTCTCGATTTGTGAGGATTGGGAGAGTAACATTAATTATATGCAGTCTTTCTTTTACATTTTAGAAAGTTGTTGTTTCTGTAACTTAAATTATGTCATTAGCCACATAATCAATTCCAAACCATATAATTTAGTTGATAATGTAAATAGAGCTATTTTTAATTACTGATAATAATTATATATTTGATAAATTTTAAAGATAATTTTTATCGTTAAAAATTAAATATTTTATTAAAATAAATAATTTTATTTTTAATATTATTAAAGCAGAATTTATTAAAATTTTACATAATTTGAATATATTTTAAATTTTAAAATATATTTATTAACAATTATTAAATTAAGATCATTTCATTTTTTTAAATTAATATTCAAATTAAATTAATTTATTAAATTATTCATAATTTTAAATAATTAAATATATAATCTTAAATTATATTATTCTTAATTCTTATTAATAATTAATATTAAATAATTAAATAATATATAATTAAATGATACTAAATTAGACTATAAAAACAAAAAAATACTTTTTATAATTTTCATAAATTATGAAAACTAAAAGAAACAAAAATCAAAAAGTCGAACAAAATATTTTTATTAAATTTGAAGAAAAATTAAAATTAAAAATATAAATAAAAAGTTCCTAAAATAATTTTCTTGTCAATCAGATTAATTATTTGGTTGGGAATTAAAGCATTATAAGACGACGAAAGATGTGACCATGTGGTGATCTTATTTTCAAAATCAGAAATAGACGGAACAGAAAATGTTGTGCCATTGAGATCCGACTAAGTTTCTGGAGATTGATTGAGAGACAAGTTGGACGTAAAGCTTTACATTGCTGTCGGTAACATCGGCCCAAATATTTGTAAATGAACTACGTTAAACTTACTTTAATACGTTGATTTTAATCTAGAATAGCCTTCTCTTCTATGATTGATTTATTTTTAAAAGGCTATCAATTCTAAACTTTGTTATAATTCGAAATTTGTGCAACCTACTAATTCCTAATCGAGGCAGGCTCGCATTTGTTACGCTAATGTAAATGTACCTTTTTGATCACTGTGTAACATAAGATAGATGGTATTTGGTGTTGATGTCATTTAGCTTAATTCGACTAGTCCCAAGGTGGTTGTATTATAATTAAAGCCTTCAATTTTCATGCTACCGGTAGTACCAAAATTCACTGCATTTACAGGTCAACATCAGCAGTTTTTGATCTAGCAAATGGGCTGGAAAGCAGCAGCATTTTGTTTCATCCGTACATCCTCAGAATCAAGTGTGTCGGGCCGTGGGACAAACCTTACCTGGTCGTTAGCTGTCAGAGGTTGTTAGGCAACATTTCATATCGCTGTATCTGTTGTCAGGTCTTTCGGTCCAAGTGACCAGAAGGCGTTTCTTTTAATTCCTTCAAGTAGATGCCTAATGAAACGCTTGAATACTTAAATTTGTGTAGGCACCAAACAAAGGGAAGAAATTAAGGCAAGTAGACAAAACCTAATGGTTTAATAGGCCCTTCATCCATCAAGATTCAAGTTGTAAACAAGTCCTCAAATTTTATCAAACAAAGGAGGAAAAAAAAGACAGGATAATTTTGAGACATTATACATAAAAAAACTACCACTAATAAGCTTGGATTCTGGTCAACCTCTCAGATGTCCATAAAGCAGCATTTAATTTTGTACTAACTAGAAAGTAAGGGACAAAGAATTTCGGTACAGTGCCAAGAAAGAATGGCGTTGCATTCTCTAATTTGAGAGATCTATATAAGCTTCAATCTGTTTACGTAAATTGGAGTTTCTAAAATACCCAAATCATATTCTACGACATAAGGTCAGATGAAATAACTAAATAGTTCAGAATATTGGACCATGAGAAGGGAAGCCGCTATGCTTTAGAGTCTAACAAAAAGAAAAGAAAAACCTATAAAATCAACAAAAAGTAAGGTGAAACATAAAGAAAGATCAGAAGACTTCCCCTCAGAGCATAGCTAATTTTCTCATTGGAGGGCCATAGATTCCAAAAATATACACCCCACCCAAAGAAACAAAGAGCTGACCCTATGCCAAAAACTGAATTTCATTCTATAAAAGAATTGCGAGCTAGGAATTTTCTGCACAACAAGTACGAAAAGGTTCAAAGAGAAGGAAAAAAGAATAAAGAAGAGAGAATCTTTATTTTTTTGTCATATTTCAAAGCACCTTAATGTTTGCTTGGAGGCGAAAGAGCAGATGCCAGAATACTGTGCTCAGATAATCCCATGCACAAGGACAGAAATGAAACTGCAAAACGAGTAATGCATATAGACTTAGGTTAGTGCATTTTCACCAGAATTTGAATTCAATTTTTTGGAGGAATGCTTCAAGGGTCCACAGGAAGACAAAAAAGAAAGCAAGAAAATTGTTTAATTTTTCTTTCCTTTTTTTGAACCTCCATATTAAGTCAACATTCCTAGATTCATGTTGGACTTCCCGTGTGAAATAAGTAAATTGAAAAGCATCAAGACATTGATCATGAACATACCTCTTCAGAACCTAGTAGCAAAATTTCCGGTTGAAGGACCATCACTTAACAGGATGAACAACGTCAAGGTTCTTCTGAAGTACCCAGCCTCTTGGATAGAAAATTCCACGAACATCTACATGTAGATGCCAGTTCATTATCCTTGAACAGCCAAATGGTATACCTTCCATCTGATTTTCATCCTCAACCAATTGCTCCATGAATGTGGTTTCCTAGATAAAGCAGGGCGATTAACACATTATACACTTCAACATTATATTTGATACAAACCAACAACAAAGTCTATTAGAAAGAATATCTACAAAATGGCAAGCTGAAGATCATATACTATACTTGGAAACCCTCCTTCACCGTATCCAACTGTCGAATTGGTTGCAAAAATGGACGCTGCCATCTCTTTGGGTCCCACAATATAGTGCTGTTAAATGCAAATCCTGACATATCAACATGAAATCTACGGAGTCTTTTACTTTTCTCATTTGTGTGCCAGCCAATGACTTGACTTCCATTGCATACTGGACCTTCCAATATGGCTTTATTTTTGCTTTGTGCAAGCATTGCAACAGGCCAGGTGCCAAAACGGCTATTATAGAAGTATAGCCATATTAGAAACTTACAAATGAAAACATCAAAGCAGCAGAGAAAGAAGCATGATAACAATAATATCTCCAAAGAAATTGAATAACAGAAGGCAAATTTCAGTCATTGCAGAATATAAGTCTAGCACTCTTAACAAACAGATATACAATGCAAAAGTCTTGTGATGCAAAGAAAATTCTGCGCTTAAGATGAAAAGATTCTTCCTCCCAACAATCGTAGTTATTCTATAGCATGAAATTGACATGCTTTCTCATCCAAAATACCATTTCAAAAGCTCATCTCAAATGGGCCCAAAGCTAGATCCATAAGAAGTCCAATAATAAACACTTAAACTCACATTGAAGAGCAATTCAGATCCTACATTCACAGCTAACACAATCACATAGCATCCACCACACAAATGTTCTTAAGCAAAGTAAATCAATGTTGAAAACTGACCTGATTTCCCTCAACCTCTCAAAAAGCTCTAACGAATACACATTATCATCATCCGCAAAGTAGACGATCCCGTCAAGCCGATGCCTCTCAACGTGCTCTAAAGCTAAATTCCTCTGATGCACTCCTCGGTCCTTCACGCTCGTCGAATTCTTAGCACACACCAGATGCCTATACATCACCCCCGTTTTCCTCAGTATCTCCGCCGTTTCCATCGACGCCACTTTCATCTCCACCACAATCCACAGCACTGGAGGCTGCACTAATCCTAGAACCTGGCCCAACCTATTCAAGAAATACGCCTGCGGGGCTCGATTGTACGTCGGCGTAACGACGATCAGTTGCTTTCTCGGTACATAATCAAACCTCGGAACATATTTCGGCTGCGTATCCTCCACTAGACTCACTGAATTGACCGCCAAATCATCGCGCTTAATGCCGTGACTGCTGTTTTCCTCCAGTCTCGCGTTGACGTGCGGCTGCTTGATCTCAAACGAGAAATCAGGGTGGCGGAGATCGGTATCCACGTGACCAAACGGAAAAATGCCTAACAAGAAGCCGAGAATGAAGAACGGCAAGCACCTGTAGAAAAATCTACGAAATCCTTTCCTCTTCTGAGAGAAAGCGGCGGCGAGGAACCTGCGGAGAGATGATTCACCGAAGCAGAGAAACGACGACGAAGAAGAAGACGAGTATTTACCGGAGTTAGAGAAAAGCTTGTGAGACGGCGAACCGATGGATAACGGGGAGCTCACAGCGCCATTCAGTTGCGTACGATCTTGATACGCCGGTGAAAGCGTTCGACGAATGGACGCCATAGATTCAATTAAAAAAATCACATGATCGAATCCAGAACTTTCAGTTTCTCACAGCAAATAGTAGCATCAAATTCGCCGGGAAAACGAAACCCTACGTTCACGGAGAGAAGAAAAAATAGGAGATCATAGAACCAAGCTTGAAATGAAACTGTAAATCGAAATGAGATATTTCGGCGAGTACTATATGATATATATATCTTAGATCTGGAAGACAGAAAATTTTGAGTTTCACTGCGGAGAGGGTGGAGTTTTGGGGGTGGGAGGGTTCTGCTACACATTTGTTTATTGTAATTAACGAGTGGTAAGCCATTGACCAGTGCACAAGTGGCCCAGTTCTAAAGTGGAGCGTACACGTATTGATTTTATTTTCTTCTTCTTTTCTTTTGGTAAATGGTGGCTGTAAACTGTTTTCTTTTTAACTTTTCACTTTCCCGGGAAACGAGCAACAAGAACATCTAAATGCAGAATGGAAATACGCACTTTCTTCAGTTCTTGACCTTTCGGACTCTTTGGACAAACAGCTTCTTAGCTTTTTTTTAGTTGATTGAACTTTGATCATTGAAAAAGTTAACTAATGTATTTGGAAAATAACTGATTGATGGGCTTATTTAACCTAATAAGTTGATTTTATAAAAGTTCTATAAGAAGAGGATTTTTTATGTTGAGGCAAAAATTAATAAGTAAAAAACTAATTATACACTATTTTGTAATTTTTGAATTATGCTAATTATGCTATAGTGATATTATAGATAATTTAAATTAAAAATTACGTATGTATTTTATAATGATAAAAAATTTTACAATGAATTAAGTTAATGAACGTGTTTGATAAATGATTTATTGATTGACTTATTTAATCCTAACAAGTTGATTTTAAAAAAATTCTATAAGAAGAGCGTTTTTTATATTTAGTCAAAAATTAATAGGTAAATCACATTCATTTCGTAATTTTTGAATCATGCTATAGTGATGTTATAAATAATTCAAACTAAAAATCATGTATTTATTCTACTGTGAAATTAGCTTTTTACTTACAAAATTTTTGGAGTATGTATTATGCTAGTAACAATTTTTTTTACTAATGTAGTAAGTTTTTTTGTTACAAAATAAAAAATATGCTACAGTGATAAAATTTTTAAGGATGTTATATGTAACATCTCGTTTTCATATAACGGATTGAATCATGAAAATTGGTACACTTGAGATTAATCGGAGAAATTAGGAAAATACATCTCATGCTCATGCATCTGTGAACAGTGATTTTTGCACATGAAAAATATCTGTACATGCATTCATGACATTTTCCCGGTATAGTTGTGAATAAATGTGAATTTTGAAAAATAGGCTTTGTGTGTGTAAAAATTGTGTTGGAGAGGGTCATT
>JAOTAY010000002.1:3817472-3831829 GCA_025629805.1 Erythroxylum baracoense | reverse complement strand
TTTTAAATTTATATGGCTAATAATATTTTTAAATTATTTATACAACAATTAATAGTTTATTAAATCAATGGGCTTTTAAGTCATTTTATCTTTTTTCAGTAATTACAATCGCACTTGCCAAACACCTATTTTCACATTTCAGCAGTTACCAAGACAACAATCCCAAACTCATAAGTACTTATTAAAAATAAATACTTATTATTTCAGCAGGTTGATTTCAGCAGGTTGCCAACCGCCACCGCTTTGCCAAACTAAGCCCATATAATGTCTAAGCAATATTATTCAAAATATAATCCATATATTTACATTTTCTCTATCACTCACTCATGTATCTAATTCATAAAGTCAAGGTTCAAGTAATGGAAATAATTTTGTATAAGTTGCTTACATTATTATGACCCTCTTCACATTCTCGTAAAGCGGGGAGTCTTGTGCACTGAATACTTACGTTTTTTGTTTCTACTCACTCGTGCATTTCATCAACTTTAGAAATAATACGTCGAAAATTACCTAAATAAGAAAATTACTTTAAACGGCTATCATTAGTAACCCCAAAAAAAAATCATTTTACACAAATAATGTTTCTTATTGTTTATATTAATAATGACTGTTAATATATATTTATTAATACAAATAAATATATTTATAAGTAGAAAAGAGAATCAATTAGGTTAGACATCATATATAATTGGAAGTATGTCTTAAACACCATTTCTACATGTTTTTAGTACAACATGAAGAAAGTGGAAATCAAGGGAAGCCTAAAAGGAAATGAAACAGAAGAAATGAAAGTGAAGATCAGTTTGTTCTACTACAAAGTGGGTCAAAATGGATAAAGTGATCTCTAATCAATGAAGGGTTTGTGTAGTAGAAGATATCAATGGGTCTGTTTCAAGTGAAGTTGACTTCACCAGCTCATCGTTAATGCACAGTATCTCTTCAAGATTACCAGCAAGCTCTGTTCTTTTTGCTGCTGGTGATGAAACTGGTAATGGTGATGGAGGAGTAACAGTTGCCGAGGTTTGTGTGAGCTCTCTTGCTCTCTCTACTTGAACCAGCCAGTCTGTTCTGCATAGAACATAAAGCATCAGCATGGCGCATGAAGCTTGAGCTGCAAGCAAGCCGAGCCAGAGCCCAGGAAACCCCATTTTGAACACAAACCCCATTAGTATTGCCACTGGCATACCAACCAAGTAGAAAGACCCCAAGTTGATGTTAGCTCCAATGGTAGGCCTAGCACTGCCTCTCAAAGCCCCGCAACCAGTTGTTTGTGGGCAATTTCCAAGCTCACAGAGACCTGCGATGGGCAATGCTATGGAAGTGAGTTCGAGAATCTCAGCGTCGTTAGTGAAAAACTTGCCCCATTGATGCCTCATCAATGTTGTGAACAACAAGGCCAAGAGACCTAACGCCACTGCACAGGCCAGCGACACTAACATGGAAATGCGCGCTCTCGCCGGCCGATTCGCCCCCAACTCGTTACCAACTCTTGTTGAAACTCCGAGGCTGAGAGCTGATGGGAAGACATAAACTAAAGATGTTGTCTGGATAAGTATTCCCATTGAAGCTATGGTGGCTCTGGGGTTAAGAAGCAGACCACATAACATGATCATGAATTCATACCACCACCACTCGAGGCATACAGAGACACAAGTGGGGATTGCAAGACCTAGCAGAGATGACCAGCCTCTAAGACAATCCATGCTTGGAGAGACCCAAGAATCTTTATATACACCAGAGAAGTAAATGAAGGAAATGAGTAAGAGGAAAAGATTGAAGTTAGTCCAAATCATGGCTATGGCTACTCCTGCAACACCCAGTTTGAAGTGGACGACAAGAATGAAATTTAAAGGTACATGGAGAAGAACAGAGATCGCTGAACAGTAGGTTAATGGTAATGTGATGCTTTGTGTTCGAAGATATACGCGAAGAGGGTGGAGAAGTGAAAGGAAGAAGAGGTCCGGAATGGAGAAAAGAATGAAATTGTGTGCAACAGATGATATATCATGATCTTGGCCACACCATAAGAGAATTCTCTTCATGTTTAGCCACATGAAAGAGATGGGAACAGAGGCCGAGAGGAGGAGAAGAACAGTTCTTTGAAGAGTGAGTCCGAGAAGCTTCATTTGTTTGGCCCCATAAGCTTGTCCACAAATGGGCTCCATTCCCATGGCTAGTCCAGAGATGACAGAGTAACCGGTGATGTTTGCGAAACCGATGGATAGAGAGCCACCAGCCAGCTCGAGCTCACCAAGATACCCTAAAAAAAGCATGGAGATCATTGCTCTTGAATACAGAATAAGACCAGTCATTGCTGTTGGTCCAGAGATCCTTCCTATGGCTTTGATTTCCTCTGAGGCCTGACATGGAAGCAGAAAAAAGGGCAACAAGAAGGCAACGTTAGAAACACAAAATTGAGTACGAAGAACACGTCCTTTTGTTACATGTTCATCATCAAAACAATTAAAGGTTGGTTCTTTTTGTTTCTTTTGTTTTTACCTCAGAAAGGGTTGGCCATCTATTTAGCTCCTCCTGATCATCGGTATAGAGATCCCTGGCTTTGTTGGGAATAGACAAACGGGTAGTGGAAGAGCATAGAAATGAGGAAGGAGAAGAAGGTTTTGGGTTGCACATGTTAGCTGTAGCTAGTATTTTATTAGATAAGAAAAAGAAAACGGCTTAACGAGATTGAAGAGCAAGATACATAAACGTCTTGGGTTGGGAGGGAGAGAGTTTCTTGTTCTTGTTTTGTTTGTCACAAGGTAGTTCTGGATACCTGTTAAGCGGGTATGCAGCTCATATATATACATGAAGAAATCAGGACCTACAGCTACGTTGTGCTTTGTGAAGTTACGTGAAGAGAAGGCTGTGAAAAAGTGGCTACTACTGTTACTACCGAAAATTCCTAGACCTTTTGTCTTGTGGGGGCCAATCCTCTTCAACCCTCGTCTTCTCTCGCTCTAAAGCACCTGTAATCATAATTAGTTGAAAGAAAAAGAAAGGTGCAGTGAGTAAGGACAGGAAAGAAAGTATAGTTTAATTGGGGTTTAGTTATGGTATTATTAATCCAATTAATGATGTTAATCCTCTTGAGTTTGTCAAGTGGAGTTGTGCTGTGCACAAGTGATTGGGAAAGGGCAAAAGCAAATTCGCTTCCTCGGCCTCAATCACCACCGAGTTGTGAGTTAGGAGATATGTCTCATATTCTAAGGCAGGTTATGCATATGCTATATGCCAATTCCTTACACAACCCATGTGATTTAACACATCCTTAAGCATATATACGATCGATCCTTTTGATTATCTGAAGCCCACTTGAACATGAAAACACCTCTTGACTATTTGCCCAATTTGAGAGGTGTCAAACTTTCAGTACAAAAACAGGCCCCATCTGTTTCGTCTGTAAACTTACAAAACAGCTTATGCTCCATAAACAAAGCTTCAAGACATCAAGGGTAGAAGTAGAACATGTGAGAAAAATGTATTGATGATGCTATAACTTTTGTAAGTAAGAAAATTTTTTAAAAAGGCTTATCTTCATGGGATTTTGTGGAGAGTAGGTGCATGGGACCACAAAGTAGTTAATGGGGGAAGTGACAGTAAAATGGCAGCATAGAGAAGAGGCAGATGGAAGGAAGGGAACAAACAACAAAGAGAGAGACCAAACACTAATATGTACGTGCTTCAATTGCCACCATTTAATTCGTATCCTCTTTCTCACAACAGAGATGAGGGACTGTCTCTCTACGGGGGTGAAAGAAGAGGTTCTTTGCCTGGAGACATTAGAGAAGTAAAAGCCAACCTTATCCATCATCAGCACAGAAACAGAATAGACCATGCAATTGCAGTTTCCAAGTTCTGTATCTTTTTCTTTTAATTTTTTAACGTTTGGCTACAGCGACCCCCAGTAGCTTCTTCAGAAGAATCACTTTTTTTTTGTTTCTTTTTCTCCTAGTTTTCAATGTATATAGTGGAAGATATTACTTCCCTGAAATCCATACCCACCCCTCCAATGTCAGATTCCATGTGTCTCCACTCTCCAGCATAATAAGCTGCTGTGGATGAGAGCAACGTGTCATGACAAAAAACCAGTGGACAAGAACAAGTTGAGTCAAGATAAACAAACCAATGAAACCCGTAGAAAAATAAGGGGAGAAAAAAAAAAAAACAGTGCATAAGTGTTCGATGGTTTGAAACTGAAGAACCAAACCCAATTTCGAATTTTATCATCCTAATCGGATAGTAGGGTTCACAATAATGTGAGATCCCGATTGAATGTTGTGAATATAGAGCATTTTACTTTTAGGATCACGTAGCGATGCCAATCTCACTGTGTCTGATCAGAAAATCATGTCATACACACCAAGTTGTTTTCATAGTGGAGGTAGAGTAGAATTGTTCATGGCAGAATAATAAACAAAAAAGTAGAACACGAATGGTCAAATGCAAGTTTCAACGAAGGAAAGGAAATGAAACAATGACGAGACCTATCGACGTTTATGAAAATAGAAAAGATTATACGAGTCTAGAAAATCTAATAAATTCTCGGATTCCATGCTTCTCACCTTCCCCTCTTCTTTCCTGAAAAGGCTTGATGCCTAATTTCAGAATAAGTCACAGACAGGCGAATGGAGATGTCAAGTTCTTAAATTTTGGTTTTTATTCTTTTTAGCTGGATTCTATTTGTCTTCTTATATGAATTGATATTTTTGCTTAGCTACAATCTTTCCATGGTCTATCCCATTTCTCTTCCTAAAACTCCCACTACCTTGTACCCAAACATGCATAAACAGTTGCATGCACACAGGCAAGCATTTCCAGTTTCTCAAGCATGGGGGACCAAAACTATAATTGATGTGTTGCTCAACAATCATATTATGTTAGTTTTTCAATAGGCTATCTTTTGACTGTCCTGCCATCTCTTCATTTATGATTTGACAAATAAGAAGCTTAAATAATGAGCAACTAAACGATGTCTTTAAATGATTCTCAGACCTTAACAGAAGGCAGCGCATGGGTGCATTGAAAGCAAAACCGGCTATCTTAGATACTGAGAAGTGCAATGAACACAAGAATTTATTCCTAGGTTCAGAGGCACGCAAGGTCATTGAAATAAATAACAAAGGATGCTTTCCACAGAAATCAATCATTCTATTCCGAAAAGCACAGCATCAAAAAGGCATGTCTCCATCAAGGTTACAATCGCACAACTAACGCACTAATTGTTGGCCACCAAGCACTATTCAACACATTCATACAGCAAAATTCAGGCACACAATGCAAGAAACTCAAATACATCATGCTTGGATGGTTGGACCACCAGGAGGGTAATAAAACAGGATTGGAAGAATTTATTTTCCCATGAGAAGTTTTTCTCGATCAATAGAAACTTATCTTGGTTGGTACAGTAGTCTTCAGAAGTAATCTTCAGCTTCATTTTCCTTTCCATGGAAGCAGGTGGACTCTTCCACATATTCGAAGAGAATTTCGGTAGCCTCTGATATTTCCCATCTTCCAGATACAGCTATGGTATTTGCAATACTTTACCATGGTGCATATCGCAGCTTTCTGTACATATAATAAGCCTGAACTGTTTCTAAGACATGCAGAGTGCACAACAAATTGAATCCTTAAGCGTCAAATCTTAGGAATTTCCTCACTGTCTTAAAGAAGGTCCGATGAGCATGGCCTTTCTAAATCTTAACAAATTCCCAAAACTTCAAAATTTTCCATGAAATCCTCTATTTTCTCAAAATTCTGTCTCCACTTTGGTATACAAAACCATTGCTGCTCGGATCCTACTCCAGGACACTGGCAACCATGACGCAATAAAATTAAAACCAAGGAGTTCTAATAACTTGCAGGCCAAAGAAGTAAATAAGGCCAAAAGACAAAAGATATTGGGTAAGGAAGACAATAAGTAAAAAACCTCAATTACTCGGAGTTGAATACAGCTCCTCGCATAAATTAGCACTACGATGCATTCTGGTCTTAACTGTAATCTGGAAAAAGTACAAGAAAATACCTCATCTGATGGCTCTGGGCTTTTGAGCAATAGACCGAGGAATACCCAAGATGGCTATAGTTCCAGCACTAAAGGCTGCAACGGCTCCAACAGCAAAAGCCGGTGAGTTTCCACCACCAAACAGTTGATCCCATGGTCCACTTCCTACTGACACAATGACCTGTGTTGATTAATATTGTCTCAATCATAAAAGTTGTTAGGTGGAGAAATTGTTACTGTAAACAGAAACAAAGTGCTCACCGGAAAATTCAAATAAGATGATGCTAGTGATTGCAAGACTAAATCCTTTGAAATCAGGCTGTTAAAGAAATTATTTCCACGTAAAACTAAATCCAATTGTACAACTAACTTAACAATCTTAGATAACATTGAATTGAATATCTCAAGGAACATGAAATCTAGAATTTATTTTGTGAACAAACATAATGATATTATAATGTAATGCATGTAACTCTAAAATGTATCGTACGCAGCAAATCGCAAAAGAGGACATGGAATTTCTGTAGCCTTTCTTGAAATTCTTCCAATAAGCAGTTTGGCATCCAGTGATCATCTCATTTTACAAATGACAACCCTCCTAGCCCTTCATCTTATCAGAAAAAACGAGTGTATACTTTTATTTCTACTAAAAACTCCTTTTCTTTTTCAAGGAAACGGACAAAAACATGCACCTATGATCAGCCCATTCCAAACCCCATACACATGCATGTGTGTAACATGAGAGGTACCTGTGGGATTACAATTGCCAAATTGAGAACACCCATTGACAACCCTGCAAAACACAATCGTGAAAACAAGCAGTTATAGAGCCTTTCCCAACAACAGAAAAAGTTGAGCAACAAAATAAAGAAATTCCACCTTGGCCAAGTCCAAGATGTTCAATACGTGAGGAAATTAACGCATATGGAACACTGTAAGTGATCTGCAAGGAAAATATCCCAATGACAACGATATCAGTTTCCTCCTTGATTAACAGAAGAATGTTACACCTAAAATGTAGGCAGTACCAATACAAATTGTAATCTAAGTTTATTCATTAAATGTAACTATTCTAAAGTTTTTCTATTGTTTAACTTACATTGACTAAGGTTAAATTTTTAGCAATTATTTATTGAAAATGTGTAATTTTATATCATGCTTCATGCGCATATAAAAGGGTTATTATATTCATTCAATTTCATATTAGATACTTATTATGCATTTACAAATATATATAGATATAAACAAAGACAAGATAACTGATCAGATAATAAAAAGTAGCTGGACAACAATATGTAAGTTGGAGCTGTACTTTAATTCTATAACTGTAAATGAAGCTTTTCACAAACATTAGACCATCAAAATTATATCCTAATCAAAGATTATAATGCTATATTATAATGAAAGATTGACCTCTTGGAAAATCAAATTTATACATAGTGTCAAACTTCCAACACCTTGTAAAAAGAAAGAAAAGGAGAAGTACTAATGTAATACAGAACTGGTTAGCTAATTAGAGAGCCGTTCACTGACCTTGTTTTCTCTCAAATGGTAAAAGTTCTTGTTATCTTCATATCTCCTCTCTTTTGTAGGCAACCAAGCAGAATGAAGAAAATGCAGAGTCTATAATCCCCTTGAGCTATTAATTCTTATGGACTATCATTTTCATACCAAATTCTAATGAAAAATCCAATATAGAAATCTGGATCTAGGGTTTTGTAACCTATTAGACTTGATATGTACTACCACCATGTCAACTTTATAAGGAGAAGAAATGACCTTATAAATATAATAATCATCCCAATTACGAACATTTTAAGGAGTTATTACAATTAGCATTAACTAGGAGAAGGGAATAAAATTTTAATGTTTGAAACTAACTTGTAAATTTAGGTTTTGTTTGATAACCAGTAATAAAAAAGTGGGAATGAAAATGCAACTTTTATTCCTTAACTTTTACTTCTTTAATTACCATTACTAGATGAAATAAAGAATTAAAAAAATTAGAATGAATTCTAAACAATCATAAACTTTTATTCGGTGTAGGTATAAGTTAGAATGAAATATCAGGAATAAGAGATAAACAATGAGCAAGATTATTAGAATATTTATCAAAATATTTTAGCATATTGTGAGGATATTAATTCTATTCAATTATTATCATCAAAACCATATATTACACTCTTTTATATTTAATTTTTTAATAATTATCTTATTTTATTTTATTAATATTAAATAAGTACAAGTAGTTTTTATAGTTCTTTAATTTTATTCTTATCATAAAAATTATTCATAATTATTTAAAAATAATAATTTTATATTTAAAAATAATAATTTTATAAATCATTGAAAAATAATTTTGATTAATTACTTATAAAATACAAAACATTTTGATTAATTATTTACAAAATAAATCATATAATAACTAAATATAAGTAAAAAAATTAATTATAATTCCTAATATTTAATATTAAATACTAGTATAACTATGAACTTATTAATCACATTCTTAGTGATTACATACCAAACACATATAATCAGTAATTTCATTCATAATCTAATTCTCGCTTTCTATTCTCATTCCTATGTTTTTATTCCGATTCCTTCATTACTGTTTACAAAATGGGGCCTTAGTTGTTCATGCAATATTAGCAATTAAAGATTTGGAATACACCTAAGAAGAACTAATCCTTTATGGCATTTGTTTAAAATGAACCTTAGGTGGCATACATGTAGAGAAATACTCTGATTGTTTCTGTTTTCACACACCCCAATGCACTTGGGGGCTCAAATACTGATGTTCCGCTAAGGAAAAATCTATATGTACAATTTTCACATATTCAAGCATAGCAGTTTAAATTTGCATTCTGCCACTATAAGATAAGGTAGCTCAATACTACTGAAGACAAGGAAATCAAGAAACAGAGTAAACCTGGACAGCAAAGGCTACAGAGAAGCCAATAGCGAGGAAAACAACTATCTTAAAGTATCATCTTACAGTATGAGTGTTCAAGCTGCAATACTTCTGGAAAAAGAAAGAACATTTTAGGAGAAGGATCTAGATACTTACAGCCAGTGGAAAGCCAAGAATTGCAAAGATAATCAATGCTGCAGCCACGATGCTACTCCGTGGCAGGTGATGCCCTGTGTAGCCCATAAGTTTTGTTGCATATGAGAGCATGAGCATAGAAAGGAAGCAAAGAGCCATAAGTATATTTGAAACCCCCCACATAAAACCAGCTCCCCACTTTCGACACAGCTTCTCCATGAACAGAGATGTTAATCCAAGGATGAACGAGTTCAAGACCAAACCAAACGCACCCATTCTGACACCAGAATCATAATTATTTCCTTCATTAGGTTTACCACCATAAACTTCTCGACCCATCCAGTCTGTATCAAAGAGAAGAAATGGAAACCAACCAATCCAATTCAGAGCAGTGACAAGTAATATTATCCAAACAGACCATGAGAAGTATTGGAAGGTTCCAAACAGTTCCCATAAGAAAGCCTCTTGTTCATGGCATGACTCTACTGAAGCTTCATCCACAGAGGGCTGAAATCTGTCTGACAAACCTAAAGGCATCTCAGGAGCAGCTGTGATGCTTAGATATGTAGTAATCATCATAAAAATAATATCAAGATAGAATGCAGACTTGAGATTGGCACAGTCGGCATTACATGCAGAGGTAACTGTAAAAGGAAAAATCCGGAACCAGCCACTGTATGATCCAGTAGAATAGCCAAGTACATTACCAACTGCCATGAATAGTGAGAAATAAGCATTTGCTACTCTAGTCCTTCTGTGATCCTTTCCTAACATAGCAGAGGAATCAAAATAAGAAAAATGCCAAGTTTTAGCTAAAAGTTTCATTCTTTTGTACAAATATTTGCAATCACAAATAAGAATTGGAACTTGAACAGAAAAACCAACCGGATCCAGATAAAGAAACAAGATATCCTGAAAAAAAAAAAAGGAAAAGTAACAAGACAAATGCTTTTTATTATTAAACTCAGTGAAAGAAACAATACTTGACTGAATGCATTTCAAACATTTCTCTCCATCCAAATAATTACCTACTGTTTACTGGAACAAGAAATTCTAAATTCCTCCGTTACTCTTCATCATGTCATTACTTGTTTTGTAAACAAGTAAATCTGGTTTGGGACAGGAAGTTAGTACACCGCCACCAGTTACAGTGCTACATCAACCTGTCATACTAGGATAGCAGCTCCTTCCCGAGGTGCTTAGAGATCTCTACTTATCGGAAAACATATAATCTTCGAATCACTAAATTGCTTAGTTGAATCATGGGATTTCAATTAAAGCGTGAAACAGAAAATGCCTGACGGAGACGATAATTTGATCACGAATTCACAGCAACTATTTCCCTCCCACGAGTATGATAACAACTAAAATTACTGTACGCCATTAGCCAATTTACATTGTAGGTCCGTAGCTTGAGAAATAAGAATATTATATGAAACTTCAAAAAAGAAATGTAAGGTTATACCAATCAAATAAGAAATGCGAGGGTTTTTTCATAAAAGGAATAATTATCACAATAATAACAGCATTTATCGTATTCTACTATTACGAATCGTTAAAAACAAATAATTTAAGTTGACAAGATCATTATCTCAGTCTCGATTCGGTAAAATTTTATTCCAACGAACTAAAAGTATCGAATATGCAAGACTAAACGCATATGATTTTGAATTATAAGGTGAAAAAAGAAAATAAGCAAGGTCGATGTTCACCGGTGAGATCAGCGAGAAGTGCTCTACAAGGACCTTGAGTCATGTTATTGGCAACATCCAAAATCCAGAACCCGACTACAAATACTGCAATAGCTCTCGGCTTAGAGCTCCCACTGTCACCCAAAAGCCCGCCGATATCGGCGGAGTGGCCGATGATCAAGACAGAGAGAGTTATCAGCGAAGCGCCAATAGCAATAAACGGCCGCCGGCGTCCGAATCGGCTCTTGCAACGGTCACTCATGTGGCCGACCAGCGGCTGAACTATTAAGCCGGACAACGGGCCACAGAGCCATATTATGCTGGCCCACGCGTGAGGGATGCCGAGTTCTTGCACGTAAGGAGTTAAAAGAGAGAGCTGCAGCGCCCAACCGAACTGGATTCCACCGGCAATTGAGGTCACGCGGAGAAGTTGTCTTAAAGGCGTCCGGCGAGGTGATAGTGGTGGTCGTGCAGCCGGTGCTCGAGTCGGAATTCGAGCCCTGGTTCGATGTGACTCTGCTTCGGCGACTGGCATCCGTTAAACTTTGATATAATAAAAAGAGCAATAGCAACTTGTGGTTGTTTCCAGCGACGCCGTTTTCGGGATATTTCAGAATTTTGTACTAGGGTAAGACCAGGAGACCTGAAAGTTGGCGGATGGACTGAGTGCTTAAGGAGGCACTGCGAGTGAAGAAATTTACGGACACGCCCCAAGATTGATAAAACCAAGGAAACAATGGCATGAAGTGCAATTTACGATAAAACCGAGGGCGATGCTGTAGGGGAGCACTTTCGTTGACTCCCCAATGACGTTGAAATATAGTTTACAGGTGAGGAGAAGACAGGAATGCCCTCGGAAACCATAAACGACATGGTCGTTTTGGCTCAACATAAAGTTCATTAAAATGCGCATGTTTCGCTGTCGAAGGAGAATAAATAATGCTTTTCCACGCACGCTTTTAGGCGATGGACCCAAATTCTGCCTTCTGGACCTCTGGTTGTTAAGAGTGGGTGGAGCGTTTGTGCTTTAATGAATAATGATCAAGTCGCACCAAAGGCCTACCTTGCTCAACTTTAAATGTATTTTAACGTATGAAAATGATATTAATCGTTTTAAATTGATCGCTCATTGATGTATATCTAAACAGAAGTTTCATTTCATCATTTACTGCCAACAAATCAAACAGCATGTAGAAGGTCAGGTCACATCATTGATTGTTTTTACTTTGCATGATTGACATTAGTTTAATGTTATGACATTAGATTAATGCTCTATTTTTAAAACATATTATTTAAATTTTTAAATTAAAAATTATTAGACTTGACTCGGGTTCAATCAAGTTTCGCCCACTCAACTCGAACAAATTTCGACTCAGATTCAGAATGTGAATTTCAAATCTGATCAAGTTTCATGTTAATTCCAAATCCCGACATAAGTTTTCACACCGGTTCAACATAAAATCAGATATCAAGCATAGTTGGGCTTGGACCCTTCTTCTTTTAACATTTGAGTGACCATAAAGCGATATCGTAGCTGGCGACCATCATGACTCCTACTCGGCGTGCCACCGCAATGTGCACGTTCCCACAGTTCAAAAGCAAAGATAAGCAAATTAGATTTTACAATGCATTAGGTCAGACTAATTTTTCAATTAAATCTGAATCTGTATCAATTGAATTTTGGTAATTTAAAATCTACATATATTTAAAATAATTTCAATTTTAATTAACTTCAATATAACATTAATAATATCTCAGTAAAAATTTCATTAAAATACGGACCTTATGAAATTTCATGAATACGCAGTTTAATTTCTAATTAATTAATACATCAATAAAAAAAAGAGCTCAAACTAATGTTTTTTCCATGCTTAAAATGCAACTCTAAGTGAACTTAAGTCTAGATATTTTAAACTTAGCAGTGATAGACAAACTAGGATGTGGGGGTCTTTTAAAAGGTTCAATGACCGTCGAACTGCAAATTGACTTAACTTATTATTGAGATTAAAATTTGTGGATATTATATTATTGAATTCTAATTTTTTAAAACATGTAAACATAATTTTTAATATGATTCAATACGATTTTGAATGATAATTTAATCAGAACTTTTTGTTTTTTATTTCATTTATAATGTATTTAGTATTTAGAATGATAATCAAAGATTAAAAGGAAGATATAGAAACTTAAAAATTAATGTTTTCAAAATCAGACCGGAAGTTAAATCCGTAAAATAAGAGGTTTAAGGTGTAAAAGATTTAATCGGTATTAAACCATCATAAATTTGGTTAGAAATTGAATAAAATTGAAGAATAAAAAAGATTATTCTACTTATTAAAAAATTAAATTTTAGTTGACAAACAATTTTTAAAAAAAGATATTAATAAATGAAAATAATTTATTTATTTATTTTAGTTTGAACATAATTTATAAAAATTGACCGATTAATTAATAAACTGGTTGATTTTTAAGAACAAAATTATTAAATTAAATCAAAAAATTAAAGATTGAATTAAAAAATTATAGTTCAAAATTTTCATTATTAAACTAGTTAAATCGATTTAATTTCTAAAACATTCATTAAGATAAACAGATAAATAAAAAGATGTTATGATAATTATTTTTTATAATTTAATGAAGATTTAAGAACCGTAAGATTATGTTAAAGACCACATGGGGACTGAAACTACGCGTCGAATCGGTGTCTGCATTTGATGTCGCAAGCAAAGTGCAAAACTCAAACCGCCTCGTCGACACCCATTCAACGTATCTTAACGATAGATGGAATGAGTATTCGAGTAGCTTCCCTGAGATTGACAGAAGATGGAATGAGCCTTCGAGTAGCTTCATTGGATAACTGTGTAATTTTCCCCTCATGTCCTGCTTCACTGAGGTCATAACACAGAAATTACTAAATAAAGAAAATCCCCCAAATGTTACATTAAACAATACGGTACCATTACCTTTAAAAAAATGTCACGTATAAAAGAGTAAAAGGTTTTAAGTTTTAACCTAAAATTTTGTAAATTTTCGTAAATTCTGTAAATTTTGTAAAGTAAAAACAGAGAAACCAATAATTAACAGAAAACCCTAAAATCACATAGCCGCTCTCCTCCCTGACGCATCTTCATCACCGTCCATTCCGCTCGAGTTTTCGTGCAAGGGTTGTCTTGCTTGGTTCATGCATCTTCACCAAGGGTTGCCCTCACCAGATTCGCACTTTTTCGTTCGTTGAAGTAGTTGTGTTGGACAGTTGACGAATCTTCACTGTCCTCCTATCCACACTCCACTCTTCTTTTTAAGGGATTGGCTTGTTTAGTTCACGTATCATCTCTTGAAATTAAGGTAAGTCCTACAATTAAAGTATTAGTCATTGGATTTAAGAGCGATAAACATTTAATTATGAGAGATCCGAGGTTAAAGAAGTGGTTAGAGTGGTAAAAAGAAGTATGAGGTTAAAGTAGTACGAGGAAAATAGTATCAATGAAATGGGCATAAGCAAATTGGTATTGGTTTCATCTTCTATCGAAGATGGTCAGTTGCAGAATAGGTAGTTGCTAGAACCAACTGGTTTCTTTTGTGCTTTGATTGGTAGAAAATTTCATCTTTCCTA
>JAOTAY010000002.1:3772635-3794575 GCA_025629805.1 Erythroxylum baracoense | reverse complement strand
ATAATAATAAAAATAAAGTTATAAATTTACTCATGTAAAGAGAGTTTTGCTTGTATGATTCACATTCGACAGATTTGAATCATAAGCAGTTAAATATACGAGGAAAGATATGACCTAATAATAGAAGAGATAAAAAAAAAGACACTTTATGTTATTTAACTAATTTTAAAATTTATCAAAATAATTTGTTATTTTTAATTTTAAAATATTTTTAAATTTTTGTTAAAAATAATTATAAATTACATATAATTTAAAAATTATAGCTTAAAATTTGTAAGCAATATATGATTGATTTTGATGTTTATTTATACTTGTTATATATATGTTGATCAAAAGTTAAATTATTATTAGGCCGATATAAAATTAGTTTACAGTAGACATTAAACAAAATGGAAGAATTTAAAATTAAATTGAAGAATGGATCTTATTTATGTAATATGTTATACGAGAATCATTAATTATCAAGATTAATTTTATGGCAAATTAAAAATTCATGTATTCTATTAATATTTTTAACAATTGTGATTTATTTACAAAATCAGACAAAATTTAATATTTAAATATAATTTATCGGATAAAATAATCGCAATAATTTTGTCTTTAGACACTTCTACTTTAGAAATAATTTTCTAAAAGCCGGATATCTAAGGATGACAATGCGCTAGGTTGGAAGAAAAATTGGCTCAGCCTAGCTCAAGCCCGATTGAGCCAAATATTTTGGACCTAAAAAAGAAATAAACATAAAACAAAACGATGTCGTTTTGCTTAGTAAAAAAGAACAGTTCAAAATTATGTCGTTTTGTTTAGTATTAATCCTGAAGTTGGGCCGTCATTTTGTTTAGTATCCAGCCTAAGGTTGACTCAATGATCATGACCGGTCTAGGCTGTTTTTGCTATCCCTAGGGATAATATGATGAAAACATTAGTTAAACGCATACATACCATGATTATAGATATATTAAACACTACCTTACCCAAACTTACAAGATTTCTTAATTCAAAAAGTTGTGCATTCGAATCTTTATATATATATATAAAAGAAGGTGTCATTCACTTAAAATTTTGAAACAAGATAAGAGTGAACATATATTTAATTTTAAATTATTAAATTATTAAATAATTCATATTTATTTTATAAATATCTAGTCAATATGATTTTTTGGAATATAATGACTATTAAAAAGTTGATTAAAATTTGTTAGATTTTCAAATAGTTTGATAATTGACTTTTAAAAATTATCAATAAACTTGTTTATAGTTTTAGTTTTATAATATACGCTTTCAATTTTTGTCATAAACTCTCATTATGAGCTTCAAAACGACCTCGCGTAATATCATGTAAAGTATCATGTATTGAAAGCAAATTGGTTTTAAAATTTGCAATTAAAAATCTTAACGGAACGAATTTTATAAAATTAGAAGCATAACAGAATTATTAATAATTTTAAAAAATTAAGGAATATATTGGTAGTACGCAAATTTAACCTAAAAAGATTTTTCTTTTGTAAAATTATAAGGGTTTAGATCACCTGTTTTTGTTACTCTATGCCTAACCTGTTTTATGAACATTTGATCCTATTGTAATTGACTCCTAATGTTAATACATACTTTACCCAATATAAGAATAGAGATCCTGGAAAGCAAAACAGAATAAGAAGTGAGACGCGGCTTGTCGAAGCTATCTAATTAGGTGTACGTGTGCTTGTGTAGAATCTTTTTGGTCCTTAACCCACAACTTGCGGTTTGTTTAGATTTTAGAATTGGGAAAACAAAACTATTGAATTTGAGTCACTTCACGGAGAAAATGCCTGTCTCTCTCCCTATATATATATATATATATGTCATACACCTGCTAAGGTGCGTTAAAGAAGATGTTGGTAAAGGAAAGCAAAAAAAGAAAAAGAGCGAGCAGCTTATCAGGAATGGGGCAACTTGCCAAAGCCAAATCGTCCAGTGCTTTTTGAGGAGTGACTGAGTGGGCATCTTTGCTTTGCACAACCATCATGGAGCACTTTCCTTGTTCCTTCCAAGTTCCAATCCCTCCATCCTACTCACTCAGATTCCCATCAATAATTTCAGCTGGGCTCACCTATAAAATCACTTTTTTGGGCTTTTCCTTCCTATATGGCCCATCATCAATGTACATGAGTATGACATTTGACATGCTATTTTGGTACTGATCTTATCTTTAAAAAAATAAAAATATATAATTAAACCTATAAATTAATTTTGAATTATTAATGTATTAAAATCTTGGTATATCCAACGTTTTAATTACCTATGACAGTTTACTAAATTGAAATTAATATTCAATAATTCAATTTCAATCTCGAATTTAAGAGGGTCAGATTAATTTAATCAAAATAATATCCATATGACCATTTCTCTTTGACAGTCAATGGTCAATTTCTATAAGCCTTAGCCGATTCTTTTCTGTTAAAGTTCCTTCAAGTCTCGTGTCAACTCAGGTCTCATTTCAGATCCTGACAAGTTTTACTCAGAAATTGATAGGAAGAGAAGGTCTTTATCCATACATCACATACATGTGGTCCTTCCAGATGAGAAATCGTAGCAATGATGATCCTACGTGGATAATAACCGATATAAGTGCATTATTGTACTTTTTCCATGTAGCTTGATTAGTTTATTATGAGATGTACAGAGTTTTGGAAATTGGAATATGGTCCCTACTCTTGTAGTGCGAATTTCCCTACAACGATCATCGAGGAGAATATATTTCCCACTTCCACACACTCAAAGCATTTTATACTCTCTATCCTATCTCCATTTAACAAGAATCTGAATGAGTTTTAAAGTGTCTGACTTCAAGTGATTTCTTATACATACACGTGTTACCCCAATGCAAGCTTTGCGTGCCTCTAAGAGGTCAACTCAGTTAATAAGTATGTGCGGCCAACATAATATCATAATATAAATAATAAAAGAAATTATGTTATTCTTAAAGTGATTGGTGATTAATAAATATAAAATTAGAGAAAACTGAACAAAATGACCCATTTGATTTTTGAAAGATTATATATACCGATACTACTCCTAAATAAGATAAAAATTAGCTATTGCCATTAAAGGATTGGACACAACACTCTATTTCTTCGTCTTCTGTAAGATTGGTGATCGGCAAAGCATCACAACATAGCCAGTCATTGAGCAATGTGAAACATGACAACTTGCCCAATTTGAGTTGCAGAAAGCTCAAAGTCGTAAATTACTGTTATCTTAAAGGAGAATGCCTTGACTTAATTGCCTTTTAATATAGCGCACACCATATATAGTCACTTCAAAATACTCTGTATGTGGTGTTTGAGCAACTACAACATAATATGAACCGCATACAAAATTTTGAGCCAAGTGATTAGGAGATAGATGAGACGTCCTATTAGTCGTGTACAAAGTCTCGAGTTGAGCAAACTTCACCATCGTCCAAGCCTAGATGATGACCTTGCTTAATCAGAGTGTCCATCGATTTGCTTCCAAGTAGTCTTGTTTTGGACAATATATCCAAAGCATATTTTCACTAACATAAGAATAACTCTTTGGAAGAACGTGCCACTTTAATCCTCAAAAAATACTTCAATACCCTCCAAATATTTAATATCGAAGCATTTATGTAGGTACAACTTAAAATTCAAACAAGCCACTATATTGTTCCTTATCAAAATGATGTCATCCATATATACCAATAATTTAAAAAATACACTGTCTTTCTAAAAAGTAAACAATGAATAATTTGCTCGAGAATGAGCAGAACCATACCTCTTTAGCACTTTGGTCAACTTGGTGAACTAATTTTAAGAAGCCTGCACAACCCATAAACTGACGTGTGTAATCGACATACATTGTCTTCTTGACCTGTTCTAAATTCACAAGGAAGCTTAATGTATACTTCCTTTTCCAAATCGTCATATAGGATTACGTTCATAACATCCATTTGATGCAACTCCTAATCTCGCACAACTGGTGCAGACAGAAAAATATGAATGGCCATGAGCTTGGTAACTGAGCAAATGTCTCGTGAAAATTAAGACCTTCAATTTGTGTGAAACCTTTTGCTATCAATCGTGCCTTGTATCGCTCAGCTATTTCATCTGACTTATATTTGATCTTACAATCAATTGACTTCTTTTTAGGTGACAAAGTCTCTAAAGACCATGTATTTTTCGCTTCAAGGGTGAGAATTTCTTGGGCCATTGCATCTCGTCATTTTACACTTTTCACAATCTCTACATAGCTCCTATTCTTAACCTTTGAGGTTATGGCCACTAAAAATGCCCAATAACCTTGAGAAAAATTATCAAATATCATATAATTCGCTAAAGGGTAAGGAGTACCTGAGGAGCTTTTATGTTATAGCTAAAAATTGCCTCAAACTTCCTATAATGGCAGAATAAACAACATAGTCCTGTACCTGAGTCGGTTGACGAGTCATTCGTTACAATCTACTATCTATTGCTTAAGCTCTACCAATCTTCTAGTGAGAACTGTTGCCTGCCCTTTAACTCTAGATTTTCACTCTTGATTTTGTCTTCTCTCTCATCACTCATCTCTGGCATATCAAAACTTTCCTTAAAGTAAAGATTAATATCCTAAAGTTGACGCTCATTCTGTTCATTACTTTGAGCAAAAGGAAAAATATTTTTATGAAATGAAACATCATGAGAATTAAAAAATCACCCTTTGTGAGGTCATAAAGCCTCAAACCTTTTTTCTCATATGAGTATCTTACAATGATACATCACCTGCTTCTGGGCTCAAATTTATCCTTTAGTCTTAGATCATTATGAGCATAACACAGGCAACCATACACTTTAGCATGTTTGTAGAACGATGTAACACTAAACAAAATCTCATGTGGTGATTGTTTGTTCAATTTAACAGTCGACATTCTATTTATCAAATAAGTTGTAGTCAAAGCACATTTATGCCAAAAACGAACAAGTAAAGTCGTTTGAAATTGCAACACCCTTGCTTCCTCTAAAATATTCCTATTTTTACATTCTACTCTCCCATTTTGCTATGGTGTATTCGTATAACTAGTTTTATGAATAATACCCTTCTCTTTATATAATTCTCGCATTGACCCTAAATCAAACTCTAACTCATTATCGCTTCTTATGCACTTTAAAATCTTCCCAAATAAAGTTTCGACCAATTTGAAAAAAGAAAATAAGCATCAATTAGCCTTACTTTTTTCTTTCTGTAAATAAACTCAAAGTGCACAACTCTATTCATCCTCAATAGTAATAAAATAGTTTACCCCATAAGATGACGTATTACTATAAAATCCTCATAAATCACAGTGGATAAGCTTGAAACAACTTGCAGCATTGTTAATACTCAATAATAATGGAAAATTTGCTCGAAAACAGACATTACAAATATTATTGTTCTTAAAATATATCCTACTAATATCAATAATAAAATATAAGTGTTGACTTGACTAATGTCTAAGACGTTGATGCTAGACTGTGAAGGAGTCCACTCTTTTTGTCTTCACAGTCGAATGCAAACTTACATACTTGAAGTGGTTGACCCTTCTAAAGCTCACTCACTCCAATGGTCCAGTTAGCATCATCGAGGAACAGTCTTGTATTACACAAAGCTCATTAATGAACATAATTTGACAATTTAACTCAGTAATCAACTAGCATAGGGAAGTCCAATTACAAGCCAAACTAGGCATATAAATGACATTAATTAAATTCACATATTGACTTAATATGATTCGACCCATCATTTCCGCAATGGTCTTAGCTCTATTTTCCAAAATTACTAGCAGAGTTGTTGCTTCTTTAACATTGCATATCAAATCCAAGCAACTTGTCATATGATTAGATGTGCCTCTGTCCAATAAATATATAAGCTTTTTAGAATCCTTTACAAAAAGCTTCTTAGAGTTATCACGATTTAGAAGTGTTAATAATTTCAAAAACTGTTTGCTTTATAGGCCTGGAATGTTGCTATTGCTTTCAAAATTTCCTCGTGTGGTATAAAAAGCTTGAGGCCTTCCTAGGGTTCATTCACCTCCTGAGTTGTCCTACTCTGGATTGAGGGCTGACGCAGTGCAATTTTGGCCTCGTGGCCCTCTCCACCAAATGGGATTGCTGACGACATCAAAGCACTTCGAAACTTCATGGCCAGTCTTTCTATAGTGATTGTCCAACCTGAAGACCAAACTTTGGATTGGTCATTTGCTGCACCACTAAGGCCATCACCTCAACTTGTTCTTCTTAGCCTCAAACAATAAATTTGTGGTGCTCTTCTCTAGTAATCAAGGCAAAAGTCTTACTAACAGTAGGCAAAGGATCTATACTCTGATAGAGAAAAACTAAAGAGACAATTTTTTTTAAAGTTTGAAAGATTACATATATATATATATATATAGACACACACACACACACAACCATATATGTAATCAATATTACTTTCAAATAAGGTAAAACATTAATCGCTACTTAAGATAAAGTAACTCCTATTTGTATTTCCAATAATATAAAACAATAACAACAACACCTAGTGATTGATAGTCTCGCTAAAATACAGGATTTGAGGATGTTCAGTAATATGCAACCTTATCCTTACAAAGTAGAGAGATTATTTCCAATAAACACATGTAGTGCAAATTAACAATAATCCAAAATATAAATAAATACACATAACTATACATATAAACATGTGTATTATAATATGTATATAACACGGTAAAGATTAACAATACATGATAAATTAAGTAAATAAATATACAAAGTAATAAAAAGAGACAAGTAGAAGAATAAATCACATTAGCCATTGAGATAAAGTAAATAGAATAAGTAAAAAATTACTCTTGCTAAATAACTAAGAGAGAAGTACTACTTAATCAAAATATTAAGGATATCTATAAAACAAATGACTCGAACAAGAAAGTGTAGAGGACTTAAGAGAACGATAAAGACCTCTCTACATGAGTTCATTTATCTGTATCTTAGTACATCAAAATTTTCTATTGTAGGTCATGTCTTTAGTAAGTTCCAGCAAAGTCATTTCATTCTTGATCACTTCAACCCAATTCTTTTTAGGCCTTTCTTTTTTCCTCTTACAGTCTCTAAGTGTTATTTTCTCAATCTTCTCACTAAAGCATCAAGGGTGTTTCCTTTTCACTTGTCCAAACCACCTAAGTCTCGTCTTTCTTAATTTATCATTGATACTCACCACCTTTAATTTGTCTCTTACCAATATATTCTTAACCTTATGCCCTTGTTTGATGGCCCAACACTTCGCTTATCATAGTCAGTTTAAGAGCTAAACGATATAGTTTACCTTTGAGCTTGAGTGATATCTTCTTGTCACATAAAACTCTTAATGTACTTCTTCATTTAAGCCACCCTGATTTGGTATGGTAGACTATATCTTCATCGATCTCTCCATTACTTTGAATGATAGACTCTAGGTACTTAAAACACTATTTATGTGGTATAACTTCTGAACTAATCTTTACCTCCACATCAAGATCCACCCTATGGCCCAAAAATATAAACTCTTAAGCGTTCAGTTTTAGTCCTGCTCAATTAAAAACCTCTCTATTATAATGTATTCGTCCAACGTTCTAACTTAACATTGACTCACTCTTTTGTCTCATCCATTAAAGACAATATTGTCAGCAAATAATATACACTAAGGTACATCCCCTTGAATATTATTAGTGAGCTCATCCATCACTACTACAAACAGAAAAGGGCCTAATAAGGAATCTTGGTGTAACCTAATGTTGATAGAAAAATTTTCTGTATCTCACCCTATCGTCTTTATTCTAGTCTTTACCCCTTCATACATATCTCTAATAATCTTATATAAGACAAACGAACTCCCTTAGCCTCTAAACATCTCTACAAAATTTCCCTGGGTACCCTGTCATATGCCTCCGTTAAATCAATAAAAACGAAGAGTAGATTACTTTGTCTTTCCTTATAATAATATAAATAATAAATAATTTTAATTTACAAATAATTCTGTATTTAATAATAATTATCACCAGTAACTGCTAAATAATAATTCTATAATTAATCTTTATTATTAATAATATTTATTTGTTAATAAACATAACATAAATTATTTAGTGTAAGTATTTTTTAGGCATGGTTTAAATGGTTAATAATAATTTTAAAAGTTTTTACATGTTTGTGTCTTAGGGTTAATTATAGAAAAATTTTCAAATTTTACTAACTTTAGTAATATTAGCTTAAACTTTAAAAGGTAGAGCTAAAATGCTACAACTTTTAATTTTTAGCAAAAGTAGCCAGATATTAAGTTTTTCGTTAATATGGATGATGTGGTAAGTCATATTAAATTATTATTTTTACCACGTAGCTGTCACATAATGTATTTGTATTACATACAAATTTTATTATTTAATAAATTAAAAATATCAAAAAGTCTAAAATAATTATACACTCCTTCATAATGGTAACAAAGATGAGAATGTTACGTTGGATGCGCAATTTTATTAGAATAGATAAAGTTAAGAATGTAATGACAAAGGACAAATTAAAGGTGACTAATATTGTTGAAAAATTAAGAAAGATAAGGCTTAGCTGCTTAGGTGGTTTAGACATATTAATAGGAAACACCAAGATGTTCCGTTAAGAAGATGTGAGAATATTGTACTTAGAAATTGTAAGAAAAAAATGAAGGCTTAAGAAAATTTTGGGAGAAGTGATCAAGAATGATATGAAACTGCTGGAATTTACCAAAGACATGATCTGTAATAAAAAACTTTTTAATATTAAGATACAGATAAAGAATCTCTCATAAAGAGATCTTTGTGGTTCACATTGGTCTTTTAATATTTTTCTCTTATAGTTAATCTAAACTTTTAAATATGTAATACTTACCTCTAAGGGATTTATCCTAAGTTTTTTTATTATTATGTTTAATCTTTATCGTATTATTTAGTTTATTAATTATTATATATTTTATTTAATAAGTATTTGTTGTTGTTGTTATTATTATTATTATTATTATGATTATGATTATTATTCTTTTTTAGTGGATCATTTGAAAGCAATCTCTCATCTAGTTAGAATAAAGTTACATACTATGGAACCTCTTCAGATCTCGTGTGTCAACGAAATTTTTATTGAATTATTGTTTTATATTTTTTATTTATTAAATAAAAAATTCATATATAGTACAAATATAATACGTGGTAGCTATTTGGTAAAAATAATGATCTATATGACTCGCTACATCATCTATATTAATGAAGAACTTAATATTAGACTATTTTTTGTTAAAAATTGAAAGTTAAAATATTTTAGCATTACTTTTTAAAGTTCGAGTTAAATAAGTGAAGTTTATAAAAAATTTTTGCAATTAGCCCTTTAATTTTGTTATAGATTTCTTTGTTATATTTTTAAAAGATGATGGGTAAGTTACAAAGGATAAATAAATATTCGTTTGGCTTTTATGTCTTGACATGTTTTTCTTTAATTTTTTTTATTTTTTATACTTGTTATGAAGCAATTTAAAGTACCTTAAATTATTTTTATCTCTCAGTTAGATATTAATTGCAAAATATCTTAATATGATAAATAATTTTTTTCATATTAATATATTAAAATAATCTTTTCATTATAATTTAAGTATTTATTTAGATAAATGAAAGGGTTAAGAAATTATTATTTTAATAATCATTGGAAAATGTCATTTAAATTATTTATACGTGCAAAATTATCATTAGAACGATTATACTTGCCGACCATCGATGCACTCGTCGGCTGAGAACGAGCATTGAATGAGCAATTCAATATTAATATACAATAATTAAAATAATATTAGTTACATTAGTAACAAAAATCACCCTAATAATTATATATTATATCGGCACCTTAGATACAGCCCTAATTAAAATCAAGCCCAAGCCAATTTACCAAACATCTTCTTTTAGAAGTATAACAGTGACATCTTTAACAAATTAAATGTCCAATTGTAAAAAAAATTATAAACTTTACTCATTGAGCATTCAAAATAAGATATAGTAATCTCGTCATGCACATGATTTTGTGAATTAATGTAAGCACCATATAGTATGAAACGATCTCAAATAATTTAGTTCCAAGAGGCAAGCAATCGTGTAGGTAGGTAGCCTCAATTCAACTTTCGAGTATGTGTAGTAAATTGGCTCGGGTTCGATTTTAATTAATGTTTAAAAGTTGGGTTTGACTTTAATTAACGTTTAAAGGTGGATTAATTATAAAAATATCAAAATTTATTTAATTTTGTAATAACAATTCAAATTTTAAAAACAAGGTGAAAATATTCTAAATTTTAATTTTTAGTAAAAATAGTTATTCGTTAAGTTAAGTTATTTGTTAATGTAGATGATGCAACTGAGTTATGTTGGGCTAATTTTTTCATCTAAGTGCTTACTACATATTGTATTTGTGTTATATATCTATGATTTTGACAGGGGTAATACTGGGACTTCTAATATTTTTTCAAAAAATCATGTTCTAGATTTTATCTAGTTTTATAGCCTCTTGTTAGCCGCTGTCTAACCGTTGAGTCTTACTTGACTTTTTAGCTCAAGTTGACCAATTAAAGTATGGTTTGCGAGTTGCTCATCTACTATCTATCACTTATTGAGTGTGTTTTGTTGAGTGCCTTTTAACCACATTCACAATTAATCATTTGTCAGTTATTATTATTATTCTATTCTATTTATTTATTATTATTTTCTCTCTATTTGTGTATTGCCTTACCTATTTGTCTTTATTAACGTTACTATAGTTTTTCTTTATTTGTGTATTTATTTTAATTTTATTTGTTTACTTATTTTAATTTTATTTACATAATCTTTTAATATGTTAATTTTACTTATTTACTTTTTAACCTGCATCACTCTTTTATTGTCACATTTGTATGTGGGTCTACTAGAAACAGCCTCTCTGCTATGTAGGGGTAAGGTTGTGTACTATCAGACCTCTCCAGACTCTTCTTTATTGTGAAATTTCGAACTGGGTGATGATGATGATAATGATGTAATAAACCACATGAAATAAAATTTATACGTGGCATAAATAGAATGCATGATATTCGTGTGACAAAAATATTAATTGGACATAACTTGCCGCATCTACATTAATGAGAGATTTAATATCAAACTAAAATTAAAATATTTTAATGTCACTTTTTAAAATTTACGCTAATATTATAAAATTGAATAAGATTCATAATTTTTTAATAATTAACCTTTAAAAGTTTGAGTGGTTGAATTTTAAGTTAAATTTAAATTACAGAAATTCGAATTACCCAACTCAAATGAATTTAAAGTTGATTCAACCAAATTTTAAAATAACGACAAAATGAAGCTATTTTAAGTTAATTGTTTCAGAAATAAGTTCGGACCAAGAAAAAAAGATTGTTTGAACCCGACTCGACAATTATCATTCTTACTTTAGAGAAAGAGATTGATCAGATGGTCAGGAGGTACTGATCGCAAGCGCATGCGGTGATTAGGATGAGATGCAGTTTAGCTACAATACCTTATCAGGAAAAAGAAGCACTGAACTGATGTTATTCTCTACGTGAGTTAGTGGGTATAAACATAAAGCCTCTTTATGCAAAGATATGCATATGGCTCTCTTTCTCAGTAGGAGAATTGCTGCAGGAACCTGCTTTGTCATCATCAAGGTTTACTACAGTGTTATGATCATCTCAATCCCACCCCCACATATATACTTCTTTGCTTCTTCACCTCCTTCCTCTGCAACCACCATCTTAACCATCTCAGAACTTTCCTTCTCTCTAACTTTTGTCTGAGGAATGGATCTTCTTCGGTCTATTTTCTGCCTTTTCCTGACATTTGTTTCTCTAATCTATCCTCTGCGAGCTTTTAGTGATACACAAGCACAAGCTCAGTTTTTTAATTTAGTTAAAGCTTCTCTTTCAGGGAACGCCTTGTCTAACTGGGATGTTGGTGGAGCGAAGCCGTACTGCAATTTTACTGGGGTTGGCTGCAATGGTGAAGGAAAGGTTGAGAAGGTTGACATGACAGGTTGGTCATTAACTGGTCGTTTCCCATCTGGGATTTGCTCTTATTTGCCTGAGTTACGTGTTCTTCGCCTCGGGAACAATCATTTTCATGGCGACTTTCTTCACAGCATCGTTAATTGTACTGTTTTGGAAGAGGTCAACTTGAGTTTTCTGTATCTCACCGGAACACTTCCTGATTTCTCGCCTCTGAAGTTTCTTCGGATACTTCAAATGTCCAACAACCTTTTCGCTGGCAAGTTTCCAATGTCAGTTACTAATCTCACCAACCTTGAGGTACTTGACTTCAATGAAAACGCCGAGCTCAGTTTGTGGCAACTTCCAGAGAACATTTCCAGGCTGACAAAGCTCAAAACTATGATCTTGAGTACTTGCATGTTGTACGGTCCAATACCAGCTTCAATTGGAAACATGACCTCTCTTGTTGATCTTGAATTAAGTGGGAATTTCCTTACAGGCCCCATTCCAGCAGCGATTGGATTATTGAAGAACTTGCAACAGCTTGAGCTCTACTACAACTACCACCTTTCAGGAATCATTCCTGAGGAACTTGGAAACTTGACAGAGCTCATCGATCTGGACCTCTCAGTCAATACGTTGACAGGCCAGATTCCAGAATCTATATGCCGCCTTCCCAAGCTGGAAGTTTTGCAGGTTTACAACAACAGCCTTACTGGGGAAATACCAAGTGCTATAGAAAACTCAACCAGCCTGCGCATGTTATCACTTTATGATAATTCTCTATCAGGTGAAGTGCCGAAAAATCTGGGGCACATGTCAGACATGATTGTCCTAGACTTATCAGAAAACCGCCTGTCAGGTTCTTTGCCAACAGACGTTTGCAAGTCAGGTAAATTAATGTACTTCCTTGTCCTGGATAATATGTTTACCGGAGAGTTGCCTGATAGCTATGCCCAATGTAAGACACTTATACGTTTTCGAGTCAGTCATAATCGATTGGAGGGGTCAATACCTGAACAACTTTTTGGTCTAGCACATGCTTCGATCATTGATTTGAGTTACAACAATTTTAGTGGTCCGATTGCAAAAGCAATTGGAAGTGCTAGAAACTTGTCAGAGTTGTTCATGCAAAATAACCTGATTTCAGGTGTTCTGCCTTCTGAAATTTCTGGGGCCATCAATCTAGTAAAAATTGACCTCAGTAATAATGTCCTGTCTGGACCCATTCCCGCTCAAATTGGCAATCTAAAGAAGCTAAACCTACTTATCTTGCAAGGCAACAAGTTGAATTCCTCCATTCCTGAGTCATTTTCTTTGTTAAAATCTCTCAACGTCCTCGATCTCTCCAATAACCTCTTGACTGGCACCATCCCAGAAAGTCTCATCGAGTTGTTACCAAACTCCATTAACTTCTCAAACAATCGTCTTTCAGGTCCAATTCCTCTTTCACTGATTAAAGGAGGGTTGGTAGAAAGCTTTGCAGGGAATCCAGGTCTTTGTCTTCCAGTCTATGATAATTCATCACGCCAGAATTTTCCAATTTGTTCTAAAACTTGCAACAGAAAGAAGCTAAACTCCATCTGGGTGATAGGAATCTCAGCATTTATCATTCTTGTTGGAGGTCTCTTATATCTAAAACGTCGATTCAGCAGAGCAAGAGATGTTATGGAACATGACGAGACCATGGACTCGTCCTTCTTTTCATACGATGTAAAGAGTTTCCATCGAATAAGTTTCAATCCACAGGAAATCCTCGACGCAATGGTTGATAAGAACATAGTGGGGCATGGAGGATCTGGAACTGTGTACAGAATTGACTTAAGTGGTAAAGAGGTTGTTGCAGTTAAAAGGCTATGGAGTAAGAGAACCAAAGATTCAGTTTCAGAGGATCAGATGATTTTGGACAAGAGCTTGAAAACTGAAGTAGAGACTCTGGGGAGCATAAGACACAAGAACATAGTCAAGTTGTATTGTTACTTCTCCAGTCTGGATTGCAGCCTGCTTGTTTATGAATACATGTGGAACGGAAACCTGTGGGACGCTCTTCACAAAGGGTCCATCGATCTGAATTGGCCTACCCGTCATCAAATAGCACTTGGAGTCGCTCAGGGCTTGGCATATCTCCACCATGATCTGTTGCCGCCGATCATTCACAGAGACATAAAATCAACCAATATCCTACTTGACATTAACTGTCAGCCAAAAGTAGCAGACTTCGGAATTGCAAAGGTTTTGCAAGCTAGAGCAGGCAAGGATTCGATCACAACTGTTATTGCAGGAACCTACGGTTACTTGGCTCCAGGTAATTTACTATTGCAAATCTGAATTAGATTATCAGTTAAAACCATCTGTTTCTTTGATTCATGAACATGCTTCTTTCAGGATAACCTTATCATGTTTTCTTAATTTGCCAACCATTTTATTGAACTTTAAACACTTCACTGTCACAGAATATGCATATTTGGCTAAAGCAACCACCAAGTGTGACGTCTACAGCTTTGGGGTGGTATTGATGGAACTAATAACTGGGAGGAAGCCTGTAGAGGCAGACTTTGGAGAGAACAAAAATATTGTGTACTGGGTATCTACAAAAGTGAACACCTTGGAAGGTGTCATGGAGGTATTGGACAAACGCTTATCGGAAACTTGCAGGGATGAGATGATTGAGGTTCTTAAGATTGCCGTCCGATGTACCAGCAGGAACCCAGCCTCTCGCCCAACCATGAACGAGGTTGTTCCGCTGCTGCTGGAGGCTGACCCTTGTAGATTCCATTCATGCAAGTCGTCAAATAAGGCCAAAGAGGCATCAAATATCACTAAGATAAAGAACCAAGTTGATTCATGAGTTGAAATTTGGAGTTTACTATAGACTAGGATTAGCCTCTAAAGATCACCTAATAGACTTTTGTCTTTAAAGAGTAATTTACAGTATATTTCTTCGTTGCTTTCCTTTTCTTTTGTTTCCTTGTTGCTCTGTAAGAGTTGATATGGAAGGAACTTGATCGAGCATGAGCTGCTTTAGAGTAACGCTTGGCGTCCATATAATAGACCCACATATGAATCATTCCCTAGCTTTTGAGACATTTGTTTTCTTTTTGCTTTTTCTTTCTCTTTATCATTGCTCTTTACTAGTGGAAAGAGGGTCTAAAAGAGCACATTATTGGCCATGGGTGGAAGGTTCTGATACCCCATTGGCTCTTCTTTTGCACTCAAAGTGAAGTGGATCCTGATTCTTATAATAACTCGGTGGCATGATTGATTCACGCACAAGAGGTCCCACTTTAACGAAGCTAATCCTCAAGAAAAACATATCAATCAAGGATTGGTTGATTAGCATTCTTGTCTCCATTTTAAGTTAGGGACAGAAGTGAAAGGAGAACCCTTTTCTTTTTTCTTTTCATTCTTGCTTTTTTACAAGTGAAATTTGATTGCTTTTTCTCGAGTAGTAGCTGTAAGGATGTGACTGACACTAAGCTTGTGTGACCGTAGATAGTGAGGCCAAGAAGCTCCACTCACATGTTGGAACCCAAAAGTTGTCCTGACTCGTCAGGCATATGATTCTCCATTCGTGTACCCTATATATCTAGCATTTGTGGGTGGGAAATGGTATTTGTTCCAAGTCAATTCGCAGAAAGAAATTGAGATTCTTCGATTCTAATTATAACAAGCATTTGGACTGCCAAGAACAGTCAATCATGTTTAGTGCTTAAACCAGTGATTGTTCTGCCAAGTAGATGTAACTGTATCTCCATCTAGCAACTTGGAACAAGCATAAATTGGTAAAATATAAAATTAAAAAAAAATAGAATAGGTTCATGTCTTTGCATAGTCAGGAGTGGCCTTTGGGGTCCTATTCTACTAGAATAAGATTCATGGTTGAAGAAACAGTTTTTGGTATGAAAAGACCGGGCATCCCAGGACGTGTTTCTCTATGACAAGAAGATAATAATCCAGGATAGTCATGTCTTCTTTAGGTACAAAGGGAAAGATTTACAGGAAAGTTCAAAGTAGAATAATAATTACATGTCCACTTTTACCTCTGTTTTATCCATTTTGTGATCACCAAGGGGAAAGAGGTGATCGCAATGATGGGTTACACTGAAAGAACAAAAATTTGTGGTTCTTAAGAAAGTTGTCTTTTCAGGTTTATGACAAAGCAATTTCCTGTTTGTACCACTCGGTAATGGTCGCTAATGGGGAGGCCACTCATCCACCTTAAAACTATAAATTATAGGATGGTAAAGGAACATTACAGAGCATCAGGAATTGAGCATCGACAAGAGCGTGGATCATCGCTTCCCTCCTGAATAAGAAGTGCCTGAGACTAGATAGTTTCCAAGACACTAAGGACGGCTTTGAGGAAAATTTAGCCTTTTGAAGCTCGTGGGCTAAACGGACAAAACAAGGCCTTCCATGAAGGGAAATTCAAAGTTGTAGTCAAATGTACGTTAAATCCGACTCTATAATTGTCCAAGGACTGGGGAAAGACTCGGTGTGTTCCCTTCTTTAGCCCATTAATGATTGCATGTCCCTAATTATTTTAAACATCATGATTTAAACTTTTTTAAATTAAAATAAATTAATTAAATTTTATTTACTAATTTAATAATTAAATATTAAATATTTTAACAATCTTTTTTAATCATATTTTAAATTTTTAAAATTTATTTAATCTTTAACTAATTTTATGACAGTTTAACACAGATTGAATTTTTTAAATCTTAAATTTTTATTTTATGAGTTTAACTTCTGATTTAGTTTTTAAAACATTGCTTATATAAACCCTTAAAATCACACTTAAAATTGATAAGAACAAGTCTTAATTAGCTTATAGAGATTTGCAGAAGGGTAAATTGGTCAGTGCTTGGGAGAGGCCAGTTGAATTCTGCAACGCTCGATCCAAGAAACTACAAATGCAAAGCCGCAAGGTGGTAACTGATAAGACAATTCACGCACCGGACAGATGAATATAAAATCTAATTAATCTGTACTCGTCTCAAACTCAAAACGGTTTTTTTAAATTCCGTATTATTTTAAAAAATAATAGATCAAGAATTAATGAAATATAAAAGAAGAACTTATATGATTGTGAAAAAAAAAAGATTTTTTTAAAAAATAAAATTTAAGGAGCTCCATTAATCCAATTAAATATATGCAATTAGGGTTAGGTACATATAGAAAAAAGGGGTAAGATGTTTCTTAGAGGGTGGTTGAGTTGGTAGAATAGGAGATACGATATTGAAGGTCTTATGTTCGAATTCTCTTACCTATATTCTCTTGATTGAGCCTGTCGTATAAGACTTGTCTAGTGTAAAATACCCGATTGATGTAATTTATAGGCTATTATGTTTATGTCAATTTGAAAATTTAACTCATGCATATTTAAAAAATAGCAACCGGAAACTCCCTATTCTAAAAAAAAAGGTACGATTCATTTTAGGGTGGTAGACGTAGGGATGTCAATTAGGTTGGGCTGAGCTTGAGCGGACCAGCTCATCCTGACCTGCGGTCTGACCTGTCCATCAATTTTTTAAAGAAAAAAACTAAAATGACCCGTTTATGAAAAAACGAGCGGAACGGACCATGATTAACCCGTGATATGCCTAACCTAAACTAACAACGGGCTAACCTAAGCCGAGCTGAAATTGCCATCTACTCGTATAATAATCCGACGTTTACGGCACAACACAGCAGGCTCTCTATCCTTGTTGCTGTAAATAAAAAATAAATAAAAAAAGGAAAAATCACTTTCAAGTTTCAATTGCAGAGAGAGAGAGAGGGGACGGCTCTTCACTCCCTAACACATTAATCAACTACCTCTTATCATTAAACAGTTTTTAATTAAATACCCTCATTATTAAAGTTTTTTTAATTATTATATTACTAAAGGTTGCTTGAGGCTCTTGGTCTTACGTTTGACAGTTGGCATATGCTTGTGCTCGCTTCTAGTAGTACGGCCATTTCTCATTGGCTCAATCGGCTCCGGACGCCTTTGGTTGGTAAGCAATCAAGCAAAAGTCTAGTCAAATTATTTTTTTATTATGTAATTCTTTTAAATTTTAAAATTTTGTATTTTTACTGAAATAATAATAATGAACTATGCGAAGAGGGTATTAAATGGTGACCGTATAAAAATTGAAATTGTTGAGGCATAACGTTGAAGGTATGATGTGGGAGTTAGAAGGTTGTTTTCATTTTTCTGACATTACCATCTACCAAGCCTATGTTAAATAATAATTTGTTAAATCACTCACTACCTATAAATTTAATTAATTATTATTATTATTATTATTATTATTATTAAAAAATTCTCACAGATAAGGATACCTTACTTTATTTCTTGAATTATAAGATAAAACCTTATTTATAATATATAATGATAATCACTTAGGTTTAACTTTTTCTTAATTTTAAAACTAATTAATGCTCGTAAATTAGATAATCGAATAATTTAAACTTTAAATGAAAAAGATATTTTTAAATAAAAATTAATTAATTAATTTTGATTTATAAAAATTTATTAATTTATAAAAAATAACTAATTAATTAATAAATTGATTAATTTTTAAAAACAAAAGTTATTAAAATAAATCGAATCTAAAAGTTAAAAACAGAATAAAAAAGTTATAGGTCAAATTTTTTACGGCTGAACTGTTCGAACAGATTTTATTTCATATTTTGAATTTTATTAATTTAAAATTTCAATTATTTTTAATAATATTACTTAAAAACTATTTTTATTCATAATTACGTAGTATTAAAATTTTTATTTTGAAATATGATGTTATATTAAAATTATAGATAGTTAAAAATTAATAAATTGTTAATTAAAGATTTGATTAAATAATATAATGATTACATTTTGAAATATAAAGATTAAAATAAAGAATCAAATAAGAAAAGTTTAGATCAATTAATCTCTTAAGTAAATAAATGTTTTAGTTAATTTTTTTAAAAAAATAATAATTGAAAACAATATTCTCTTTTATTTAATTTTCTGTTTCTTTTTAGTATTTAGAGTGCAATGGGTAAAAAAAAGAAAAAAAAGTGAAAAAGATTGAAGCGGCAGAGGGGAGAAGGACAGGACAAGGCGGTGAATGTTTCAGAAGAGGAACAAAGAGAAAGTTGAAAGTGGCGTTTCACCGAAGTCTCCAAAAAGCCCAAAGCCTGCAGAGACTGACTGCCTCTCTTAGGCCAATCAAATTGACCCTTTTTAGACCCTTTTCAAGACAAACCATCCCTGCCCTTCCACACTCTCCCCTCTGCTTTTTCCTCTTTATTACTACTTAGTTATTAGTACTACTCTCTAAGACACCCAAGAACCAGACAGCTTTTTTCTTTCTTTCTCTTTTTTTTTTTGGGTTTTCCTCTAAGTTAAGGTATGTGTTTTTTGTTGGGCTCAACTGGGTTGCACTGTTCTCCTGTAATGGCTGTTGTTGTTGTTCTTGATCATGGGAACATGTTTTTGTCGTGGAATGACCGAGCAGCCCTTGGACACCACGAGCTACCCTCTTCCTGTGCCTCCCTAAATCGAAGGTCTTTTTGGAGCATTCATCGATAGGCAGTAGAAACAACAAATGCAGTAGGTGTGCTCAAAAGGCAGACAGGATGGAGCCAGGCAAACCATTATACATAGCTCATCTCTATTACTCTCTCAGAACAAAAACAAAAAAACAAAAAAAGGAGGAAATACAAGAAGAAGAAGAAGAAGAAAGTAGAGACCAACCAACCGCACCCCTTTTGATTTCTGTTTTTTTTTAGTTTTTATTTCTGGGTTTTCATTAATGGAGGACGAGGAGGAGCGCACAAGTCGTCGTCGTCGTCGATCATGGGTACGCTTTTAATTGCATCGAAATGCAGAGCCAAAGATGATAAAGGAATAATGGATTTTCCACACATATGTATGAAAAATACGTTGTTATTTGTACCCATCTCGTTTTTGTTCCTTTGTTAGCTTGAACGGTCATTGACCGGCGATTGATGTACGTTTCCTCTCAATTTTCCATGCTTCCATTGTGTTTCGTCAAAAAAATTATAATGATATTGCTTTTCCACGTCTCACAATGTGATCTGTGTTTTTTTCTTCATTATTTGTTTTGTCTGTATTCGTTGTTGTGTTCGTTTGCTCATTTGTTGTTGAATGTTTAGCTGCCAGAGAATCATATGTTTGTTGAGTAGTTTTCATTCGTTTGCTGTTCCAAGGAAGTAATGATTCTTGGGGTTTTGTTGGGATCTGACCAATTGGTGCGTGTGTGATTGTAAACGAGAGGTTGGGGTATGGTTAGTGTACCATTTTCATTTTGTGTGGTCCATATATGTTTCCAATTGAATGGCCTCTTGCTTTCAGTTGTATTGGCTGGGTCTGGTTGGGTTAGCTTAGGAGGCAGAATGATTTTGGCGGAATGTGGACTTTATGTTGTCGGTGGAAGATTAACTGGTGTATTCTTAATTTTCTCGTCACTATTTTATTAATTTGGAACTTAAGCTTGGTAAGAACTATGACTATCCTTAAGAATGATAATTGAAGCATTTTATAGTGAAACATTGAAATGTTCAACGAACTTTTGCTCCAAATACTCTTTGCTTTGCTTACTGTCACGTTTGGCATGATGATACGAGAAGAACCACCTGCAGGAAAAGTCATTCCTTTAACATGCTCCAATGTCAAGCATGCACGTTTATGAATTCGGGTAGTGATCAGAATCGATGAGTCTCCGTTTGCTGTTAATTGGAGCTGATAGAATCAACACTTAAATCTGTGATCCATATTTCTTGCTGCAAGCTTTGCCATTTAAGATTATGTCACCCTTGTTGTCCAAGTACTGAGTGCCCGGGATGTGCTGATAAGTAGGACTTTTCATACATAATGCATTCTGTATTCAGTTTGTGATATTTTTGTACATACTTGCGAGATAGTTGCCCTTTTTCACTGCATAAAACCATGCATCTTAGCCCTGTTGTTTTTGTGACTATATTCTGTGTAACTTAGAATGGTGAGAAATATTTACTGGTTTTGCCATTTTGGATCGTGATACATTTTAGCTTCATGCTTTTAGACAAATATGTTTTCAAGTAACAAATAAGGATTTACTGTTGCTATCCCTTGGGAATCCTTTTTCCCTATATTGGGCCTAAGGTGGCAAAATTTGTGATTTAACTGGGTCCGAGGAGTTTGATATTAAATTTCGTATGGTTTGAATCCATCCATCTGGATTGTGTGACCACTTTTATTTAGTTTATGTTGATTCTACATTAAATCAACTGCTACTCAATGAAAGTCGGAATAAGTTTTGTTGATTGCTCATTTTCTGGAAACATCATATTCTCAACTGTATGGTTGAGATTCCCTGTTTGCATCATCCATAATTAACGTGAAAGTTATTTATCTCTAGAACTGCTTTTCATCTTATCCTACTGGAAATAGCAGACGAACAAACCCTATTCTGCAAGTTCCACAGTAACACAGTAAGAATCATGGATCAAATACTTGTAATTCTTGTACACCAGCTGGGAATTTGCTCCCAAATTGCACAATGTTTTAGCTATGTGTTTCCTACATTATCACTCTAATTAACACCTAGCTCTTATTTTTCTGGTTTCTTTGTAAATCCAAGATTGCTTGGCGCACTTACTCCTAATAATCACTCATGAAAGTTTAATGCTATTGTTGAACATGTCTGATAGTAAGATGCCGGGTGTCACTGTGGCGGCTAAAACCTCAGGAATTTCGAGCAAATGGTTTGTTTAAACACATATTCAAAACAAAACGATTAGTACTCATATGACATCAAGTACTTGGTTTGCTATTGGTGAAGGTAAGGTATCATCCATCACTAGCATAATTTTATTCATATGTGGTATGGTCGAGTCGGTCGTGCTGGGCCCGAGCCCATTCGTAATGATCCACAGGCCGAGTGGTCCAATCTTCAAA
>JAOTAY010000002.1:3755863-3772535 GCA_025629805.1 Erythroxylum baracoense | reverse complement strand
CAAAAAGCTAACTTGAGCGTCGGAGAGGCCTATCGGGAAATAACCCCCGACGCGCCTTCTTTGTTTTGCAGGAATCCACAAGCCAGAATTCTTGTACTCAATAGTTGATTCCATGGATCCAAACGGCAACGTGCAGCCTCGTCAGAATCCGGCTGAACCAATATGTTATGTCCGTTGTGTTTTCCATTGTCTGTGATATCTCACATCTAACAGTGATTCCTAATAAAAGATTATTCTGTTTCCAACATCTTGGAGCATTTTGCTTGAGAAAATTGTTAATCTCAATGTGATATCTAGATTTTCCCTGCATGATCTTGAATCTGCAATTTGTTGCAGAATCCCGCAAACAAACATGCTTTAGCCAGCAGTTAATAATGGTTGTCCTTGTAAAGGGTTCACCATGTCTGTTTGCCTGCTCCTGTTGCTTGACGTAGTTTTATTAAATGGGATAACGTTTTCTGTTCATGAAACAGTGGAGATGTTGCCTAGGACATGCATGTTCTCCAAAGAAGACGGCAGGCAGTCTAAGATAAGAAGTGGGGCTTCTTGCATCTGTCGGGTTTCGATTTTAGAATGTTGGAATTGCAGTAATAACCTTTTGGAACTAACCTAGTAGGTGTATTATTTATATAGGAGGGTGTTGTTTTCGTTTCTTCTGTTTCACAGAAATGGAGAGGTGAAAGAGCAAATGGTTGTGGACCCATCTGATACGAATCAGACAACAGTTTGATGGTGGAAGCAAATAGCAAAAGCATGCATGGCATCCATGGTTTTTCCATTTTATGATCATCTTCTTCTTATCCTTCACACACCCCACTTGGTTACTCGATCTTTTGACTTTGAACTCAGACAATGATTTTGGAAACTTAGAATTAACAGTTTTCTATTCATTAGGAGTCATAAATTAGGCTTGTTTTTACCTTTCGAACTTTTTTCAAGCCTAAAGGTCGTAATGGCGGGCACTACAAAAGCTTTCAATTCATTCTTCTCAGTCCTTTCTTTGGCAGTAAACCAGGCACTTTCTAAAAAAGCAGCGCGTGCGCTTGCTGGTTGCGTGGCTTGTGCTTCACGTACTTGAAGTGGGCCCATTGATATTGATTGATAGAAATATAGAATCTACTCTTTGATTTTTAATTGATAGGAATATAGTTATTTGTAGCTGATAGATATTTTATTTGATTTTCATTTTTCTTCATTATTAATATTATTTTATTTATTTTAATTTTAATTTTAATTGGATCATTTGAAAATAATCTCTATTAGTTAGGGTTAAGGTTGCATATTATTGGACCTTTTAAGATTATGCATCTTAGTGAAATTTTTACTAGGTGTTTTTGTTATTATTATTATTGTTTGTATAAAATCTACTCTTTATTAATGACTCTTTTTTTGTATAATTTTTATATAATAATTTATAAATTTTATCTCCACATTTTTAGGAAAAAAATTACTTGATTAATGACTCATTTATGGATTTAAATAACAAATTAACATTTTTAATCTATCATCACAATGTTATATTATTCTTATAGTTATGTTAATAAAGTAATAAAAACAATAACATCAAATAAAAATTTTATTGAAATGCAAAGTTTGGAAAAATATATTATAACCGATAATATATATTTATTATTGATAGAGTATAATTAATTAATTAATTGTATTATAAAAATTAGATTAAAAATTTTTTAAAAATAGGGTTTAAATAATTTTTTCACCCATCATTACCAACTATCATAATTCATATACGTGAAGTTGTAATATTCAGCGGCAACTCATAATTTATAAAAATTTATTAATTTAAAAAAATTGACTGGTTAATTAATAAATTAATTTTTTAATAACAAAAATTATTAAAATAAATTAAATCGAAAAATTAAAAATCAAACTAAAAGGTTAAACGGTTTAAGATTTTACAGATGAACCAATCGAACAGATTGAAATTTTCAATTATTAATTTAAACATTTTTTTAATTTGAAATTTAAGACCATAATGAATTTTTTTTCCCTAAAATCTAGAACAAAAAAATTGAGGTAGTGTCAAATTTAAAATTATTTTAAAATCAGGTTTAGTTTGATTTAACCTAAATTAAAATTAAATAATTAAATATTTTCATTTTATTAAATATAATCAAAATAATATTATTCTAATTCTAAAAAAGAGTAAAAAGTACAATAATGTTGAGGAAAAAAAAGACAAAATAATAACAACATAACTCATACCCTTAAATTCAAGGAACTATAAGGTATTATTGGATGATCTGCTACTTAGTACCGTCCTAGTTTCTGGACAAGAAGATTCTCCAATTCCATTCTCTTCTTCATCAACAAAGAATACTTGTGAGCCAATTCTTGGTCTCCGGCACTAACTGCAAGCTTGCTGCTGAGAGCTGTACTCTTTCCCTCGTACAAGCAGGCTATAGGTACAAAGCTTCCCTTTTTACTGCAAAGCCAACCATGGGCAGCTCTCAGTGCACCTCCAAGCGAAGCAGAATCTGCAAGTCAAAACAACCCAGAAAAGGATTTCCGTTATGCAAACTCAAGAGAACACTTTCAAGCTTGAAAAGCAGTAACTCACATACCAGGTCTCTGAACAGTATAGACATCACAGCCAAATATCGAAGCAATAGCTTTCAGAATGCTTTTATTAGCTGATGCTCCCCCAGTAGCTATTATTCGTTTTGGAGGGGAAGGCATGCCGAATCGTTCAGCATGACCTCGCATGGAGAGAAACTGGCCCTCCACCAATGCCCGAACCTGTTGAATCAGAGAAATTAGAAAGCCAAGCCCCAAAATCTTAATCTCAAATGCCGGTTACTTAAGAGTACCGACCTCGGAAGCGGGATCAAATGCTTCCACTTCATGCTCAGTCAGCCGTTCCAGACTATCTTCCATGAAATTTTGGAGTATATAGCGATGAAAGCCAACTGGGTGAAGAGGTAGCTATAAGTCTATGATTATGGTAATAATGCTGAAGCAGTAGGAATATACATCCCCTTGGGGGGATGGAAAAAGTGCAGATACAAAATATAATCATTGATCGAGAGGAAAGAAATGAATCATATTAAGGGTAGAAAGTTTCAAGTACGCACTGGGAAGTGGAGGAAGAATCTCATGATCTTTATAGTAGAAACCAACCTTTCCGCCTATTACAGAGATCAGAGTGAGAAATGGAGAAAGAAAACATCAAAACCTGCCATAAAAATATTATTAGCATGCATAAATACCATTAAGTGGTGATGTTTGCTCCAGACATTTTTCAAAGGCATCCCAAGACTTCTCACCATAGCGATTGCGCACATCTGATCAAAACAGTTGTCAGATAATGAAAGCTGCTAAATGAAGCTGCTGAAATATGAAGAATTACATCAGTACCTTCACGAGCCAGAGAACCATTTTTGTAACACAACATTACCATGTACCCCTTAGTGTCCACAGGATTGGGGAAAACATGGCCTTCTAATCGAGGTTGAGGCTCACTTGCAATCCCAAAAACCTTAATAGGAAAAAAGGGATAAGCCAGTTATGGAAGAATTCAATCGTTCTCTTTACAAAACAAAGAAAAGAACCGAGAGTGGAAAAAGATAAATCCACTCGATATAGGAAGTTCAATATCTTGGAGTGGAAATTTCCTTTTCTCAGTGTTTGAAGCTCAAGGAAAACACTCAGATGGCTTTTTATATCTCCACATCCTTTTTCAGGAACAAGGGAGGATCATAACAGTAACATACACCATTTGTGGGCTTAACAGATATACATGACAGGAATGTGATGACTAAACATTTTAGGCACAGTATTGAAGACAGTGAAATTTTGGTTTTCCTACGGTGTCACTAGTGCCAAGACTAATTGCCAGATCCCCTGGAATGCTCAGAGTTAAACCTGCAGGTTTGAGACTTGAAAAATTTAGTACTATCCAGAAATGCTCTGTTTAGCTATATTATATATGGTAATAACGAATTAAGCAATGCCAAGCGTCAAATAATGATGGTACAAATCACATATAGAGCCAAAGATCAACCTGCTAAACTATTGGGGTTGTCTCCAGACCACTGAATAACCACACAAGTCTTCCTGAAATTGTACCTGTTCAGAGATTTAAGAAACCATCATGTGTTACATATTGACTGAACTGGAAATGGAAACACGAAACATGAAAGCTTCTAGTACTATAGCATTAGTAATGCACACTTCCAAATGAATTAAATGCCCTATAAATGAGTAAAAGTAGAGCACGATATAGCATTAGCCACATTAAGTGCAAAGACTTTAAATCCAATAAAAGATTAAGCAGTAAAATTGGGACGCAAAGATAGAGATGCAGAGGCAATGTTGCTTTTGGAACTAACCTGTCTGCATAGTAAGTTGCAATCTGACCTGCAACAGCATGAGCAGGGGCTAACTTTCCAAGTTTTTCCTCTAAACCTGGCGCTGTTGCCTATAATTGACAATAAAAATGAAGCATGAAGCACAAAAATCTAGCAGCTGAATCAATGAAGCAACAAATAATCAGCAGAACATACACAACACAAACCTCTAGAGCTACTTTTGACCAGATTTTCTGCTTTATATCCATCAAATTCATCCCAGCCCCATCAGTGTGGTCAATACAAGCATATGAACCAATAAAAAGAGAAGTCATAAACGAACTAACAAGTGAGATCCTCTCAGTATTATCATAGACATGAGGCTGTGTCTGATATAGCTTCCTAATCTGTGGTCCTGTGAATCTTTCATATCCCCTTGATCCAGTAATTTGAGCCAACACCAATGCACCACCAACAGCCTTCTCTATCTCCCTACATTGCACGGTCGTGCTGCTGTCCATCCATATCGGCGATTCCTTAACAGAAAAGGCATCACCAAATTGATCAACCAATCGCTTCCTGGGGTCCAACGATAAAAGTACTGCATCACTGCCCTTTTTCCAGTAAACACTTCCATGCTGCTGTCCACTACCAGAAACAGCAGCCACTTTCTCAAAGTCCAATCCTGATTCAGAAAGCCTCTGAAGAACAAGATCAAGAGCTTCTATCCACATCAATGTAGGTGAAACGATCTTGCCATTGTCAGTGGGGTCTCTATATACTCCATCTTTGGTCTTGTAATGTGGCAAATCAGAGTCGAAATTTACCAGCTCTGATTTAACAACGTTGAGATTGGAGTCCAAAACGGTAGCCTTCAAGGACCTTAAACAATCAAAATCTCAAGGGAATAAGAGAGACACGCAAACCCAAGTAAACCCATCAACGAAAAACATACAAAGACTCGAACTTGGCCATCTGGGTAAGTTGAATGTGAGGGCTTTACATTGAATAACTAAATCTAAAAGGATACAAACAGAAAGAGAAAGACTTACTGAGTAGAGCTGTCAAAACCGAGGAAAAGAGAGTCAGGAGGGAGAGATGAATCCGCCATAACTACAGCACCCATTCCCAGACACTCTCTTACCAAACAAGGAAGAGCCGGGAAGAGAATTCGGATGTTAGTAGCTTAGTAATTGGTGTTTATCATCAGGAAAAAGACGGGTGAGTTTGTATGTCTGTGTTGGATAATGACAGGATGTTCGTCAGAGAGTAACCACGTCATGAGTTAGTGTTGGTTTTATCCATTCCAATCCCGGAAATATTTGTCCTCCGAAGTAATAGAGATCTCTTCTGAGTCAAACAACGCTGTTCGGATAGATTCGTTAATCCAAAATCTACCCCCATTTTTTTTCCATTCTTTTCTTCGTTATAATAAACAGGGATGGCATTGAGCGGTTCGGATGGGATATGGGCTTATTAGCCCCTCAGCAATTTATACCTTGTGTCGGGCCACAGACGGAGCCGGGCTAGGATAGCCTTGATCTGTGTCCAATTCATGACTCGATCGGGTCGGTCAATTTTGGCCATTAATAAACAAATCATGCTTTCTAAAGACTTTACGTAAATGATTAAAAGCTAAACCAATTTGATTAGTTAACAGTGAAAAATATAATTTAATAGTAAAAAATTAAAATGTTCTTTTTTAGTTTTTAATTTTAATTCGATTTATTTTAATAATTATTATTATACAAAATGAATCAATTTATTAATTAATAGATCAAGTTTTATTAATTAATAAATTCTTATAAATCAAAGTAAATTAATTAATTTTTATTTAATATTTTTTAATTAAACTTTAAAAATTTTAATGAGTACAAATAATTTTTTAAAAATAGATTTAACTTCCAAGCCGATTTTTAAATCATTGTTATATGTCAAATTTAACAATTTTTGCATAGTGTCGGTAATAAGGGAGGGCAAAAAATACAAGTTAGATCATATTATTTTGATTAATAATAAATTAAATTAATTTTAACTTTTATAAAATTTGGATTCGATTAAAATTTTTAATTAACTTGAGTTAAAATAGATTTAGTTTATCAACGAATTTTAAATTTTTTAAATTTTGCTGAGTTTTTGAATTTTAAAATTAATTTTATTGAATTTAAAATTCTATGTTTTTTAGATTTAAGTTTAAATATCATTTTGAATTCAAAAAATTTAAACTTTAAACTTTGTTTAATTAAATTAAAATTTTAATTCTTTGCTTGAGTAATAAGTAAGGATTGCACTTTATATCTTTACTTGTGAGTTATGACTTTTTATAATGCACTTATGAACTTTTCTTATGATTTTAAGATTAGATCTCAATGGTTTTGGATTGCAGGTTCGATGCCACAAAGACAAATTAAGGTTGGGATCTAAAGAAAGTTAAGTTACATACAGGCAGAATTTGAACTGAAGCAAAATTTGATGTACAGTAGTGTCTCAAGGCCCATCTTAAATATGAATGTAACAGCCCTAGAACATCCGCTTATAGATATTGTTTATTTTAGGCATTGACTTAGTCAAGTTCTCACGGTTTTGCTCTTCTCACCTCTGAAAAAACTCGTTTGTGAGGGAGAGGTATTTATATCTTTATGAGGCGTATTTCGTTATCCTCTCTAATCGAGATAGAAATCTCACAATCTACCCCTCTTTAGGGCTCAGCGTCTACGCTGACATATAGGTTCGGCTACTGACTCTGATACTATTTGTAATAGCCTTAGACCACCCGCCCACAGATATTATTCGCTTGGGGCCTTGGCCCAGCCAAGCCCTCACAGTTGTACTCTTCCCACTCTCAGGAAAACGAGCCTGTGGGAGAGAGGTATCCATATCTTTATAAGGCGTATTTCATTCATCTCTCTAACTGATATGAGAATCTCAAAATGAAAATTAATTAGTAAAAAATTTGAATAAAATAAGAACAACGATTAAAAACTTAATCAGTTTGGTCAGTTTAACTACAAAAATCTTGAACTGTCTAATTTTTCGATTCAATCTTTAACTTTTTTGTTATGTTTTCAATTTTCAATTTCAATTTACTTTAATAATTTTCATGTCAAAGATCCATTCATTTTTGTAAATTAAAAAATTCTTATAAATAAAAAATTAATTGATACTTATTTAACAAAATTTCAGTTAAACTTCAAATTCTTCGAATAAGGACAAGAGAATCTCTCTCAATTATATTTCGAATTCTTTAATTTTATTTAATCTTTAACTAATTTTTTTGATGATTTAATACCGGTTGAACCTTTTAAACCTTAAATCTCTTGTCTTAAAGTACTTATGGTATAAATTTTAAAATATGACTAAAGAACGTGACTTTTATAGATGTCAACGGGTTGGGTCGGACCCAGGACGCTCCTGGCCCAGCTTAGCCCTACCTCAGACTATAATAGCCTGTGATAGGCTACATGAGGGTCAGATAGGCCTGACCCGTCATTTATTTTTTAAGAAAAATTTATAAAACAATATTGTTTTGGAAGCAATGGGTGAAACCATAATCGGCCCATGACTGACTTAACCCAGGCTAAAAACGGGTCGAACTGAGCTGGATCGGGTCAAGCCAGGATGAGTCCAGTTTGACATCTCTAGTAATTTTACATAAAATTTCTATAATTATTATAACTTAATTGTTAATAATAATATTTATTAATTAAATAAAAAATAAATCTTAAAACATTTTTTTAATAATAAATAACAAGAGACTTTTAGTATTAGTTATGACTTTGAAATCAATCCTACGTGGATGACATTGAGACCATTGAAACTTAGCCAACAAGTCAGTTCAGCGTGCGCATCTTGTCTCCACACTTATCTCTCATCGGGAGCAACATTGTTTGTTTGTCGTAATTCCCATAATTACCCTTCCAATTTTCAAGCAGCAACCGACTCAATGTAAGGCTGTTTCAGTAAATACACTGAAAGTCAGGCTCCTTTTTTTTTTTTTCCTCGGTGCTATAACAAGCGGTCCCAGAAACGGCCATTTCTGATTCAACCCGGTTCTTGTCCCCAAATCCGAGAAGCTAAGTGAACAGCGAAAAACCGGAGATGGAAGGCGAGTGCAAGACCGCGGTCGAGTCCCTGACGGTTAGGTTTCCGGGGAGAGAGTCGTCTTCGGCGAGTCCTCGAGTGAATGACGGTTCCGTCCAATTGCTGCTTCAGAACCATGCCAACTTCAAGCTCAGTGCTGCGCCGGTTCGGTTCATGTACTCTAGCGGTGAAGGAAAGTGGCAGGACTGTCCCGGAGAAGTGGTCGAGTCTCTGAAAGTTGCTTTCGCCGAGCGGAAGACGGTCGCCGACGCTTCAATTGATGGCGTGAGTTATTTGTTTGATTTGTTGCGTATGTTGCAGGTTGATCTGGAGAGTGGGGCACAGAGATCTATTGCTTGGATTGATGTGAAGGGGAAGTGTTTTTTCCCTCAAGTTTGCGTCTGCGAGGACGGTGACGATGATTTGCAGGAACCGGAGGTTCAGAGGATCAAAATCGAGGTTATGGTTGATGGAAATTCTACTAAAGCACAGCAAATGGAGGGAGTTCAACAAGAGGCCGAGGTGAGTTCGACAAAGAAGGAAGATGACGACGACTTTGAAGGACCAAAACGGCAGGATTTTGTAAATTTGCCTGAAGTGGAAACATCTAGATGGCCGAGTACGAGGTTACTGCCAGAAGGTGAGATCGTTTTCTCTATGTATAAGGACTTCTTTTTATCTGGAATGAGGGGGGTCGATCCAGGTGTTACTATTACGGCAATTTATCAGTGCACTCGCGTGGGTCCCTTGGAGAAAGCGCGTTATGAGGTTTTTGAGAAGCAAACTGAGCTTACAAGGGCTCTTCGTGGTTCGTGCAATATGGTGTATGCTTGGCATGGTGCTTCTGCGAAAGTTGTTGATAACATTTTAGCGTATGGGTTTGGGGTGCGTGGCAAGAACTTTGCTGGGGTTGAACCTTACGGGTCTGGTATTTTGCTGTCTCCTTTGGCATTGCCATTTGAGAGGTGAATCTTGCTATTTGTGAATTTACAATGTCTTTTTAGTGTTAGGGTTACTGATGATTAGTTTTATTCGTGGGTTTGTGTTTCTTCAGTGCTAAGTTGGCTGAGGCGGATAGTAATGGTGAAAAGCATGTTATGCTCTGTAAAGTAATACTAGGAAGTGTAGAGAAAGTGGAACTGAGATCTAAGCAGTTTTATCCTTCTAGTGTTCACTATGATAATGGTGCTGATGATCCTAGGAATCCCAAGTGGTATATTGTTTGGTCAAGTAATATGAATAGCCACATTATACCCGAGTGTGTTTTGAGCTTCAAACTTTCTAATTCAGTGCAAGGTAAACCCCCTTCTCTGCTTTTAGTTGTGGTTACCTCTTCCTGAACTCCATGTTGGAAGGAATTTCATCACTTTTGTTTTTTAGGTCATGTGAGGAGCTCGACATCTCTGAGGTATTCCCTCCAAGAACTTTGTAAAAAAATCAGAAACTTGCTCCCTCCCTCCAAATGCCAGGAAGTGGAGACTTTATATAATGCTTGTAAGGTAAACAGCACAGAAATCTTGCTTCACTCATATTATTGATTGTAATTTGTGCTTGGAGAGTTACTGGTGACATTCTTTTTGTTCATTATGCACATGGCTTATTACAGGATGGGAAGTTGGCCAAGAATATTCTCATAAGAAAGTTGCGACAAGTTGCTGGAGATGAGGTGCTTAAGACTGCAATCCAGGAGCTTCGTGGCTTACCATGAATTTCTCTCAGGTTCTGACTTCCTTTGGGAGGAGAAGGCTTGCTTCTTTTAATGATAGACATGTAATATTAGCTCACTGTCAGATAATAGTAGAATTAGCAAGGAACTGTTACAGTGCATTGTAGCTGAAGTAAGCCTTTCATTTCCAATAATAAGAAATAAAGGTTTTACCTAATTGAAAGATTTTTTTGCAATCTCTTTGCAATTATAAACAAAGTATTATTTTGTTTAAATTTCCCTCCAGAAAAACTTCCGAGGTTCATAAGCATGCTATTTTGTGGCTGAGACAGTAAACATGTCCGATGCTTGATTGTGTTCTTGTGCATATGCTAATTAATGTTTTTTATGATACCATGTTTGAGTTGAGGAGACAGTTAGTTTTGAGTTCCGCAGAAATCGAAGTTTTAAGTGCTCGTAAAGCTTTTGTCGTTACTATAGACTTCATGTAGGTTGTTGAACGACTCCTCCTGATTGCATGCATGAAGATAAGATCAACATGCGATTAAGCTTGACACGTGTTACATGCATTTATGAGGTTTCAAATAGTTCTTGTAATGCCTGTTGCAGATCATCAAATCTTTGCTTAGTCAGTATATATTTAGTTACTGACAACATGACAGTTCAGCTACTATTTCAGTAGACATAATGTCTTATTTATGAGAATCTTAAGATGTGAATCATTTCTATGCTTTATGGGCCAGGGCCTTCCAATGTTAGGGAGGAAGTTACTAATTGGTATAGTGTTTATGATCTTGGTTACTGAGGAGGGTGTTATTGGTATTATGTGTATGCCATATCTTGGATCCAAATCTTTCACTGTAATCTCCTTACTGGTATCCTTGCTGCAATAGGTCATTGAGTTATATTTTGATCTCAACTGCTTTTAGGATTGGAGTATAATTGATCTTTGTCTGGGAAAGTTTGTTTGACCTACTTTTTATTTGCTTCCTACCGCGTTGGAATTTAAAATCTACCGGCAATATTAAAAAGTTTTGATGTTAATTATGAGATAATGAAGAAAGGACTGATGTTCTTGTAATAGGCTTTAATTAAACAAGTGCTGATCACGTTTCCCTTGGAAGTATGTAGTTAGTGGCTTGCATTTTCACAACATGCAAATTGTAGTTCTCTCCGGTTCTTCATTTAATGGAATTGAATATAGCCTTTGGCATGTGATTTTAATTTTTTGACCCAGTGCAATTGTACACTTCAGGACTCGTCTAAAATGATAAGGAGTTTAGCAGGTGTTAGATGGAAATCAGACTTCGGATTGCTGTTCATGAGATAACGTGACCATTTACTTTTCTTATGACACATACATTTTGTGAATCTTGAAGGCTTCTTTGTCTCATCTTTAAGTTGAAACTAATGAGATAAGATTTGTTCCACGTCAGGAAAGATTGATCTTCTTGACTTGTGAGACATGTGATTACTAATATATTCAGTACGATGGAGGCAAAACTGCAATCCCAGTGTCAATTCAAAGGTAAATTGTTGCTTAATGCCTCTTCACTGATTTGAGTGTGAGAAATGCACATTTCATTTTCAAAGCATGAAGGATTACATATTGGATGGATTTGCTATTATACATGTTTTCTTTGGCTGGTGATTTATAAATTGTAACCAATGGCTACTATATTATTTTATTTTGGATGGGTGATGGTTACTTCTCCACCTGGTGGGTCCATACAGTCGTGTAACGATAATCTAGCCCTCTCTCTCTCTCTTACACACACACACACACACATTTTTTGCTTGGCATCAATGTTGGATGCTTAACTTATTTATAGTTCCTTCAACAGTTAAATTTCGTTCTTGTTTTGGCTATAGAGTGCTTGTCATATTGTTGCACTTAGTGAGCACTGGTCAGATTATTTATAGTTCTTTTCTGTAGTATGATTTCTTTGTCAAAAGTTGGATTCCAACAATGAAAAAGAAAAACGTAACTTCTACTGAAAGATGGCATATCATTGTCGTGGAAATCACGAGATTGAGGGATTTCCTTCTATTTTGATCTTCCTAAATTGGAGGCAATCTCCCCTAATTATATCCTTCCGTAGATGAGTTTCTTTCCTAAATTAGAACTTCGTTTGTACATTATAAAACTCTATATCTTGTACAAAAAAAAAGAAGAAATATAAGAGAAATTGTTTGTTCCCGTGGAAGTAGGTTGGATTAACTGAACCCCGTAATTCACTTTGTCATTCTTGTTCCATTCTATTTTTCTACATGGTATTAGAGCTGGCGTGACCGCCATCTTCAGTGACCGTTGCCACCAGCGGCTCCATTCGCTCTGAAACTCTCGTTAACGAGAGGGAGGTGTTCCCTATCATAGCCGCACAAAATGTGGAGTCTTCCTCATTCAATCTCACAGTGGAGAACCTAAACAGGAGAAACTACCGAGGATGGGCCTAGACAATGAGGTTGATGATAGACGGAAAAGGAAAAATGGGTTATCTTATCGGAGAGATGAAGAAACCAATGTTTTAAAAACTGGACCGGATATCAAACCGGTCGAAGGAAAGGTTTAAGGTTTAAAGGTTCAACTTGTAGTGAACCTATAAAATCGGTATATAGTAAATAAGAAGTAAACTTATAAGAATAAGTAAAAATAACCACAAGCTTCACAATGATTAAGCAAGCATCCCAAAATTTATTATCTAGAATAATAGCACAAATTTCTTTTCCTTTTTCACTCTTTGATAATTTAAGACTTGAAAAGTGTTTACTTGTTACTAAATTTTGAAGTAGTTGTTTATGTTCATAAAAACTTTTCAAAGTAATAAATGTAGTTGCAAACTTAGTAGCAGTGGGTCGCACGATCTCAACTCAATCTTGCTTTCTTAATCAAGAAAAAATATGACATGATTATACACAAAAATTGTGATCTTAGATGCGCGTAAAGTAAGACTAGAAATAAGGACGATCAGTATTGTTGCCTTATATCATGAAATTTTATGATACTGATAGTAATATGATTTAATAGATCATATTAATAACATTCATTGTTATATACACTAGTTTTATGTTTGAGATTGTCTTGAAACATTAGCTTTTCATAATTGTTTTCCCACCCAATGCAGATTATTGATTGCCAAGGCATTTATACGATTTAATGCATCTTGTCATGCGTATATATACTTATGCCAAAGAGTAATTTTAAAATTCATACAATGTTTTAAAAAGGATGCATAATATTCAAATTTTAGTAGAAGCTAGTGCGAAACAACATTTATTTTATATTTACTTTGTTACAAATCTTACATTCTTTTTTAGTTTAGTAGTTAAATGCCTTCGCTCAAAATTTTCATGCCGACATAGTACACGAAAAAGGTATAGTTAAAATAAAACATTGACAAACGTTGACCACTTCAACATCTTTCAGAAGTGTATCACATGGCTTCTTGTTTTGATACTAACAATTAAGCTTTGCCAGGTTCTTTATATATGTATGTAGCTTGGTTATAGAGTCGTTTTAATACTAAGGAAGGAAAAGCAATAAAGAGAAGGAGAGAGACAAGAGCGGCGGTGTCAAAATCATGAGAATCTCGATATCGGTGGACATGGAGATTGCGCCACATGGCTATGTACATCCATAGATGGTAGTCATAGGTCTGTCATGTCACTGGCAATGAAAAAAGACAAAAGCCACGTCTTCTTTCCTGTTATACTTAGATTAGTGTAACAGTAATATGAGCTTTCACCAACTGGGTTTCTCTTGCTTTTGTTGCTCGTTCCCCAGTTAACGAGACTAATCTTGAATAGTCCCCTGCCGAATTGCCTATTGTATTGTGCGCTTCTTCACCTAATCTCGACCCCTACAAGATCACTTGTGAATTTCTAATTCTTTACATATTTCATTTCCCTCATTGTGGTTATTAAGTTTTCCGTTTTGTTTTCTTTCTTTCTTTTTCACAAAAATTTAGAACACTAATGAGTTGAGCAAGATTGAATCTAGACTGCTAGGATATGCTCAAACTTGACAAATCTCATTCATGAAAATGATTCATAAGCCTGTTATCAAAGTCCTCGCCCCCAAGATGAGTGTCACTAGGAATTTCACCTCAAATCCCCTCAATCGTCACCAGAGAATCATCAAAAGTTCCTCCACCTAAATCAAAGAAAAGAACATTTTGCTCTCCTTTCCTCAACGCTTTTTTGTCCAAGTCATACACAATAACAGCAATTGTGGGCTCCTTAATTCTTATCACATTAAGCCTTGCGATAATGCCAACGTCCTTCGTAGCTTGCCTCTGCAATTCGTTGAAATAAGTAGGCAAAAGTGGTTAGAAACGAGATCTAAGAAGAGAGAAGATGGTGGAGGCGAGGCGAGAGTTTGATTTGAGAAGAGAAGAGCTCGATTTCTTCATCTATGGAGGCGGTGAGAGATGTGGAAGAGAAGACAGTGAAGAGTTGAGGAGAGGGTTCAATGAAATGAAATCTTAAAGTTTGAAGAGAAGAGCTTGATTTCTACATCTATGGAAGCAGTGAGAGATGGTGAAGAGAAGATCAGAAGATGGTGAAGAGAAGACGGTGAAGAGGCGTGGAGAAACCTGAGAGGGTTCGATGAAATGAAACTTAAAGTAGCCTTTAGCTATATCTTTAGTTCTGTATAGTGACAGACCAGTTGGACCTGTTCGACAAAAAATCAGCTGGTTCGTTGAGAAACTACCGATTTTTATGCACAGAAGCTATTAGGTAAAACCGAACTGGACTACTGGCTGGTTCAAACTTTTTCCTGTCAGACAGGCTCGTTCATTCTGGTTTTTAAAACCTTGGAAGAAACCACTCACCATCGAGATGTTGACCCTGCAATGCTGGAGATCAAAAAATTCAATGGTAACCGCATGGCTGGTGAACTCGATGCAGCCCTCAATCGGAAAGACCTATTTGTTTTTGCTGACGGCACACGATGTTTGGGAAGTCGTTTGGGAGACCTAGTCGGATGTTGAAAATGCTTCTCAAATCTTTGAGATCAAGACCAGATTGTGTCAACTGAAACAGCGTGAAAGGGAAGTCATCGAATATTATATGGAAATGGTGGGGCTTTGGCAAGATTTCGATCCGAGTTCAAATGAGGCTTGGGAATGCCCTAATGACAGCACATGCTACAAGAGGAAGGTAGAAAGGGAACCGATTTTTGAGTTTTTGGTAGGGTTGAATCCCGAACTTGATGAAGTGAGGGGTCGAATCTTGAGTCGTCGCCTTTTGTTGTCGACGAGAGAGGCATTTACAGAGGTGCGTCGTGAGGAGAGCCAACGGCGAGTCATGCTGAAGGAGAAAGAAATGCATGAGTCTTTTGCCCTAGCAGCTCATGGGTCACAATCGGGCCAAAATAAATGGCAAGTGAGCTCCAGCCAAAACCAACATTTTATAAACTCTGGACCAACCTAGCAACAGACTTTGGGCCCAAAACAACAAAAAGGGCATCCTTGGTGCAAACATTGTAAGAAACCAGGTCACACAAGGACGATTGTTGGGAATTGCATGGGAAACCGGCAAATTGGAAACCCAGATAGAAAAATCGAGGCTATCAAACCAAAGTTAACTCTCAGGCTGAAAAGAATCTGAAAGGAAAAACTGATAACAGTAGCTTTAGTTCTGAACAGCTGGAGAAACAATGAGTTGTTCACGACTTTCAAAACATCTGGTCAGTTATTTGCTTCTGGAATATTAACCCAACGAGTTAGTTGTCTAAAAGCCTTAAGTACTTGTCTTAATACTCCATGGATTATTGACTTAGGAGCCTCTGATTACATTACTGGTGATTATCATTTATTTACTACATACTAACCTTGTTATGAGAATTTAAAGGTTAAAATTGCAGATGGTTCTATCTCCTCGGTAGCTGGCAAAGGGAGTATTCGGTTATCTGACTCTATTACTCTTGATCCTGCCTTCATGTCCCCAAATTAGCTTCTAACCTATTATCTATAAGCTAATTGACTAGGACATTGAATTGTTAAGCTAATTTTTTCCCATCCTATTGCACCTTTCAGGATCTGTCATCAGGGAAGACGATTGGCAATGCTAAGGGGTGTGAGGGACTCTACTACTTTGAGGAGTAGATTGTAAGTGACCGACGTCACACTACTCAATATCATGTTAAGATTGTTTGTGGTTCTGCATTTCTTTCTAAAGATAGTGAACTTTTATTATGGCATTCTAGGATGTGTCATCCCAATTTTCATTACATGAAATGTTTTTGTCCATCCCGTTTCTTGAATAAACAGTTCATTGATTTTCAGTGTAAAATTTGTGAATTTGCAAAACATCAAAGAGCACAATTTCCTAGATCAATATACAAACCCTCCAAACCATTCACCATGATTCATAGCGATCTATAGGGACCATCCTGAACTCAAATAGAACACACGCCAAGTGGTTTGTCACCTTTATTGACGACCATACACGTCTTTGTTAGGTATACCTCTTACGTGATAAGGTTGAGTTTCATTCAATTTTTATGAATTTCCATTCTATGGTCCATACCCAATTTCAAACCAATATCCAAATCCTTCATACTGATGCTGGTACTAAATACTTTAATTAAGTGTTGGGCACATACCTTCAAGAG